>CM052896.1:23815281-23902609 GCA_028534135.1 Potos flavus | reverse complement strand
GGGGCGGTGATAAGCAGAGAGGCCTCAACCAAGACAGTGATAGTTGAGCAAAGACAATCTTGCATCTGTACCAGCTTAGTCCCTTACATTTTCAACTGCCTGTAAAACAATTTATAAAAATACAAATGATATCAGAATCTAAAGTGAAGAACATGTATATTACTTGTTTTCATCTCGTATTGATCCTAAAGTATTTCTAACACACAGTTAAGTGTCATTTAATGTAACGCATTTAACATACGTTTGGACACACACATTTTGTAAATGTTACAGAAATTTCTTATTTGGGATAGCATCTTAGTGAAATTGAATCAGGTTTTCTTTTCTATAATTATTATCAAGGGAATGAATATATATTAGATTTGAGTTTATAGAATGGTTCTTTGAGGTCCCTATGTGTTAGAGTATTAATAGTCACTAGAAAATAATACTAAAAATAGGAGCTGGTGGTTTGTCATAGGTTTCTGAAAATTTACGTATTATGTACGATATTTTTCACTTTCCCTCTAAAAGTGAAATTACTAGACTTTTAAGATTTTGCTGCAGAATATATAAGCGCTTTTAGAATTATGCTTTTTTAAAAAATGCTAAACCTTGTCAATACTTTAGGATAATTAATCTGGCTAAAGCCTTCAGTTTGTTACCTGAAATAAAGTTGTAGTTTCTACAATACACAGCGCCATAGCCGCTGCTGATCTGCAGCAAGATGTGACTCATCACTATTTGATTTAAATTCAGAGAACCTGAACATCAACTTCTTAAGCTTTTATATTTGGGCTCCAAAGTATTCATGCAAATATGGTTGTCTCAGAATTCAGATGCACATTTAAAGCTGCCCTCAGCGGAATTCTCTGTCTCTAGCCTTGGTATAAAAACACTTTTCTTGTCTCACACAGGATTTTGTACAGACGCCGGGTCAGGCAGATAACCAGGCTCATCAGCCCAAAGGTGCGTCTCTATTGAAATGAAATTGTCGTGTGTTTGTTAGCCGGACAGACGTGTTTCTAACTCCACCCTCTGGAACTGTTACAGGAATCAATTTATTACATCACCTAAAGCATTTGAGATCCGGATATCAAGTATATTTCTTTTTTCTTTTTTTTAAATATTTTATTTATTTGACAGAGAGAGAGAGACAGTGAGAGAGGGAATGCGGGGCTCGATCCCAGGACCCTGGGATCATGACCTGAGCCGAAGGCAGATGCTTAACGACTGAGCCACCCAGATGCCCCTTAAATATATTTCAATGAGTAAAGAAACAGATTTTGTCATCAAGCATGAATGCATCAGAATATACAGAGAAATCTATGGAAGTAAAAGAAAAGCACAAAACATCTTTATGTAATTTATATTCATCTCATTCAAGATATAATAAATGGTGACTAATTACTAAAGAGCCGCTTCATAATACGGGAGACAAGCAGAGCGTTAATATTGGCCTAGTTCCTCACATAAATGCTAAAATCACATAGGTTTGGTTTCCTATCTATGTTCAGAATAAAATTATTAATGATAGTAGCCTATATTTTCCCCCTAAATTCAAGTACTTGAATTTTTTTATTGAGAATAAAAAGTATAAAATTGTTTTGCTTGGAGAAAAAGCCATCAGGTTAGCAAGAGTTCAGAGGCCAAAAGATTTACACGCACGCTTTTTTTTCCTGTAGTGTTCCTGATGAGGTGTTTCCTATGATCAGAGCAGGAGATGTAGAATCTTAAAGTGCATTTTTACTTTTTTCATTATTCTATTCACACTGTAATTGAGAAGTACAAGTTGCTCTTTGTCTGACTGTCAGGACAGCATCTCTGATTAATGAGACCCTAATACAGATTTTCCCCAATTCCTCCATTAGTGTGATAGTCTTTAAAGTGGCCAGAGGCCCACTTCCAGCAGGACCCTCTAGGGCACCCACCAAGTAGCCCCTTTACTTGAAGGGGTGAGGAGTCACCTTGGACGCACGCACGCACGCACGCACGCGTGCACCAATTATCTTTGGGGGCAGGTGTTGAAAAGTATATAGAAAAGAATATAAAGCTGTAACAATATCATGAAAAAAAAGTCATGTTTTATTGATTCAGACATTCAGAGAAGTAAACAGAAAGCTATGCGCCTTTTCAGAAATTCCAGTCACCATCATAGTCAATACCATTTGTCTAAGCCAGAATTAGTGTGCAAATTCAGGTCTGCCCTGACTCACTCACAGCCTTTTTTTTTTTTTTAAGCTATTGGAGGCTACGTGGGAGAAATCAGTATAATTTGTTACTATTTCTTATAAAACAATGTCTTAAATTTTGAATATATAAAAATGTCTTGAAAAATCTAATGTATTTCTTTTTAATTGTACAGCAATTTTTTTGCCAGTAAGAAGTATAGACATTCTTTTTTCCTCCTTTCTCCTGGCTGTAAGGATGAGTCACCATTTGCTACATATCTGGCAGGCAGAGTCCCAAGAGCTGCTCTGTCTGCGTGGTGGGCTGAGGCCTGAGGGAGTTTCAACTTACTTTCTTTTTGAGGGGCCCATCTTCTCTGACTTCCATGCTTTCCCGTTATGATGGTCTTAATCCACAATACAGCAAACGGGGCCGTGTCCTCTGCATTTGTCAGAAAGAGTCATCGTTATATTGGTGACAGCTCCTGATGTGCTTACTTGGTTTAAAAGAAACGATTATGCCACACTAAGTGCCAGTCTGCACTTTGGACGCCTGTTCCCCTTTGGCTCAGATTTAGTCCCTGTAAAATGTTTCAAGGCATTTTGAGTTCATTGCCCAGGGGAAGCTCTGCATTGTAAGTGTAAAGCAGCTCCTGGTAGCACCACATTCTTATTGCTAAAGAAGAATTCTGGTGTTCAAATACTCGCTGCTTGATCACTGCCCAGCTATGAGATTGTCTTCTTTGCCTGCATCAATAACCAATAAAGTTCTTACTCATTCCCTCTGCTTTGTTAGATGACTGGACACCAGATTTGAGATTTTTTAAAGTTATGCTTAAAATATTTTAAATGAGACTATTTTAGAAGACAAACATCAAGTTTACATACAGATTTACCTTTTCAGGGCTATCTTAAGAATGGCATATCTGTCATTTTATTTTGTTCACCATACTTACTTTCCCCTATTTTCTTATTCTGGAGTCCAAAAACAATTTTTTGTAATGTTTTACAGAGGGGGTTAATGTCTGAATATGTGAGAAGCACAAAATAAATTGTGATTAAAATGTTCATGTATATATATAATGCTGTAAGTAGAGGTAAATAGATCAATTACCTTCTTGATATAAACTTACATCATGGTTTATTTGAAGTGCATGGCTCCATTTTGTAGTCAAATATCAAAATAATTTCAGTTGCTTAAACTCCAAAGAATTTAACTATTTTTTTTTTTCCCTCTCAGGAAAATCCCTTGGTTCCCAAGACTATCTTGAACTGGCTAACAGATTTCCTCAGGAGGCTTGGGAAGAAGCTCGACAGTTTTTTTTAAAAAGGGAGAAAAAATAAATGACTTGGTTAGTTCTGTATCTGAGTACCCTTGTTAATATTTTAAATTGTTCAAACAAATGTTCTAACTGTTCCTTAAGAAGCTCATTTTCACATGTTTATACTCTCCCCCTGCACTGTAGATATGGTATATACTTTGCACTATTTATAATGACTGTAGATACTTTAATGTTCTAATTCTGCAAGTTGAGTTTATTTCACTTATGCACAATATTTTGGAGTTCAGTAGCCTACATCCTATGATAATATATACTTTGCATTTGTAATATGGGTGAAATTAGACATTAAATTAGCAAGTCTGTTTTGTTCTTGTAATAAAATAACTTATTCTGTTTGCAGTGGTGACTTTTCTTACTAAGGCAGTACAAATTTGGAAAGAAAAATGTTAAATCCAACTCTGGGAGTATCTTAGTTAAAGACTTAAAGTTAACTTCTAAATATCCCTTTTTAAGATGCGGAGTAAAGATGTTTGTAATCCTTGGGTATTCTAATTACGTAATATGTTTGCGGGGCTATTTGAAATGAACTGGGAGCGCAGTGTTCATTGGTCTGCCCAACTCTTCCTGGCAGACCGTACTGAGAGCCTCCTATAGCATTGCTGAACTGAAATTATTCTCCAGAATAAACATTAGCGATTCAAAACGATGAGCTATAGTGAATCACCTTGAAGTATTTTCTCAGTAATTGTGAAGTGAAGCAACGCTGAAGTAAAAGTAAAACAGAAGGCCACAGGGGCTCTGAGTAAAAGTTGTAACCGACCCCGGTGCACCGCTCACAGTTGAACGTGAGAAGTCAGCGCGGGAGACGTCGACCTTTTCCTATCTCCTTCTCATCGTTTCTCTACGTTAAGCCGATGGTCAGTGCTAAGCCGTTCACTGAGTGACATCTGTAATAATTTCTGTCAGATAAGGACCAAACATTACCAAGAAAAAAAGATCTGTTTGGGAAAAAAGTGGCCTGAATATGTGTCAGAGACCAGAGTACAGGGAGATCGGAGGGGCGGGACTAGAAAATAGGAAAGTTTCATCGGTTTTTTAAAAGCAAGCTTAACCTACCTAACGATCAGGACACTTCTTTTTGGAGTCTCACAAAGCTGCTGAGTTACATGTATGCTGTTTTTACTTCTTTGCAAATCGGGAGAAATAAAGAGGTCCCAAAAATTCAAACAATCAATCAATCGATCGATCGACGGCGACCGCCCCCCGCCCCCGCCCCCACCCCGTGCGCTGCGGGCTCCCGCCGACGCGGGACCGGGCGTCTTCCGAGCGTCCGGCGGCTGCCTGGCTGGGGCCCCGACCCCGCGAGTCTCGCCGGGGCCGCGGGCCGCCCACTCCCGAGCGGGTGTGACCGGCTCTCGGGAAGCCCCTCCCGCCAGGGCTCGGGCGGCGACCCCGCCGGAGGCGCGGGACCCGGGACACCGCCGCGGCGCTCGCAGAACCACGGCGAGGCGTGCTGTGCGCCGCGCCCCGAGTCGGAGGGCTGGGTCCCGGCGCCCGCACCCTCCTCCGGGGCGGCGGCTGGGGCTCCTCCGCGGCCCGGGCGGGGGGGGGGGGAGCAGGCAGGTGTCCGCGGCCGGCTGTCTCCACACAGCCTCCCTCCCGCCCGGGGCGCCCCAGCCAGGAGAGGAGTTCCCGAACGCCGCCCGCCCAGCGCGTCTTGGGGCGTGAACGCAGAATCCTTGTAGCTGAAAGGAATAATCAAATATTTATAAGATTTCCTGCCAGACGCTTCACAATAGAATATACTTCTTATCTAGTCGGAAATTTGCCAGAAAGCCATAAATAATTGAGACAGCTGTGATTAACCTCCCAGAAACCATACCAGAATTCGCAATTAAACATTTAATTGAATAGTGTCGTTTGCCCCCCTCGTCCGGGAGGGGAGGGGTTGATGGAGACGAATGCCGGCTCCGCCTGGCTAGGGAGTTTGCGAGAATCTGACCTGGAGCTCCGCGGCGCCCGACGACCCGCACGCTTTCTGTGTGTCTCGAGTTCCCTCCTTTAAGGCGCATTCCGCGAGGCCAGTGGTTTAAGCTCTAACTCCCCTGAGTTTTACGACTTCCAAACTCTCCAGGGATTTAGGGAGCGCGGCGCGCAGGTGAGCGCCTGCACATCTTGTTCCAATCTGCGGGGACGAGTGCCACCCACTGGCTTTCTCCTGCGGCGGGGGCCGCATGGCGGGTCTCCCGAGGCTCCGGGGCCACAGGTGGATCACGCCGGGCCCAGGCGAAAGGCCTCTGCTGGGTCCAGCCTGTAAAGCTGACGGTGCGAATGGGCACAGCCGGGGCGAAAGCAACAATTTCGCTCGGGCATCAGAGCCCAGAATCTAAGCCAAATAGGAAAAAGCTGCCCGCAGCCCGGCAGCAGTGACATTTGAGCGCCCAACGCGGTTGCCCAACTGAGTTTCCTGCTCCTGGCGGCAGCTCGCTTTCCGGGGAGCCTGGCAGGGTTAGTCGTCATCCTGGACGCCCAACAGGATGTCGGGGCCGCAGTTTCCTGTCCTAAGTTTCCGAGCTTCTCCCTGGCTCCTGACACTCGGGGGCTCTGTGACCCCAACCCCTGAACGTCGCCCCCGTTGAGCTTAGGTCCGGACTTCACCTCCTGGACCAACCCTTCTTTCTTTCTTTCCTTCCTTCCTTCCTTCCTTCCTTCCTTCCTTCCTTCCTTCCTTCCTTCCTTCCTCCCTCCCTCCCTCCCTCTCTTCCTCCCTCTCTTCCTCCCTTCCTCCTTTCCCAGCTGGGAAAACCACTTGGGTCCTTTCTTCCAGAGCTCCTTGCCAGCCTTCTAAATTCTTGGTTCTCAATAATCTGGAAAGGGATTACTCCTCACCGTCCCTATTCTTCCACTTCTCTCTCCCAGTTCCCACACCCCAACACAGGGGTTCTCCTGCCTTCTGTATTCAAACCACCCCCTTAAGTATCCTGTTTCCTTGTGAGGAGATTCTCAGCCTTCCTGAACCCCTGCCCCTGGGCTCACTCCCTGACTCACTCTCCCACCAGCTCCTGACGTTCTGGGCGAGGTGCCTTGATCCAAAGGCCCCACTCACCTAACACTCCTGCCTTTCTCTCCCGATGGCTGCAGGGCCCCAAACTTGCTTTATAAATTGAGCCAACTCCAAATCCCCACCCAAGTCCACATCTGGATCCCAAAGAGTATTTCCTTGTGCCCTTTTCTCTGCCATTTCTACTCTCAGTCCAACTGCGTTTATCTGCATCGTTCATGCACGGGCTCTATCAACAAGGTGCTACTCTGTAATTGGTCACCCAATCCTCATTATTGCACTGAATCCCGGTATCTCGAGGAGAGTTTACCTTTACATCAATCAGACCCATATTTAAAAGCCTCTAATCTTCCCTACATCAGTTTAATAAACTCTGAATTTCCTGCTTGGAACTTCTCTTCAAATAGTTTATTATTCATTCATTGTTTCCTCTCCAGCATGCTGCTATTCAGCTAATTCTCTTGCTCTCTTTGCTGACCATTTTTATGGGAAAACACAGCCAACTAAATGTAGGGCAATGTATGTCCTCCCCTAGGCAGCAGTGGCAGAATCTGAACATCTTCTAGAGAACAATCTTAGACAATGTCTCATTTAAACCCAGTATTTGCAGCTCTGAGCTTTAAGCCATCCCACATTCAAAATCGAAAGGCTGATTTCTGTTCCACAACCCATTAAATATTAAAGTTTGTTGGGAATACTGCCACAGGGACTCTGAATTTCCCAGAATTGTGCAGCCTTTCAACATGTATTAAATTTTGTGGTATAATGGCCATAAACTTTTCCATCTCTGGGAATCCCTTTCCTGCCTCAATTACATAGAGCTATCCAAATTATTAGATAAATCTTCTGAGAAAAAAATATTATCCTAAGGTGAATCTAGTTAAATAACTCCCATTTTCCACCTACGGCCCCTTTTTATTGAACTGACTTTTTACCACACAACTGGGTGTCTCACTTTCAAAGTTCAGTAACCATAAAACACAACATTCGTAATTGTTACAGGTAATTTAATTTACAAGGAAATCCCAACTGTATTACAGAACATGTTTAAAGATGACCTGGGAACCAGTAAAACTGATATTTACTAATGTAAATAACCAACCATAGATCTGACACCTCACCAGCGACCATTGTAATAAGGCTTCAAAGTCAAAGCCTTTCCCTGGTAACTCACATGGGAAATGGTCCGCCCTTTTGGGCAGCTAGCAGCAAACTGCAGAAGAGCTTATGATGTTTTCTACAGTAATACAGATGGTTTCGGGCATCCTGATGCACAGTAACCACTTTTATCTGGGTAATTTCCCAATATTCAAAATCAGCACACTCACATAAATATCAAAAAGAGGAATTAGATATTTGATCCAAGAGTAAGAGTTCACTGTAATTAGATAGGCAGATGTTTCCGTTCATAGCATTAAAATAGTCTGTCAAAAGCAAAAATTCAGAGCTAATTAACAATAAACATTAATGAAATTCTTTACTCAAGAACTTGTTTCCTTTTTTAAAATGACAAACCCCAGTAAGCTGGATTAATCAAACATTTTTCAAAATTAAGTTTTCTTGGAAGTTTGGCCTCCTATCCAATGGCCAGCCAGAAGGTAAGAGGAAATATCTATATTTCTGTTTAGGAGGGAATGGTCTCAGTTAAGGGAGGGAAGCCTCAAAGAACCTAACTCTGATTATTAAAACCGTTTCTACGCACTTGAGAGGTAAAGCTGGTCCTCATTAACCCTAGAGATCTCTTCCCTTATCTCTAAGTTTGCGGCACCATTTCCTAAATCCCAAAGAAAGGGAATGTTCTCTTCAAATTTTGTGCTGGCATCACCTTGACTTTGAGGAAGTAAAATATAAATTTGGCTTGATTTTCCCACCTCCCATTTTCTTTCAATAATTGACTGCCAGTCTTCCAGCTTTCCTTTTCTAATGGGGGCGCCGGCGGGGGGCACGGGGGGGGGGGGTGTTTGTGATGGAATCCTGCCATCAGCTCCGCTAAAAAACCTACAGTGGCCTCTGGCCATCCAAGCAGCCCATAGCTTCTTAACAGAAGGCACCTACTCCTCTATCCAGCGGCCACAGCTGCCCCGCGGACACATTTTCCCTTACCAGACTCTACCTGAGCTATCCCCTATTCAGGGCATTTCCCTCTTTCAAAACAAATCCTGGACAAAGGAGGGTATACTTGTGGGTCATTTATCTCGAGGGACAAGGAAACGGAAACCCAATGCCAGAGATTCTTCAAGAGTAGTGGTTTGACTGGTAGGGTAGCAGCTTCACGAGTCCACCAAGTGAGGCCTGATCTCAGGGAAGAAACTGTCCCAGGCTGCCAAAGGGTTAAATATTTGTTAAGGGTAAAACCTGAGCCTCCTGTTTTTTGTGCTAGCCCGGGGGCCTGCTAGAGATTCAGTATCTCTCGCTTATTTCCTGCGATCACTAAAGCCCGTTTTCAAGAAAACAAGTCGCAGGGGTTTGAAATGTCACACCAAGTGACCTGGGCACGGCATATCCAGGGGCCATTCCCAGCCCCCTCCCACCCGGGCCATCCCCCGCCCCCTGCATTTCGGGTCTGGAAAGAAAATAAACCAAGGACACGCCAGACTGGTTCTGGGTGGACTTATTTTCCCGGGCAGCCGCGATCGTAGCGGGGGCTTGTTGTGGCTCCTTGAGTGTATCGCTTGCAGGTGATGCCAAATGCAGATAAGGAGTCGCCGCCCGGCCTTCTCCTCTGTCTAGACGGGGGAATTAATAAATGCAGCGAGATTGATCACGTCGTGCATCCACTCTGGGGACAGCGCCGAGGGTGAGCCGTCACAGCCCCCCTGTTCGCCCCGGGACCGTGGGCTCCCTGCTCGGCGGCTTGGCCGGAATGGCAGGCAGGCGAGACGCCCGGAGCAGAGGGTCAGGAGAAAAAGCGCAGGCAGGGTCCGAGTGCACCGGCCGAAAATGCAGCGAGGGGTTGCAGACTCGGCCCTTGGCGGGCACCAGGCTGCATTCTGCTCCAGGAGCGGAGCCAAAGCCGAGAGAGCGAGACCTCCTCGCGAGCCTGACCGCAGGCGGGAGTCCGCCGAATAGCCGCCAACCGAGCGTCGCAGGCTTCCCGCTCAAACGAGCTCTCCCCACCTGCCCCGCGGGCTTCGGTCGCGAAGCGCGGGGGACTAGGGTAGAGGGTGCGCAATGCCGAGACCCGGCCGGAGCAGGGGGCGCGCGCGGGCTTCCGGGAGGGCCGCGGCACTTTCCGCGCGGGCCGGGGCCGCCGGGGGGCGCACGGATCCAGCCCCGCCCTGCGCGCGGCGCCCAATCCCCGCCGGGCCCGCCCCCGGCCGCGCGGGAGCCCTCGGGGCAGCGGCGCGCGAGGCGCGGGCACCAGCAGCTGGGCCCACCCCCGAGACCCCGCGGCGGGCTCCCCGGGCCGCGTTTTCGTTGAAACCAGCTCCCAGCCCTAACCTGCGTCCGGCCTGCCCTCCCGCTGCGCCCACAGCACACAGGAGCAGCATCGCATTGGGTTATTTTTTTTTTATTAAGATTAAAATATCCATCCCACTGTGAACTGGCCGTTCTCACAATAAATAACAATAACTTACGTTTTGTTCGGCAAAGGCTCACACACTCTGTCCTCCGTCGACTGATAATTTAAACCATTTTCAAGGAAAGTCTCGTTTCTACTTTTTTTCCGGCAATCATGCGCTTTGGGGCTTCACTGTCTGTTCCTTTGGGATTGTCCCCGCTTAGAGCCCCGGCAAAGCCGCCTGGAAACGCGGGGCCGGCTTGGGGTAGGGGCCCGCCTGAACGAGTTCGGGGCGGCCCCGCGCCGGATGGGCCCCGCCTGTTCTCCACGGGTGGGGGGCGTGGGCAGAGCGGCGCTGGCCACACGGAGCGAGGGAAGAGGAGAGGGCAGAGCTAACGCTAGTAAATCCCAAATTCTGGTTTTGGAAAAAATAAAAGTTCTTGGAACAGGGCTCTCCGGTCTGGTGAAAGCAGGTTGTATCCTGGAGCTTCGGGCTGTCCTGACCGCTTCTCTGTCCTCTCTCGTTAAATAACAATAATAATAACTACAAAGGTGAGAGAGTTTTCGGAGCTGGAATGGCTTGAGCATAGGTGAGTCTCATGCAGGGAGCATGCGAGGTCCGCGGGCTGGCGTGGATGGAGTCCTCTCACGTCTCCACCGGACTCGGCACCATGCTGTTGGGGGTGTCCGGGAGCTGCGAGGACAGGGAGGTCACATCGCTGCCGGAGGAGTTGCCTAGCGAGCCAGACTCAGAGAAGGAGACCTGGGGATGCGGAGACACCAGGAAGAGGCGGGTGAAGAGGCGCCGGAGCTGCTGCTCCCAGGCCGCATACTCTGAATCGAGGAGGTCCCTTAGGGACAAGTCACCAGCTGGGAGCAAGCCCTTCGGAGATGTGGGCCAGGTCCCGAAGCGAACGCTGGGGTATTAGGGAGGGAGCTCGAGTTGGTTAATCCCTCCACCACCTTTTCGAGTGCTTTAATCCAGGGAGACCTGGTTTAGAGCGAATTATGACCTGAGGTACCTTTGCAGTCCCCTTATCTATTCCCCCTCATTTCCTAGAGCTGTCCCCAGCCCCTCATTCCCTGAAGAGTCCCTCCTTCCCACCTTGATGGAACGGCTAAGTCCCACCCCTCCCAGTCCTGAGGTCCCAGTGGGTAGGGCAGGACCTCACCAACTGCTGGAAGGCCGGTTGGTCCAGGTCACTCTGGAGGGCAAACTCGCTGAGGGCTTTCCACGGTGGCTGGTACGTCTGCACCTCGACCGCGCTGCCCTGCACAGCGCTCTCGTGGCGGATGGGGCTGCCCGCCACCAGGGGTGTTCCGGTCAATCCCTGGAGGCTCTGAGGGACAAGCGGAAGTCAGGTGAGGGACGCTCAAGTTAGGTCCTGTGTCTCCCACCACACCCTTGACACTGAGGCCCCAGGCACTGGCACGAGATTTGGGACCTGAAGCGGTTTGAGGGCCTGAAGCCGTTTTGGGGGAGGCACTCCCGACACAACCAGGGAGTCCTCCTTCCCCTGTTAAGATACTTGGGACCCAGAAACCTCCACCATAGGCCAGCCTCAATGCTGGGAGCCGACAGGGGGCAACAGAGCAAAGGACTTCGAGTCCTCCGTTCCCATTTTTCGGGAGGAAAAGTGTCTAAACCAAGCCATGCCAAGAGGACACAACCTGCCCCGACTAGCAGGAGCTGCATAACCACCCCGCCTCGGGCTCGGAGCTGTGCCTCCAACTCAGGTCTGCCGCTGGGACAAGAAGATCCGACCTCCAGTACAATGATTAATCAGCCTTAATCCCCAAGGCGAACCTTGCTCTGAACGCGCAGACGCACGCTATTTGGAGAATCCAGTTGCCCCTAGATCTCCCCAGAGCGCTCCCAGAAAAGAGCCCGGAGTTGCCGAGGCGAGAACTCCGGGCCCCGCCCGACCCGCTCCTGGAGCACAGTCCCTCACCCTCACCGTCTTGTCGTTGTGCTGCTGCTGCTGCAGCTGCTTCATGAGGATAGATTTCTTCTTGTCCTTGCAACGCTTGTTCTGGAACCAGACGCGGATGACCCGTGGGCTCAGGCCGGTCATCTCCACCAGCTGCTCCTTCATGAGCGCGTCGGGCCGCGGGTTGGCGGCGTAGCACGTCCGCAGAGTGTGAAGCTGCTTCTCGTTGAGCACCGTCCGCACGCGGGTTGTCTTCTCCGTCTGTTTGTGTACATGCGGGCGCAGCGAGGGCTGCCGGCCGGACCCGGGGTCTGCGAGGACAGGGGGACCCGAGGTGAGCGCGGGGCCGCCCCCTGCCCGCCCGGTGCCCCGCCCTGCTGCGGCCGAGCCCTCCCAGGCCCTATTTGGTTTCTCATCGATGCGGGTGATTTCGTTTTATTGTTCATCTCCCTTCCAGCTGTGCGCCCTACCCGGAGGAAGCTATGCATTTTCGTCCCTTCCCTAGTTCTCCGAGAGGACTGCCCCGGAGCGCTGTCCCCGGAGCGCCAGCAGGGTGTGGGAGTCCTGCGCCAGGCCGCTGCGGGACGGGAATGGTCGCTCCCGGCTGTGCCTCCTCCACTTACCCGACCCTAGGAATGCCCCCCTTGGGCCCAGCAGGACCAAGGAGGCCCTCCGGAAGAAGTTGGAGTTTCAGAGGAAGAGGAAGGAGGAGCTCCCGGGACTCTGGAGGGGGAAGGGGGCCGACGAGGGCCGGGGCGCTGCGCCGCTTTGGGATTAGGGGGGCTTGTCTCCCGCTCCTGGGGGCCTGCAAGAGCCCTTCCTCCTCCTTCAGCGACCACTCGGACAAGGCCGCGAAGACCCGGCCTGGAGCGCGGATGGGCCTCCAGGGAGAGAAGGGGCTTGCTTCCCTGACAGCGCTCGGGCCTCAGCCCCGGGTCCCCTCCTGTAAGACTCTAGGTTCCCCGGCCCAACGGCCGCGCACCCTCCCGGCCCGAGCGCAGCCGCTAGCATTCTCGCTTGGCTTTGGGTTCTCTTAGCCCGGGATAAATAGAGCCTGATGCCCGCGGCCCGCAAGCCAAACCCGCAACGAACAAAAGGGAGCCCCTCTGAGGCCCGAGATGGAGTGCACTCAGCACCAGCTTCATCCTGGTTCCCACTCCCATCCAAACCAGGTCCACACACCAATGGATACAAGCCGCACTGTTTGAATTTTTATCCCCCCGGCAGGCATAACTAGGTCTGGGTAAATATTTACAAATAGCCCATCCAGCCCAATTTCCTCACTCTATAGGGGAGGCAAACCGGGGACCAGAGAGCAGAGGAGCACTACAAGACCACACAGCACCCAGAGGCTCAGCCTGGTGTAGAGACTAGTGCTTAGAGTCTGTGGCTGCCCAGCCTGGGGTCCCATCCCTGACCTCTAACGTGCACTCAGATGGCAGAGGGCAGCTCCTGATTCGGACCCAGAGCATCCCCTGGAGTGTCTTCTATGATCCTGAGTCCACCGTGGCCGCCACACCCTCCTCCCCGAGAAGCACTTAGCTAAGTTCTTCATCAAACTGGGCCTCAAAACACCAACACATACACCCACTCTTTGTTGGGGCAGCTAGCTAGCTAGCCGTCTGGCTGGTTGAGCTCAGGCCCAGCTCTAGGATGGGAGTTGTATTCCTTACACACATACCCCCAGGGCAAAGCTACCTTTCCTCTCTGGCAATACCACACACTGCTTGAAATCCCCCATACAAGTTTCCCCAGACAGACACCACTTAGGATTCTGTGGTCATTCGCCCTCCTTCTCCTGGCCCCGTGGCCCAGTATTCCCGGTCATGGAGAACACAATTCTCCATAATGCCCCCATACGCACACACTCATGCACACAATCCCGGTTCATGTTATTGTGTCCCACCCCCGCCCAGGCACACACTTAGCTGTGTTCCTTAGCCACAGTTCTGCACACACAATCCCGGCAAACAGAACCACGCCCGAGTGACAACTTTGCGTCGGAGCACAAGCACCCTGTACATACAGGCACGCACTCACAACGGCGCCGGGCCCGGCGCGCGCGGCTTACCTGGCAGATGCAGGCCGCGGGCGCCGGGGAGCGGGCCGGGGCTGCGCGGGCTGCCGGCCGCCGCGCGCTCCAGCAGGAGGCCGTGGTCCGCGCGGCAGAGCAGCTCGTGCTCCCGCAGCGAGAACTCGTCGCCGGGCAGCAGCTGGCGGCTGCACACGGAGCAGCGGAAGCACTCGATGTGATACACACTGTCCCGCGCCCGCATCACCAGATCGCTGCTGCTGAAGCCCACCTGGCACTTGGCGCACTTGATGCCGAACAGCCTGCGGGCCCAAGGCGCGGTCGGTGTCAGCGAGGGGCCTGAGGCCCGCCTCGCCTCCCGGGCTGCAACCGGCTCCGGGCACGCGCGCCCAGGACGCTTTGTGGCCCACAGGGAGCTTGCGGGGACCGGCCCTCGGGGAGTTCGCGGGCCCAGACGCGCACGGCGGCCCACGTTCGGAGTCCCCAGGCCAGGGAGCGCAGACGACCCGCCGCCGGCAGCCCCAGCCCCCGGCAGGCGGTAGCTGAGCCCCGGCTCTCGCCGGCCTCACCTGACATAGTCCCGCTTGCAGTAGGTCTTCCCGTCTCTCACGAAGCACGTGCACGTCTCGTCCAGGTACTGGCTGCACTCAGCGCACTTGAGGCAGGCGGCGTGCCACTCCAGGTCGGGCGACACCCGAAGGATAAACTGGTCGTGGATCTGACTCCCGCAGCCCACGCACATGGCCGTCCCGGGCTTCTCTGCCGGGGAAGGGCGCGGGGCCCGCGTCAGGCCAGGCTGCGCGGACCCGGGCGGGCCTCGGCCACTCCAGCCCCAACCCAACCCGCTCGCTCGCTCGCTCCCTTTCAAGAATTGCGACCACAGGGGAAAGTGGGCTTTCTAAACGTCCAAACATTTGGAAACGAAAAAACAAAATCTTCCGAATTTGAGAAGGCTTTTTGTCTCCCCTTCACCCCCCATTTTTTTCCTGCTACTAAATTCATTTGGATACAGTTGTTTTACCCATGTATCTTGTAACTGAAAGCTAATACATAGGTGAGAAGAAAGAATAAAAAGTCATTTAAGCACTGCGGACGCCGCCGCATCAATACTGAACGGTGATGTTCCGGCATTTCTGTCCACACACTCCCTCTTACAGCGACTCCCTCCAATCCCAACACGGACACATCAGCTTTCAGCGGAGTCTCTTCTCGTCCTTTCTGACATTTCTTAAATATCCCATCAAGCTACAGAAATCTGCCTTCTTCGAATAGCCAAAAGACAACGCAAGCAAAAAAGCCCACATCCCCAAATCAAACCTAATTGCCCTAGCGCAAAACAGAAGCGGATTTCACAGCCTGAGGTCAGCCTAGCAGCCTAATATTGAGAAAGAATGTTTAATTGTAAATTAAAACAACAGGATTCCAAAGGATAAGTGGCCCGCAGGAGAAATGCATTCGTTTTGTTTGTTCTCTCCCAGTGTCCTGTCAAATAGAAGCCACTTGTAGAATCCGCTGAACATTCTTGTGCATTAGAAATATTGCATATTAAGCACACACACATACACACCCACACACAGAGAGAAAGACTTACTCTTGGAATGATCCCCCATAGCACCCAGAAAAGGATAATGAAAAATAATATCCACCATGCAGAAAAGAGATGTGCGCAAAGTGTGCGGCCAGGGGCAGAAGGACGAGGGTCGTGCGCCCAGCCTCTGCTCTTTGGTAACTAACTCCTCCTGCCCCGCTGAGTTGAAGGAGCGATTCCGCACCGGCCCGCACGCAGCATGACGTCAGCACGCACTCGCCCGGGGCCGGAGCTGGGGGCGGGACCTGTGGCGTCACGAAGCTTCCCCAGAACCGCGGGGGATGCGGGGGCGGTAATGGGGACCCGGGGGCTGTTGGGCGGGGTGGCTTGGGTGGAAGGCGAGGGTGACGGGGGATTGGCTGCAAGGAAATGGGCAAACCCTGATTGGCCCGGAGTGAACAATGGAGCGCAGCCCCCTCGTCCGAAATCTGCCAGGATCCTCTCTTTTGCCCGGGGTCGGGCTATCCCTGCTGGACCTTGCGTCACCGCCGAGCTGGCTCCGCGGCCACCGCAGCTCTGAGCTTCCTCTTGGACTTGCGGGGCGGTGTCCCAAGCGTCCCCGAGCGGGGTGATGAATACCTGGGGAGTGTAGGCAGGCGGAGGCCTCTCCTATAAATGCTCCCTTCTTTCACAAATAAAAGAATAAAAATAAAAATCCACCGTTTTGGAATGAGAGCTGGGTGGAAAGGGCGTCTGTTTGGGCATAACCATCACCGTCCAGACGGTCACCTTTCTCTTCTCGTGGGCCTTTGTCCTCAGGGTCCAAGCTAGAGAGGGAAGTTAGGGAACGACCACTAAGGGGATTTGGTTAAACTCTTTTTAGACTTCCCTATCCCCACCCCACCCCCAACCCCCGCCTGTGGAAAACTTCTCCAAGTTGGAGCATTAGGTGGGTAGCGCCAGAACTCAAAATCCGAAGACGCTTGTCGGACCCTGATTGGAGCCTTGACTTGAATTTGGAGATGGGGGCAGGGAGAGGGAGGTTAATTTGACTCTCATCTTTCCCCTACCCGAATAGCATAGCTCCTTCTATGAACAATGCTGGGGTCGAATGTGTGTCCTACTTCCCAAATAAGCGATTTTTATAAACTCTTTTGTTTCATTTCGCAAACCAACTGCAAAGCAAATAATCAGAAACAAACGTGGTGCCCGGGTAATTTACTATCTGTGCAGCGGTTCGTGGGTCCTTAGAAAACCCAAGACTTCTGAGCTGAGTGCAACCATTTTTTTCTTTCAAAGAAATCGCTGTGGGGTTTGTCTAAAGGGTTCAAAGACTAGCCCATGAATTATAAATAATACGTATCTAACCATGGAGGCTGTTGTTGTTTTCCCGTTAAAAGGTGTACCAAGAAATTGGTGCGCGCCTGGGCAGGACGCGGTGCCCGCCTGGGGGTAAAATGTCTCCCCTGGAACCCCAGACCTTGGCCCAGGTCCCTGTGGGCCGTCGGCCTGAGGGCGCGGTAGAGCGCCGAGGCCATTCTACTAAGAATCTAAGGCTGTTTGGCCTCAAGCGTCTAGGCTGCTCTCCGGGAAATGGGTGCAGCCAAGGGCGCAGGAAGAGACTTTGCGGGGAGCCCGAGCTAGCCCCTCCATGCACACTAAACTAGCTGCTCGACGATGGTCCCCCGCACAGCCCGCGAACGCCCATCCGAAGCCCGCACTGTGTCCAGCGCTTCACTCTGTCCCGTCGTCGTTGTCCCGCAAGGCTTCTGATCACCCCCATTACCTTTGAAACGTAGTCCTGTCACCAGTCCGAAATCGCTCTTCCGTCTTTGGCTACTAGCTCCCAAGGGGTGCCCATACTGACTGAGTGTGTATGGACCAGGTCTGGGGAGGTGTGTGTGTGTGTGGGGGGGGGGGTGATGCTTTGGTTGAATGTGTCTTTGTAAATAAATGAGGTTGAGGAGCAAGGGGGAAGGCAATCTCTGCTTGTGTCTGCACCAGGCCCCTCTGTGACCTAAGGCATCTTATTTTACTTTTCTGTCCCTCCGTTTCCTCAACTGTAAAAATAGGAGATAAAATAATAGCTATCTCTGCTATCGTAAGAATTTAACTATTCTCTGGAAAAGGCTTGGAATAATACTTGGTATATAGTACGTGTGCATAGGTGTTAACTATGGTCATTCCTGCTATCGGCTGTATCCTTGTGTTGAAGGCTCTGTGTGCGCTGTGTCTTTCTGGTGGGGATGCCCGCGTGTGGATGTGGAGGGGAGGTCTGAATATGTCTGTGTGTATTTCACTTGAACATTTCTTTGTATATCTCCGTGCGTATTTGCTCTGTGTGGGTCTGCTGTGGGGCGGACAATA
Organism: Potos flavus; assembly: GCA_028534135.1. Classification (NCBI taxonomy): domain Eukaryota; kingdom Metazoa; phylum Chordata; class Mammalia; order Carnivora; family Procyonidae; genus Potos; species Potos flavus. The sequence continues at coordinate 23,884,758 of CM052896.1, read as the reverse complement.
GAAAAGCGTGGCCTGAGCGGATATAGGTGATGTCTGTGTATCTGGGGGGCACAAGGTGAGCGTACTGGTGAGCTAGGCCCTGTGCCTGGACCATTAGCTTCTCCCTCAGGCCACCCGAAGCCTGGCCTGACTCCCAGCACCTGGCCAGGAACGAGGGAATAATCAATAACTCAAGGAGGAAGGCCGCAGGGAGAGGATGGCTCCAGCAGAATCGTAGGCCTTGACTTTAACCCTCTCCTGCCAAGAGGAGAAATTCATCACCACGTAGAAGAAAAACAACAACAACAAAACATCTTCGTGACCATTTTAGGTGGAGGGGAGGCACAGTCACCTCTCCTGGGATGCCAGGAAGCCAAGTCAAGAATTAATATTTGCGGGGCGCCTGGGTAGCTCAGTGGGTTAAAACCTCTGCCTTCGGCTCAAGTCATGATCTCAGGGTCCTGGGATCGAGCCCCACATCGGGCTCTCTGCTCAGCGGGGAGCCTGCTTCCCCCTCTCTCTCTGCCTGCTTCCCCCCATCTCTCTGCCTGCCTCTCTGCCTGCTTGTGACCTCTCTCTCTCTGTCAAATAAATAAATAAAATCTTTAAAAAAAAAAAAAGAATTGATATTTGCTCAGCCCCTATCAAGTTCTAATCCCCTGTTAGAGCCTACCAAGACTTTAGAGCGATGTTGTGAGGTGGGTAATATTAGATTCATTCAGTCCCCAAGGAAGCTGAGGCTTCCGAGCAAACATGACTGCTTCCGGTCACAGGCTGAGTCCGAGCTGGCATTCATAGCCAGGTCGGCCTGGCTCCATCTGCCTTGCATATTTCACTGTGCCATTGAAGACCCACATGGGTGTGGTTCCACCACTCACCCCCTTCACCTCTCTGGAGCTGTTAAACCAGCAGCCTGTTTCAAGATCCCTCCATGTGCGATGTGTGTCTCCTGGGTCACAGCCCTCCACCCCCTGGGAGACCAGCGCTGGCGTGAGAGGAGAGAAAACCTCTTCCCCTGGCATAGGGCACCATTAATCTGGCCCTGCCCAGTTTCTCTGCCTCCTGGCCACTCCCAGGGTGCCCTTCTGGGTGAGGCTGGGGCCACACTGCTCCGCACATCCCAGGCTCCTGCACGCAGAAGACCTGGGTGCCTCCTTTGCTGGGCTCTGGAGCACTGTACTCTCTTAGGAGGACTCGAGCTTAAGCTCCATATCTCTGTGTTATCCCATAAAACTAGCCCCAACTATGACCCTCCTCCTGGGAAGATTTCAGAAGCACAGAGAAGTCTCCCTGAATTTCTTCTCCCTAAATCTCCTCACCCCATCACTGCTGCCTAAAACTCTGCTCCAATTCCATTGAAAGATCGACTTACTGTGTAAAGACCCTTGAGAAAGAACAGAATAACAGGGGATCATTCACACCACAGCGATAGAAGCTCTCACCCTGGGAACGAGAGCTGAGGGCCCCAGAGCTCGGGGGCGGGGGTCACCAAAGCAGCCCAGATCACTAAAACAAAACAGAACGAAACAAGCCCACTTTTATTATTTTACAGTTTTGCTTAGTCAGTCCTCCCATCCTTCCTCGTCCTTCTTCTACAACTCCAGAACCAGAAAGCTGGATGAGCCTCTAGAGACTTTCTCTTGCGGCCCTGTGTTTGACAGAGAAGAAACTGACCACCAGAGAAGGTGGTCATCCTCTCCCTGCCTGTCCATGCATGGCTAGATCCCACTTGGAGGGCCCAGACAGCCCCGACACATGCACATATGCACGCCCACACTGGACTTCCTTCCCCACTGACTGCCTTCCCGTTCTTACCCACTCAGAAGACCTTCACTGGCACAAAGATGTTTTGTCTCCTTGTTTTCATGGAGTCATGTATGTGAGAAGGAGTACTGGGTATAACCTACACCTCCAGTATTGTCACCATGATGGCTAAAATACTGGCCTCTTGCTTGGGGCCACCTTCACATGCATGACGGCCCTTATCCTCACAATTCTGGAAAGAAGTTAGTGTTGAAATTGTCCCTGCTTCACAGATAAGGAAACTGAGTCTTGGAGAGGTTAAGTAACTTGTCCCAGGTGACAAAGTGGGTGGAGCCTATGAACCAGCCTCTCTGCCTGCAGATCCTGCTTATGGAGCCATTGCATCATCTCGCCTCCTGATCACTCACAAAGGGGATGCCACAGGTACAAGGGAAGTTGATGCTTGTGGAAGGAGCATTAATCTTTACTATGAGTATCAGCAAGGAAACTGATGCTCAGTGACCTTGTATCCAGCGGGTAAGTGACAGAGATGGAGCCAGAAGCCAGGGCTCTCCCTGCTGGCATCCCTGAGGATGGGTTTCCGCCATTGCACCTCTGAGGACCAGCCCCGTGCCCAGAGTCCTCTAGTTTTCTCCCAAGGCAATTGGAGATGTTGTAGAGAATAGGCCAAGGAGGGCCTCAGCATTCATGGCCTCACCCACCATACGATTCTGAGAGCTGGGTTTTGGTGTTGGAGTTTGGCACCATGCTTCAGAGAAAGTAACTAGGGCCTGAGAAAAGGCGGAAACTTGACAAGATTCTAGGTCTCTTGACATCCAAACCTGTGCTCTGGTCCCAGCTTCTTTTGCCTGCCTCCCACCAAGTCCCTTGGAGCGCACAGGCACCCCCATGGCGTGGCGCTGCTGGGTCCCCTCTCTCTCCCTTCTGAGCCCTTTCCCTCTTCCATAATGCCCATTGAGCACCTGCTGCAGGCTGGGTCCTGGGCTAATCAATTGCACACCATTTCATTTAATGCACAGGTCACATGCCCTGAAGCCAGCCCTGCCTCGAAGGTAGGTAGGTCTTAAACATTTTTTTAAAGATTTTATTTATGGGTGCCTGAGTGGCTCAGTTGGTTAAGCGACTGCCTTTGGCTCAGGTCATGATCCTGGAGTCCCGGGATCAAGTCCTGTATCGGGACTTCTCCCTCTGACCCTCTCCCCTCTCATGCTCTCTCTCTCTCAAATAAATAAAATTTTAAAAAAGTAATAAAGAGTTTATTTATTTATTTGACAGAGATAGAGAGAGCACGCACAAGCAGGGGGAGGGGCAGGCAGAGGGAGAGAGGGAAGCAGACTCCCCACTGAGCAGGGAGCCTGATGTGAGACTCAATCCCAGGACCCTGGGATTATGATCTGAGCCCAAGGCAGATGCTTAACTGACTGAGCCACCCAGGCGCCCCAAAGTTAGGTAGTTAAATTCATCGTTCAGTAGCTCAGAAATGAAGAAATCAATAACTTCACATGTTAATACAACCAGTAAGCGGTGGGACTGAGACTCAAATCCATACCCTCACTAGTCTGTGAGACTAGTTACGAACTTGTGCTACTGAGTCTATCAATATGGGAATGGTCTTGTTTGTTCGTTTGTTACTTTGTTTACAATGGACATGTGTTGAAGTCATTTTGAATGAAGAAACCTATTGTCAGAGCGCCTGGGTGGCTCAGTTGGTAGAATGCCTGCCTTCGGCTCAGGTCATGGTCCCAGGGTCCTGGGATGGAGCCCGTATGGGGCTCCCTGCTGGAAGGGGAATCTGCATCTCCCTCTCCGTCTGCCCCAGCCTTTGTTTCTTTCCAAATCACACCCTGAAGATAGCTGCAGCCACTACTGCCAACCCTAGATGTGGGGACTAGGGGGGTCCCGGAGAAGGAGCTGTGCCTGGTGTTTTGGGGGAAAGCTGCATTTTTCCTCTCTCTCCAGAAGGGGGAGGCCTAGCCAGCTTGGCATGGCCTGGGAGTGCTTCTGAGCCTCTGGCCTGGCGCACCGCTGTTCCTGTCTTCTGCCAGCCCGCAGCCTGACTGGGCCTCCCTTCCAGCGCTCCGCTTCTCCCCAGAACTGTTCCTTCCCTTGCTCTGCAGGGGGACGAGCAAAGCCACAGCCACGCCATCCACAGCAGGTGCGTGTGGCTGGACTGTCACAGAGGAGGCGGCCGAGCAAAAGACTGAACGAGAAGTTTGGGTTTCACGGAGGAAGCCTCACTCGTCCGGCTGAGGGCACTCCTCCAGCAAAGGAGAACTTCCGTGACCTTGTTGTAGCGCGGAGAGACTCAGATGGGAACGCGGCATGATCTGTGGAAAGATTAACGCACGGATGAGTCAAGCGAGGCAAGAAGTAACCGGGACGTAAATCAGGAGCGTGTGGGGGAGGGGTGTGAGGGAAGAAGACGTGCCCGTGGACTTTGGGCCGCCCCCTCTCCTTAGAAACGGGCAGGCCGGGAGGAAGGCTGGTCTGGGGGAGGGGTGGAAGGTGATCAATTAATCTCAACCAGTTACGTGGGGTAAAGAGAAGAATTTCTATGTGTAATCCTGAGGCAAGAGGAAAGGACTACTACTCATTTGTAACTTACTTGTTAACGATACTGAAAAAAAGATACTGAAAATCTGGGTTAAGATTCAGACACTAGGAGCAGAGGGACCAGTCCTGCATTGTGAATTGTATCTTCCCAGGGTGGGAGGAGACCAGATTTTCTCCGCTGTGCTATGGAGAGGGGGGCGGGGGTGGGGGGGGTGGGGAGAAGGGGCGGGCCCTGAAGTTAGGGAAGGCGGGCGTGGAATCAGGACTGCACTGACTCCGGTGGTCCTCGTATTTCCCGTTAGCAGCACTTCTAGATTCAAATTAGAGGAACTGTCAGCTATCTTCTTGACATTAGTGATGCCTATTTTTCAGTGGATTTCCCCAGCAGAAAAACTAAATACTGTCACAAGCTCCACCGTCCTGCACAGATGTGTGGGTTTAGGTTTTGCAGACTTCGGGGGGCCAGTGACTGTCCCCTTACCAATCAGAGATGCTTACCCTTTATGAGACTTACGCAAATGGGTAATATTTATCGTATGTCCTCAAATGTGAGGACGCCTCTTCGTAAAGCTATTGTCATAGTCTTTTAAAAGTTTTTTTGGTTTTTTTTTTTTTAAGTAGGCTCCACTCCTGGTGTGGAGCCCAATGCAGGGCTTAAACTCATGACCCCAAGATCAAGACCTGAGCTGAGATCAAGAGTCGGATTCTTAACTGATGGAGCCACCCAGGTGTCCCTGAAAGATTTTAAAGGACATCTTTTATTCTTTCCAACACACATTCATAAGATGCTAAATATGTATGTTTTTTTCTCATAACAAGGACCACACACTCATGCCCTATTTTATCTCTTAGTCACTTTAAAATAAAATAGGAATTATAAATGACACCAAATGTTTGGCTACAGTCAAAGCCCATCAAGCAACAATTAAAAAAAAATGCACAGACGATCCTCTTTCACTGGAAAACATCTTCTGAAGGCTACAGTTACCAGCAAATTCCAAAAATAGACAATAAATGAGGTAATAGAATCTGGGTTGTCACCTCTTGTCCAATGGGATTATCCGATGTCTAATCATAGAGAGATTGTGATTAATGTGATTGTGGATGGGGCATTAATCCGATTCAAGAGGGAATCCAGTCAGATTTTCATCTGCTCCAAATGTGTAATTGGTTTGGAAGCAGCAGAAAAGCAGCTTGTACCAGATTTTGCCGCATCACGGTGATGAGGTCTATTTTGATCAGCTTGAGTTATGGACAATATAAATTATTTATAGGCACTTTAGACATGCTTTATACTTGTAAAGACCTTCAAAACAAAATCACACTCCTCTTGCTGTTGTAGGAATCTCATTCAGCTGAATCCCAGTGCCCACAGCTTATAAAAAGCAAGGAAGTGAAGAGATTAAAGGCCAGTAGGTCCCTCATAAAGTACTGACTGAACATTACAAGGAGCAAGAGGTTGAGTCAGGCAGTAGAAAAGGCCAACGGATGCATACAGAATGGTCTTGGCCTGCGAGGATTTTGCTCTAGTTGAGAAGAAGGACCCAGCCCAGGAAAGCACAGGCATACAGAGAAAGCAATACGTGGTAAGGCTCATTCAAGCTGAGCATGAAGGAGAATGCCCTTTGAACTAGACAAGTTTCACGAAGGTATTTGAGCTTTAAAAGAGAGAAAGCTTCCAGTGTGGCCCGTGAGTGAGGAGGGAGCGTGCCAGGGGCAGAGCCTGGGCTGCGCATATGCCCTGAGTGCAGGGAAGGATGGTCTGGGGAGAGCGGAGGGAAGGGAAGGTGCTGTCATTGGTTGAGCCGCTACTATGCCCTATGGCTGGCATGTCATACATCTCCTTCAGTCCTCGTGCATCAGCAGGGTGCTCCGGGCTAATAATAAGCCTAGAGAAAAGTGGTATAAACAGGAAATGAGCTGGCTCCAACAATAAGCCCGGAGGTAGGGCATACCATGTAGTTAGATGAGCCCAGGGTCCGAAGGTGTCACCAGCAGGTTCTTTCTGTTTTCCTGCTCTACTGTCCATGGACTCAGCTTCATTCTGCGGGTGAGTCTTAAGGTCACACAATGGCTGCCAAAATACTTGGGACCATATGCCTCCAGTCTGTGACCAGTGAGAGAAGCTGGCTTCCTGGGGCTCTCACCAAAGAGCAAGAAAACTTCTTTCCAGAATCCCCCAGAAAACCTGTTTTCTGTTTCATTGACCCACACTGGATTATTTCTGCCCCTTCCTGAACCAGTCACTGACAAGGAATTAGGGATTCCCGTGTTGGCTTAGACTAATTGGCACAGGCACACATACCCCACTAGTGAGGTGCTGATAAATGTTTAAGAACTAGCTCTTTAGGGGCTCCTGGGTGGCTCAGTGGGTTAAAGCCTCTGCCTTTGGCTCAGGTCCTGATCTCAGGATCCTGGGATCGAGCCCCGAATAGGGCTCTCTGCTCAGTGGGGAGCCTGCTTCCCCCTCCCTCTCTGCCTGTCTCTCTGCCTACATGTGATCTCTCTCTCTCTCTGTGTCAAATAAATAAATAAAATCTTTAACAAACAAAAAGAACTAGCTCTTTAGGAAAGAACTTATATATATACATGCATGTTTATTATAAATTTATTGATACAAAGGAAGTATAGCAAAGTATAAATAATAATAAAATATGCAATTGTATTCTAATTGTAAATTATAATTTGAATTGTAAATTGTGATTGTAAATATGTAATTGTATTGCAATTCTAAGTTCCACATAGTCAATTGATTCTTATAGAATACTTTCACTGATTTTTGCCAGACTTTTGCTAATTTATGGTTGCATAATTAAGTAAATAAATATCTTTCCTATAATCTAGCAATAAACAATTATAAAAATATACTACAATTAGGGGCGCTTGGGTGGCTCAGTTGGCTAAGCCTCTGCCTTCGACTCAGGTCATGATCTCAGGGTTCCAGAATCAAGCCCCACGTTGGGGTCCCTGCTTGGTGGGGAGTCTGCTTCTCCCTCTCCTTCTGCCTGCTGCTCCACCTGCTTGTGCTCTCTCTTTCTCAAATAAATAAATAAAATCTTTAAAAAATATACTACAATTAATATATTTTAAATGAAAACATTTAAACCCCTATCATTAAGTCAACAGGAAATGTAAAAAGTCTATATGAAGGAAACTTTCTTGACAAGGGCCTTGTAAAACAAAAAACACATAGAGTACCAAAATATGTTCCAGTACAGAATTATACATATGACGTCAATTTTCCTCCCAATTTCTCTATAAATGTATAAATCTATAAACATAATTTGGTATACCACAAATATAATTAAATTGCCAATGGAATTTGACACAATAATTCTAAAGATAAAATGAAAAAAGAAATGTGTGAGAATTAGTGAGGACAGTTTATAAAAGAAGAGAAATGAAGGGTGCTTTTCCCTATTAGATATTCAAATGCAGTATAAAGTCCTAATAAAACAGTTTGATACTAAACCAGAACTTGGTAGATTTAATATAACATTGAAAAGCCCAAAAATCAGACTTTCGGTTTGATAGGAATTCAATGGAAAAGGGAACAATTATTCAGTATATATTATTGGTACATTTGAAAAAAAATTAAAATCAGACCTCTCTGCATCACACTATTTACCACAACCTTCTTCAGACGGATTAAAGATTTAAGTGTAATGACAAAACCCCAAAGGTACTGGACAAAAATATGTGACTCTTCCTGTAACCTTGGGATGACGATGGAACTTCCAAGTGGCACAAGGAGGGTAGACCCCAGAAGGGAAAGACCAATGAATTTGACCGCATAAGAGTGCAATGAGCTGCTCTTTCCAGGCATCCCTGTGAGGGTGACATCGTCTTTAAATCCTGCATGGCACTCCCTCACTCACTGCCCATGATACCCAGGGAAGACAGGGTGACCTGGAAGTCCAGCTGCTTCCTTAAGACCATCCAGCTTTTGGATGATTATCCAAAATGTTTCACTTGGGAGCAGACAACATGGACTCCAAGCAGATACAGCAGATCCACAAGACACAAGATGGGCGAGAATACCGTGACGCACAAGGCCATCCAAGGGCATCTGGAGAACAACCCGGCTCTGGAGAAACTGTTGCCTCATGTCTGGGGGAGTATGGGTCTTGTGTCACCAGGGAGGATCTCACTGAAATCAGGGACATGCTGCTGGCCAACAAGGCTCCAGCTGCCGCCCAAGCTGGTGCCATAGCCTTTGTGAAGTTGCTGTGCCAGCTCAGGACACTGGTCTGGGGCCTGAGAAGAACTCCTTCTTCCAAGCTTAGGCATCACCACTAAAATGTCCAGGGGCGCCATTGAAATCCTGAGTGATGTGCAGCTGATTCAGACCGGAAACCAAGTGGGAGCCAGGGAAGCCACACTGCTGGGCATGCTAAACATCTCCCCCTTCTCCTTTGGGCTTTGGGCTGATCATCTAGCAGGTGTCTGACAATGGCAGCATCTACACGTGAGGTGCTTGACATGACAGAGGAAACTGCATTTGCTGTCTGCGATGTTGCCAGCCTCTGTCTGCAGGTAGGTTACCCACCGTTGCATCAGTGTCCCTTTCTGCCATCAATGGATACAAGTGTGTCCTGGCTTTGTCTGTGGAGACTGATGACATCTTCCCACTCACTGAAAAGGTCATGGCCTTCATGGTGGATCCGTCTGCATCTGTGGTTGTCGCCCCTGTGGCCATAACCCCAGCCGCCATAACCCCAGCCAAAGTGGAAGCAAAGGAAGAGTTGGAAAAGTCCAATGAGGATATGGGATTTGGTCTCAGACTAATCAACAAAAGCAACCAATTCAGCTAACTTTATTTGTGAAACAAGGAAATGTAGGCTTACTTCTCTTACAAAAGAAAATGCAATGGCTGTTTATTATTTATGACAGACAAATGGGTTGATAGCCTTACAAAAAAAGATTTAGTGTATTAATGACTTAAATAAGAAAATGATGAATGCTAACAGAAAAATAGGCTGGAAAGAAGAAAAAAATCATGATCAATTACACATGAAAAAATTATTGTCTCACCACAAACTCAGTAGCTTAAAATAACACCCAGCTTCTGTAACTCAGAATTCTGGGTATGGATTAACTGGATTCTCTGCTCAGGGTCTTACAAAGCTGAAATGAAGGTGTTGGCTGGGCTGCATTCTCATATGAAGCTTGGCTAGGGAAAGATAAGCTTCCAAGCTCCCAGATTGGTGGTAGAATTCATTTACTTGCAACATGTAAGTGAATGCTTGCTTCCTCAAAGTCAGCAGCAGCAAGGGAGAGAGAGCGAGCGAGTGAGAGAAAGAGATTCTGTTGAGTTTTCAACTTGATGGGGTCTTTTTTAAAAAGTTTATTTATTTATTTATTTATTTATTTGAGAGGGAGAGAGAGCACAAGCAGGGGGGAAGGGAGAGGGAGAAGCACACGCCCTGTTGAACAGGGAACCTGATTCGGGGCTCGATCCCAGGACCCCGAGATCATGACCTGAGTCGAAGGCAGATGCTCAACTGACCGAGTCACCCAGACACCCCTGCCAAGTGAGACATTTTTTTAGAAAGTTTCTATCTACTATCATCACTTCATATAAGAGGAAACATAACACAGAAAAAAGAAAAGATTAGTTTCAGAATAAATAGTCCTGGGGCGCCTGGGTGGCTCAGTCGGTTAAGCCTCTGCCTTTGGCTCAGGTCATGATCTCAAGGTCCTGGAATCGAGCCCTGCATCTGGCTCTCTGCTCAGCAGGGAGCCTGCTTCCCCTTCTTTCTCTGCCTGCCTCTCTGCCTACTTGTGATCTCTCTGTCAAATAAATAAATAAAATCTTAAAAAAATAAAAATAATAAAAAATTAAAAAAGAATAAATGGTCCTTTCCATTGAGTTTTGTGAAAAACTCATTGCATCATTTTTATTTTTCTCATTTGGCCAAAAAACGCTAAAAACTTCATCTCGGGCTGAATATTGGGAACAACTGGTGTAGAGCCTTGGGAATGAAAAGGTTACCCGAAAAGCAGGGAGGCAGCAATGTGGGCACTGTGGAAGGTCTGGCATCTCTGTTTGGCCCCAAGGCTCTCATTACAGTTTCATGTGTGTGAGGTGAGTATGGAGACTCCTGGGGGCCAGGTGATGATTTAGTTCTCAGGGATCCTAATGAAGATAACTTGAAATCCCTTTTCTAGCCACTGAGAATACATCTGTGAATAACACAGACATAATCCCTACCCTTTCTCGTGGAGGAGGAGACTAGGGGACAAGTGTCTTTCATTGAATCTATGAGATCATAGGTGGTATCGGCCTCCTCTCCTGCATATTCTACAGGACTGGTTGAGGACAGCAAGCTCAGCAAAGAGCTTCTGAACCACTGAGTCTTCAGGTGACCTGAAAGTCTGCCTGAGGGCATTACAAGGAAGGACAGCCATCCAGTGGGACTTCAGATGGTATCTCTTGGGCACCTGCAGGCTCTTTGCACCAACAAACGTTTCAGTATTCATTTCTATCTATGGGTATATTGGAAAAATATGCATGTTTTATTAAGCTCAGAATAAGATTTCAATATTTATGTATAAAGCTCAAGCTTCACTTCAGCATTATGGAGGCTAGTAAAATGCAAGGCTAATTTGATAATGTAGGCAAATTCCTTTGCCATTAATTCCATGAATCATACATGTCTCCTCTGAGAGCCTGAAATCTGAATATTTTAGCACAAGTAAAGTATCAGAAGAGTAAAAACTCACTAACTGGGACAAACTGGGAGCAGTCAGAATGCATTCTAGAAGATATTAAACTCAAAGTTGCCTTCTTATATAATCTATGCATGTCTATATATACATATATACACATTATATTAAACATCAACAAAATTGAAAGTAGATGAGTCATGGCCAAGCAGAGGTCCCACCTTGGCTGCTTTCACAGGGAGCTAAGAACACCATAACTTTAGAACCTTGTTTATTAGTGTGTCTAGAGATGCAGCCAATGTCCGAAAGAAGAGTTTTGGAAAATAACCACTTTTCCACAATGGTAGATAAAATCAATTTGCTTATTACACCTTTTTCTCATAGATGATTATAATGGATGTCTTTTTTTAAAAGAAAGTATTTTATTTATTTCTTTGAGAGAGAGAGAGAACACAAGCAATGGGAGCAGCAGGCAGAGGGAAAGGGAGAAGCAGACTTCCCACAGAGCAGGGAGCCCAATGTGGGACTCAATCCCAGGACCCCTGAATCATGACCTGAGCTGAAAGCAGCCACTTAACCGACTGAGCCACCCGGGTGCCCGGATGTCTTTTTTTTTTTTTTTTTTTTTTTGAGATTTTATTTACTGACAGAGAGAGACACAGTGAGAGCAGGAACACAAGCAGGGGGAGTGGGAGAGGAAGAGCCGGCTTCCCACAGAGCAGGGAGCCCAATACAGGGCTCGATTCCAGGACCCTGGGATCATGACCTGAACCAAAGGCAGACGCTTAATGACTGAGCCACCCAGGCACCCCTATAATGGATGTATTTACTTCAGCTAGGATTCTTTTATTTATTGAGGGAGAGCAATCAGGGGGAGGGGCAGAGACAAGGGAGAGAGAGAATCCCAAGCAGACTCCACACACAGCATGGAGTCTGACACAGTGCTTGATCTCACAACCCTGAGATCATGACCTGAGCTGAAATCAAGAGTCAGACCCCAACTGACTGAGCCACCCAGGCACCCCTCAGCTAGGATTCTTACTATAAATTTGCAGCCCCTAAACTGAAAACTGCAGAGTCTTCCATCTTGTAATTGTCATATATGGGGAGAGTTTCCCAACTTTCCCAAGTGGGAATTAGTTGAATTGTGGCTGTACTTCTGATTGGCAAGGTCTCTTTTTATAAAGTATTTTTGTTTCTTTTTCATTAGGGGAAAACCTATTTATTTATTTATTTATTTATTTATTTATTTATTTGACAGAGATAGAAAGAGATCACAAGCAGGCAGAGAGGCAGGCAGAGGGGGGGGGAAGCAGGCTCCCCGCTGAGCAGAGAGCCCGATGCGGGGCTCGATCCCAGGACCCTGAGATCATGACCTGAGCTGAAGGCAGAGGCTTTAACCCACTGAGCCACCCAGGCACCCCGAGGAAAACCTATTTCTTAAGCACTAACTAGGATGGAAGCCCTTAAGGGTAAGGACTATGTCTATTTTATACCTCTGGGCTCAGAATGGAGCCTGCATATAACTGCTCAATAAATGGTTGTTGAAGCAGTGGTGTCCGGGCGTCCCTGCTCGGGTGGTAGACAGCTTTCACGATGGCCTCCAATGATCCCTGCCTCCTGTTATTTTCACCCTTGTGTAGTCCTCTCTCACACTCTCTAAGGGTCGGTGAGTGTGACTGGGGGAATATGGCAGTCATGATGATAGGGCACTATCAAGATTAGGTTATAAAGGACTACAGCTTACGTCTTTGTATCTCTTTTTCTTTTTTTTTTAGATTATATTTATTTACTTGAGAGAGAGAGAGAGAACACAAGCAGGAAGAGGGAGAAGGAGAAGCAGGCTCTCCATTGAGCAGAGAGCCCAACATGGGGCTTGATCCCAGGACCCCGAGATCATGACCTGAAATGAAGGCAGATGCTTAACCAACTGAGCCACCCAGGGGCCCAGTTTTCTCTGTTTTTATCTATCTCCCTGATCTCTGCCTTTGGGAAAAGCCACATAGGATCCCTGTGGTAAGAAACTGAAGCCTCTTGCCAATAGCTACACAGGTGGTCTTGGAAGTGATTCCCCAGTCCCATAGAAGTCTTCAGAGACGGCAGCCCTGGTCAATAGCTAGAATGTAACCTTGTGAGGAAGTTTGAGCCAGGACCACCCAGCTGAGCCATTCTATGATTCTCTAACCCTCAGAAACTGTAAGATAATAAATGTTGTTTCAAGATGCTAGATGTGGAGGGTAATTTGTTACACAGCAGTAGATAACTAGTACAACATGAAATCCCACCCATTTCTCACCAAAACCCTATGAGGAAGGCATTAACAACACTTTCTGACCAGTGAAAATACAGAGATCGGCGAAATCAAGAAACCTGTCTAAGAAACCTTGGCTACAAACCCAGGTCAGACACCTGCTATCTCTCAGAGAACAAAAATATCACATTACTCTTACCCAAATAATCTTACCCTTAAAGTCTGTCACTCTGTTATCATTTGGGATTTTGGCATCTGGTAATAATAAGAGCAGTGCCTATTAAAAATATACCAAGGGAAGCTGTTTGCATAACCCATAAATGTTCGAGGTTTCATGGTCATGATTTCCAAATACAGAAACGACAACACATCGGAAGGGACAGAGGAGTTGAAAGGAGAATCTGAAGGTGGCACAGTTAAAATCATCTGTAGGTATTTTTAGCACAAAGAAAGAAGTCATGTTGGCAGACACTGCTAAAATGTAGGGCCATTTTCATGTGCTATATTTAGAAAGTCAGCAAATGTCATAGCAAAATGATCACTTGTTGAGAACGTGGGTGAGCCTTGAGAATATGAATATAGGCCCATTTCTATGTGGCCCTTATTGAAGCAGAGGAGGGAACCCCCCACAAGCAGTACTCTGGGACCCAATCTCCATCAGCCTCCAAATGCTAAAAATGTAAAAAAGTGGGTCTGCTGGACAAACACAGCTTTAAGACAAGTCCTTGGACCTCTTTTTCTTCCAACCAGACTGCTGCCCCTAAAATACTCCTATACAGAAATTCTGGGGTGGTTCTGGGAAGCAGTGAACTTGAGCCATATCGGTGGATAACAGAGAGAACTGAGGGGTATTAACTAGATCAAATTAAGGTGTAAAGCAGCAGTGCTCACTCCTGGAGTCCTGAAACACTGGTGGGTCTAGGTTGGTTTGTGAGATGTGTACGAGACCTTTGTAATTATCAGTGATTAAATTACAGCCTTTTTCAAATGATTTGTTGAAACAGAAAATAAATGAGAGAACTTAGTATAACATCGCTCACCCTCATGTGTGATGTGTATGTGTATCTATGTTGTGTGCGTACCTATATCCTAAGCACTTTACACACTTAAAGTGTACAGTTCGATGGGTTTTAGTATATTCACACAGTTGTGTGACCATCACCACAATTTTGGACATTCTCATTACCCCCCCAAAAGTACATACCCATTAGCAGTCACTCCCAGTTACTCATTCCCTCCTCAGCCATAGGCAACCACTCTTCTGCTTTCTATTTCTCAGATTGCCTATTCTGGACATTTCAGAAATGGAATCATATACTCTGTGCCATTTTGTGACTGGCTTCTTTTACTTGGCATGATCTTTTCAAAGTTTATCCATGCGGTCGCATGTGTCAGCACTTCATCCTTTCTTATTACTGAACAATAGTCTGTTGTGTGGACATATCACGTTTTGTTTAGCCATTCCTCGGTTGATGGACATTTGCTTTGTTTTCACTTTTTGGCTATTATGAATAATGCTGCTATGAACATTCATGTACAAGTCTTGTGGGAACACACATTTTCATTTCTCTTGGGCACACACCTCAGGACAGAATTGCTGGCTCCTTAGGGAACTCTATGTCTAACATTTTGGGGAGCTGCTAGATTGTTCACCCAACCAGCTGCGTAGGATTCCGCTTTCTCCACATCCTTCTCAACATTTGTGATAATCTGTCTGTTTGAGGATAGCCATTCTAGTGCATGTGAAGTGCTATCTCACTATGGTTTTGATTTATGTCTCCCTGATGACTAATGATGTCAATGTCTTTTCAGGTGCTATTGGCACATGAAGAAGACATTTGTATATATATTCTTCAGAAAAAAGTGTATTCGGGATTCTTTGCCCATTTAAAAAAAAATGGGTTCTTTTTCACTATTGGGTTGGAAGAGTGCTTTATATATGTTGGATACAATCCCTTATCAGATATATAATTTGCCAATATTTTTCCCAATCTGCGGGATGTCTTCACTTTCTTGATGGTGTCCCTTGATGTACAAAAGCTTTAAATATCGATGAAGTCTAATTTATCAAAGTTTTCTTTTGTTGCTCATGCTTTTGGTGTCATATCTAAGAAGGCTTTACCTAGCCTAAGGTCAAGATGATCTACTCATGTTTTGTCCTAAGAATTTTAGAGGCGTAGGTCTTATGTTTTGGTCTATGGTTTGAGTTAATTCTTGTGTATGGTATAAAGAAGGTGTCCAGCTTCATTCTTTTGCATGTGGAAAGCCTTACAATGAGTTACTTTTTCAAGGAGAAGCAAAAGAACGAGATTTTTGATGTTTGACCTTTCATTATAACATTTAGAATTCAAATGATTAGGTTCTAACTTCCCCTGTGGCCTTCTTTCCTTCCTTCCTTCCTTCCTTCATAGTTGTTGCCAACTTCTTTTGTTATTCTTGCAGGCAATTAACAAATAGTTATTGAACACTGCTGCACATCTGGTACTTTACCGTTGGATGAAGCGGAATATGTACAAAACATAGACTCTGTCTTAAAAGAGTTTACAGTTCAGTTGAGGTAGTGAGTGTCACGTATATTAAACATTAACCAATAACAAGGTCAATAACAACCTAAGGTTCAAACTGGTCCCAGAAATACAGCGAAATGTTTGTATTGTGGCAAGACAGCAAAGCCACATAGAGATCAATCAATACAATTGAAGAGATGTGGGGATCAGAGGACTCGCAGGCTGCTGGTGGAAATGAAACATGGTGTAGCCACATTGGAAAACAGTTTGGCAGTTCCTTAAATGGTTAGGCATAAAGTTGCCAATTCTAACCCTAGAGAAATGAAAACATATCCAGACAAAAAACTTGCACACAAGTGTTTATAGTAGCATTATTCATAAGAGCCCGAAAGTGGAAAAAACCCCAAATGTCCACCAACTGATGAATGGATAAATAAAATGCAGCATACCCATATAATAGAATATTATTCAGTCATTACAAAGAATAAAATAGGGACACATGCTACAACATGGATGAACCTTGAAAAGATTATCCTAAGTAAAAGAAGCTAGTCACAAAAGAGCACAAATTATATGACTCCATTTATAAAAAATGTTCATAATAGGCAAATCCATAGACAGAAGGTAGATGAGTGGCTGTTTAGGGTTTGAGGGTTGGGGTGATAGGGACGTGACAGCCGGAGTTTGAGGTGATCAAAATATTTTAAAATTGACTGTGGTGATGGTTGCACAACTCAGAATTCACCAAAAAGAATTTATCTGTAAAAATTAAATGGGTAAATTATATGGCACACGAATTATATCTCAATAAACCTGATGTTAAAAACAAAGACATAAAGACAACCAAAGCCAGGGGGAGAGAAAGGTGTAGGCTGGGAGGTCTAAGAAGGCTTCATAGCAAAAAGTTCATTTGTTCATCCATCTATTTGTTTGTTCACCCAGGAAGAATAGGCATTGAGTATTTACATGTGCCAGATACTGTTCCAGGAGCAAGGGATCCAGCAATGAATTGAGCAAAGCCCTTACTCTGAAAAATAAAACACAGTTAGGAGAAGGAGAAAATGGAGAAGGGGCTACATAGCAGTGACTGAAGAAAGCCTCTTCTGGGAGCTAGTATTTAAGCTGAGACCTGAACAAAGAGTGGGAGCAAATTCTGCAGAAGCTCTGGTGGAAAAACATTCCAGACAGAGGGAAGAGTGAATACAAAGGCCTCAAGGCAGGAGTGCGCTTCTGTGTTGGAGGCAGAGTAGAAAGAGTACCTGAAGTGGAGGGAATGAGATAAATCAGAGCCAAGCAAGGGCCAGATCAAGGAAAGATTTGAAGCTACAGCAAGATCTTTGGATTTTTTCCTCAGTGTGATGGGGGAGGGTTTTGAACAGAGATGGTATAATGTGGCTTATATTTTAAGAGCATTTCTATTTGTTCTGAGGAGGATAGCCTGTGAAGGCAAGAGCAGAGGCTCAGAGACTGGCTGGGAGGTTGCTGCAAAGGTCCCAGGCAGAGATAACGTGGCTTGGACCAGAGTGGGAGCAGAAAGCTAAAGCCAACAGGATTTGCTGATGGATTGAACGGAGGAGGACGTGGGTCAGATTTTAAAATGAAATGTTTCACTTATGTTTCTACCAAAATCCTGATTGTAAATTACACAAGCAGAGATTTCAAGTCGGTGACCTTCTGTGTATGTTTGTGTGTACATGCGTTTTAAGCAACATTATCGCCGTGAAATTTACAATAGTAAAATTCACCAATTTTAAATGCACAGTTTTTTTTTAGTTTTGATAAATGTATACAGTCATTGCATATACTACAATCATGATATAGAACGTTTTAATCTTCCTAGAACATTCCCTCATGCCCATTTGCCAGGCCTAGCTGCTAGAAACTACTTACCTGTTTTCTCTTCCTGTAGTTTTTTTTTTTTTTAAGATTATTTATTTATTTATTTGACAGGAGAGAGATCACAAGTAGGCAGAGAGAGAGGGGGAAGCAGGCTCCCTGCTGAGCAGAGAGCCCGATGCGGGGCTCGATCCCAGGACCCTGAGATCATGACCTGAGCCAAAGGCAGAGGCTTAACCCACTGAGCCACCCAGGCGCCCCTCTTCCTGTAGTTTTGCCTTTTACACACTGTCATAGAAATAGAATCATACAGGGTATCACATGGTACAGGGCTTTTGAGATTGATCCACATAGTTCCATGTGGCAGTTCTATGTACGTTTTTCACTGCTTTACAGTGAATGCAATAGATCATACTTCGTCATTTTGGGAAGCCCTAACAAAATACCATAGACTGGGTGACCTAAACAAGAGAGAGAGATGTTTTCTTACAGTTCTAGAAGTCTGAGATCAGGGTGTCAGCACGGTCGGGTTCCCGTGAGGACTTTCTTCCAGGCTTGTAGATGGCCGGCTTCTCTCTGGGTCCTGATGTCGGGGAGGGAGGAGGGGCACATTAATCCCATCATGAAGGCTCCAGCCTCATGGGCTCCTCTACACCTAATTACCAAAGGCCCCATCTTCAAATATCAAATTGGGGGTTAAGTCTTCAACATGATTCAGTCCACAGCACAACTGAACACCAGATCACAATTTGTTCCATGAATTTGCCAGTGAATAGATGTTTAGATTATTTCCAATTTGGGGCTGTGATAAATCAAGCTGTTATAAACATTTGAGTACAACTTCAATGTGGTCTTGGGCGGAAGCATGGCAATGAAACCTTACCACTGCTAAGCCATCAAACTGCGGTGGACAAGTCAGAATATGCAGCTTCTATTTCTGACACACACGAAAATTGTGGAACTGACAATATTCCCCCTACAACGAATGCTGTTCACTATTGACACTGAGCGAATGACACGGGATAGACTCAAAACATTTTCAATGAAGCAGCTGCTGATACACAGCACCGTGGACCCCACAGGCTTTGCATAATCTTTTACGTCTGTCTAACTGCACCTTTCTCTGCTGCACACACATTTTTACCACCACCAGTTGTAATACATCTTTGCAGATTCCACTTGGGGTTGCATTGAATCAGCGTTTCCTCGACTTCTTTGAAAACATCCTGTTCATTCAGACTGTTCACAGAGGCCCATCCTACGGTCATTTCAAATTTGGCACTGACTCCTTGAATAAACAATACTGAGTGAGAGGTACCAGTACACCTGTTAACTCATCAAAAGCCAAGGAAAACTACTGGAAATAATCTGCTTTGGCTCTCGATTGATTACTGACTTGCTTCCCCATGTTCTCTTCTGCCCCCAAATCTCACGGTAGCAAACAAGTTCATTTTCTCTCCACACATTTTGTCAGCTGCTGCAGTCAGGCCCAAGTAATTCCCCATCGGTAAATGGCCCTCCTTGTTCAGCTAACTAATGGACCACTCGGTAACTTCGGTTGCAGCTCACTTGCCTGCTCTACCATTTTGAAGAAATTCTGATGTAATGAGATAGTCTGTTTTAAATATCTCACGTAGATGATATTTTCCCTTTTAAATTTTCTAGTTTTTCTGATGGTTGTTCTTTTATGAATCGAGAATGCTGTGTTGGGTGGTTAGTCAGTATATATTGTATTCTTTTAGCACGGCTATCATGTTATTGCATATTAAACACAATGCATTGCTGTCTAATTCAGTAACAGAAGAATTCACATTCCCTTGGATTACTGTTCAGGCCGGCACATCAGTCCAGCTTCTCCTTCTGCCCAATTCTGCTTCTGTCTCACCTTACACAGGTGTGGATCCTCAGAGCACCCTCCTGCTCATCCTCGTGTGTTCGTTCCAAGCGAAGAGGCTGCTTCCAGCGGGAGCAGGAGCGTAGGAGTGCTCTGAGAAAGCAGGGGGTGAGATGGGGTTTGGGAGCTGTCTTTGCTAGCCTCACACTGAGGACCCCTGCACTGCCGGGACCTGGAACACAGATAACTTTTAGTAGAAAGTGCGGTCCAGGTATGAAGACTTTCCCTGGTGGCGAGCTGGGATGGTATGTGTCCAGAAGGGCATGGACGAGGCACCTGGGAAACACGGGGGTAAGGGATGGGGGGTCAATTATTAAGCCTCCCTGAGGTCTTAGGGAAGAGGTTATTTTAAAGAAAAGGAGCAGGGGCACCTGGGTGGCTTAGTCGATTAAGCATCTACCTTCAGCTGGAGTCATGATCTCAGAGTCCTGGGATCGAATCCTGCATTGGGCTCTCTGCTCAGCGGGGAGTCTGCTTCTCCCTCTCCCTCTGCTGTTCTCAATCTCTCTCTCTCTCTGTCAAATAAATAAATAAAATCTTTTAAAAAATAAAAAATAAATAAAGACGAGGAGTAATTAACATGCAGTTGTATAAAAGCTAGAGGACCTCCTACAGCAAGGCAGTCTTCAAGGATCTAAAGTCTCCCCAACATTTTTCTATTTAATTCACCAGTATTGCCCCTGCAAAAACCAGGCAAAACCTAGAGGATTACAGTAGACTACCACACACTCACCCAGGGAGTGGCCCTGTGCAGCCCCCACACCAGGTTTCCTATCTGTGTTGGAGAAATTAACACAGCTCCAGGTATATTTCCTATGGACATTGATTTGATGAATGGGTTCTTTTTTTTTTTTTTTTAAGACTTTTTGGGTTCTTTTTTAATCCCTAAAGAAGAGTGGCTCAGAAACAGTATGCATTCACATGAAATGTACACCAGTATATGTACATTTGCAGTCTTCCTCCAAAGCTATGTTAACTTTTGGCCTATCACAATGAAGGCTGCAGAGATTAGGACCATTTGGACATCCTGCAGAACATCACATTGAATCTGTTACATTGATGACATCATACTAATTCAGCCAGATGGGCAAAATGTGGCTAATCTGTTAGAGGCCTTGGTGTGACACATATACTCTAGAGGGTGGGACACAAATTGTATAAAGTTCAGGAGCCTGTATATCATGAAGTGTCCAGTGTCAAGGGCATGCCACATATTCCATCCAAAGAAAAAGTGAAATTACTGCACCTCCTGCCATGAAGAAGGAAGCATAATGCCTGGTAGTTCTCGTTGGATACTGGACACAGTATATTTCACACCGGGAATATTGCTCTGGCCCACATGCCAGGTGACACAAAAGGCCACCAGCTTTCAATGGAGCTCAGGGCAGAAAAAGCTTATGGAGCAGTTTCAGGCTGCAGTGCAAGCCATCCATTTATGCTTCTATGGATGGTATAGATGGTATTAGTGCTTTCAGTGGTAGAAAAGATGGTGTGTGTAGTTTATGGCAACTTTCACTGGGAATAACAATGTTGGGGTGTTGGAGCAAGGCCGTGCCATCTATGGGAGAGATTGGTGTGCCTTTTGAAAAATACTGCTCGTGTGCCATGTGGTGTCATAGGACACCAAGTGACCACATGTCAGAACTACCACCAAGTGACCACATGTCAGATAGGCAGGCTCTATCAAACCCACCAAGGCACAATATCAGGCCGCCAGCAACAATCCAGCCTCTGACGGAAAAGGTGCATCTGGGATTGAACGTAAGTGGGATCAGATGGTTCAAGTAAGTTTGGCTTGAGGAGGCAGCCCAGACGCCAGGTCATCACACCACCGTTAGACCAGCACCTCCTCAGCTCACACCGATGGTTCTATGTAGGCTTCCTTGCCACCAGCTGCAAGAGGAGGAAAAGCCTGTATTTGGCTTGTGGAGAGTTGCTTCAGCATGTGACTGAGAATGGATGGCAGTTATAATACAACCTCCCCTAGGGGGGACCTTAAGAAACAGGCGTGAAAGAAGAGGTCAGTGGGCAGAACTTCAGGAGGTACACCTGGGCATCCACTTCGTGGACAGAGAAGTGCCCTAAGGTTAGAATATATATGAACTCAGGGGCAATGGTGAAAGGGCTGTATGGCTGGTAGGGGCCTAGAAGAAGAAATTTGGGAAGATTAGGGACAAGGGGTTTGGGATAGAAGCACAAGGATGGACAAGATGTATGGGAGTTGCTACAAGGCATGGAGATCTTTGTTTAAGTAGTCTCCACACCCAACATGGGGCATGAACTCACGACCAAGATCAAGAGTCACATGCTCTACTGACCAAGCCAGCCAGGTGCCCCTGGAGTATGAAGATCTCTGTATCACATGTTAACACCCACCAGAAAGCATCACCATAGAAGAGGCATTAAGTAATTAAGAAAGGCAAAATTCACCTGACCTTAGGCCAGGCTCCGTCATCAGCCACCCAGTGCTGGCACTAAGGACATATGAATAAAGTAGCCACAGTGGCAGAGCATGGGCTCCAACTTACAAGGACTACTGTTAGCTATGGTTGCTGCTGACCATGTTCCCAATATGAAAACAGTCCTCCAGGGGGCGCCTGGGTGGCTCAGTGGGTTAAGCCTCTGCCTTCGGCTCAGGTCATGATCTCAGGGTCCTGGGATCAAGCCCCGCATTGGGCTCTCTGCTCAGCAAGGAGCCTGCTTCCTCCTCTCTCTCTGCCTGTCTCTCTGCCTACTTGTGATCTCTCTCTGTCAAATAAATAAATAAAATCTTAAAAAAAAAAGAAAAAGAAAACAGTCCTCCAGGAGACCAGTTGGCCTTGTGGCAAGTTGACTACATTGAACCCTTTCCATCCTGGAGGAGCCATGATTCATCCTGACAGGAATTAACATATATTCTGCATACTGTTTATCTTTCCTGCCCACAAGATCCTATCCAGTACAACTACCTGAGGGCTTTTTGAATATTTCATTCACTAGCACAAGATCTTACATAACATCATGTCAGATCAGGGACCCAACTCACAGAAGTGGAGGTTCAGGAAAGAGTCCATGAGCACCGAATTCACTCATCTCGTCATAGACTGGACCTCCCAGAAACTGCTGGCCTGATAGGGCAATGGAATGGCCTCCTGACGGCCCAACAGAAGTGTCAGCTTGGAGGCAGTACTTTATGAAGATGGGGTTCATCTTCCAGGACGTCACATACATCTTGCATCAAAGACCTTTATATGGTGCTGTGTCCCCAGTCAGAAGAATACATGGAGCCAGGAACCACGGGGTAGAAGCAGGAGAGACTTACTACCATCACTCTCAGGGGCACTTGTAGAATTTGGGCTTCCAAATCTCATGACTCTGGGCTCAACAGGATTAGAGATGTTTGTCCCCAAAAAGGGAATCTTCCACAAGAGGACACAGCAAGAGTCCTATCGAACTATAAGCTACAGCTGCTACTTGAGCACTTTGGACACCTTGTCTGCGAGGACCAGCAGGCAAGGAGAGTCATCATCTTGGCCAAGAGTGATCTACTTGAGTGCTTCTCAGTACTCTCTTGCTCAATTTTGATAACAAATGGACAAGTGCAGCAACCCTAAGCCCCTGAGAATTTGTGGCAGTCAGGGGCTCAGATCCTCCGGTAAGCCACTGAGATCAGAGGAGATGCTAGCTGAGGGTAAGGGGAATTTAGGATTGAAAACAACTAGAGAGACAATGAGTACAAGTTGTAGCCCCTGGACAGATGCATTGGCTGGATCTGTAGTTTGTCCCACTAAACCTCCTCTTCTAAGTTCCCACCAGGAATCCCGGAGGAGCTCTCCTGAAACTGGTCTGTGGAGAGGAAAGAAGACAGTGACACGTTTTCCAAAATAGACTGGAGTAGACCTTCCATGGCTGACTGTGTCAAATCCACCCTCCCTTTCCCCACCCATCTCTTCCTTTTCCACTCACTAAATATCCACAAACATGAACCAAGTAGTAAAAACCATGGGTCTCACTACCAAAGCATCTCATAACTGAGTGGGAAGGACAGACACCCAAATATGTATACAGAAAATCATCTAATATAAATGTTTTAGTGTTCACATTTTGATAGTACTTGACCTTCATGTAAATATAAAACTCCTCCCCCGCACACACAAAGTCCCTAGGAGGTGTCTCATGTGTGCTTAGGGGCAAGTCTGGTCCGTTATCACAGACTTCGGCAGTTTTCGGCCTTCTCCTCTCCTCTGGCTCTGCTCTGCTGGGAGCCATTCTACTCCATGGGCATTATGCCTTGCCAGCATGGATACTGCTGATTCACACAGCCTGGGAGGTGACAAAGCTGTCCCATGGGGGTGAGGCTGGGGAATGTTCTCCCTGTTTTTGTGTTTTGCTTTGTCATGGGTGGGGAGGCATGGAAGGAGGTTAGTTTGTGTACCTATTTTTGACATGGTTTTTAGTTAAATATCCCTTAAAGTTCTCTTCCCTCTTCCTTCCATTTCCACAGGACTCAGATATGAGTTCAGTCGGGGACCAGACTGGGAGGCAAATGCAGTGATAAGTGGAATACTAAATTGTCCCTTCCACAGATGATTCACTGGGGGGCGTCCAACAGCTCCAGTCTCCTCATGGGCACAGACATCATCTAGGTGGTTGCAACTTACATTCAAGCTGAGTCCTCACCTCATTGTTCACAGAACCAGAAGGATAAAGAGTGAAGGATTCGTTTATCCTGGAAGATCAGGGGAGACCCTACAGAAGAAATGTCCCCTGAGTGGAGTGAGGTGGAGTAGAGGTGGGGAAAGGAAAGAGCAAAAGCTGAGCACGGGGCCCTTAGAATGTTTGTTGACTCAAAGGTCTTGCTCCAGAGAACCTGCATTCCCATGCAAGCAGATCAGCAATAAACAAATAAACAAAAATGTGTATCCTATTAAGTGATGACAAATGCCTATTAGGTGGTGACAAAGGGGTCTATGTTAGCCAAAGTGGTTAAGGTTTGCCTTTCTGAAAATGTGGCTTTTGAGCAGAGATCTGAATAAAGTGATGAAAAGAGCCATGTGGATCCCCAGGAAAGTGCATTTCAGGCAGAAGGAACAACCAAAGTGCAAAGCCCTGAGATGGGAGCCACTTGGTGAGTTCAAGAGCAGCAAGGCCTGTGTCTGGTGCATAGTAATAGAAGAGGGGTTTGAGCAGAGGACACAGTTTGCTGTTTGGAAAAGAGACTGCGAGAGGCCAGGGGATACACAGAAAGAACAGTTAGGAGGTTCCTGCAGTCATCCGTGTGAGAGAAGATAGGGAAGGTGGTAGTGGTAGAGGAATAAAGAGGTGTTGGTAGAAGTTATTGATTTCTAGACATCTTTTGAAGGTAAAGTCTGTGGGATTTATTCGTTAGATTTGACAAGGATGGAAAGATACGTGGTTGATAAATTGGGAATTGAGACCATTTCTGAACATATCACTCCCCTGCCTAAAAATTTCATTTTTTAACAAGTCCTTTTTTGGTTTGTTGATTCACTCAACAAATACCGACCGAATGCCTACTATGAGCCAGGCACTGTGCAAGGTGTTGAAGACACAATAAAAAAAAAAGAGGTAGGACATACCCTCTGCCTTTGCAGGCCTTACAGTCGGATGGGTGAGACAGAGAAGTAACCAGGTCATTACAACCCATATGATAATTGTCAATATAGGGAAAGTACAGGTGAAAATTGGGGCACATGGGAGAGGGGGGGAGGAATGTCCAAGTCAAAATTTCAAGAATGATTAGGTATTAAACAGTTGAAGGAGTAAAGGTAGAATGAGGAAGAAGAGAGTGAGGAGGCAGAGTGGGTAGGGCATTGGAGGATATGAAGGAAGTTGTGTATGGCCATGGGGGATGAGGGTGGGGGGAAGACAAGGCTCAAGAGAAAGGAAAGGATTAGCTCACATAGGGCTTATATGTCATGTTAAGGGGTTTGCATTTTATCTTAAAAGCCCATGGAGTGGCCACTGAAGTGTGTTCGACAGGGGAGTAACATCACCAATCTACCCTTTTGAAAGAGCCCTTTGGTTGCAGTGGGAGATGGATTGGAGGGTGAAGACTAGAAGCTGGGTGAATAGTGAGAAGGCAACTAGAGCAAACCAAACACAGAGTGGGGTAGAAGAGAGTCCTAGATGGATTTGGGAGCTGTTTGGGAGTGGAATTGCTAGAATTTAGTGACTGGTAGAATAAGGGAATGAAGGAGAGAAAGGAGTCAAGGATGGTCCCTAGGTTTCTGGCTTGAGCAGTTGGGTGGAGGTGGAAAGCATTCCCTGAAAAAAGGGAATACAGGAGAATTAAATCGAGGAGGGAATACTGTCAATTGCGTGGGTTTGAGATGTTGCAGGACTTCCTGAGGAGATGCCCAAGTAGGCCGGTATATACGCGGATCCAAAGGTCAGGAGAGATTTGGCAGGCAAAGGCACTGAAGCCAGGATGTGGGTGGGGTGCCCAGTGACAGAGTGGGGAGAGGAGAGGGCCATGGTGGGCCGCAAGTCACCCGCATTCAAAGCCTTGCCCAATCTATTGTTCCAACCATTTTGCCTCTTTCTGCAGGCAGCACAGTCCTGTCCCTGTCCTTGGACCTCCCCCTTATGGGTTTTTGCCCACATGTTTTTTTTTTTTGTTTTTTTTTTTTTCCTAGAACCTAGCTCAATTATCAACAGTTTGGTGAATCTCTCTTTCCATAAAGGAACGACATGTTTATTTGTATGTTTCCTCCAGAGTCTGGTCAGGTCAGCATTTCAGACTTCCTTTTATTATATTCCCCTGACCTGGAAAATGTGTTCAGCACGTTACAGGTGTAGTGTTGATGTGTGAATAAAGGAGCGAGCAAAAGAATAGGAATGAGAGGGCTAGGAAGCCAGGAGAGTGACGTCAGCAGCCCAGGGGGAAAGTTCACGGTAACCACGGTGCCCACTGTGGGGCTGAGAGGTCTTCTGGGCCACCGTCCCCTGTAATTCACCAGCTCCGCCAGGCATTCGGCCACCGCCGCACTTCACCCGCGGCCTCCTAGAGCAATGCCTCACCTTTGCCCTACTTCCAAGTCAGGTCCCTAACTTTCCGCCGTCCCCATTGGCTGCGCGACTGCCCAATGGGCAGACAGAAACCGTGAACATGTGCTCTTCGCCTGAGGCGTTTCCGCTCTCGTTCGCGCGTCTCGCGAGTGTTATAGTGACTCGCAGAGGCGGCCCAGCTGCGTTCGGCGGCCGGCTCCTGGAAGGCTGACGGTGCTGCGAGGCGGACGGGAGCGGAGATCATGTTCCGAGCTGCGGCTCCAGCGCAGCTCCGGCGGGCGGTGAGTCCCGGAGGGGTGGGCCGAGCCCGGTGACGGGCCAAACCTTAGTGTGCCGTCCCCGTGAGAGTCTTGGCGAAAGTCACTCTCTCCCACAGACCTGACCGGCCTTACCGCAGGCAGGCCCAGCCCGGTCTGTAGCTCGGGCTCAGGGTTCTAGGGCCTGCTCTGGACTCCTTCCGGGTCGCCTGCGTTGGGGGGCGGGGGCGAAGTCAGAGGTCAGAGTGACCTCAAGTAAGAAGCTGCGCTTCTGCTTCCCACCCGCTCTCCCACCTCCCGGTTTACTCCGCTCTCTCCCAGGCCGCCAGGTTCTCCACATTGGCGAGGAGCAGGCTGCCACGTCCCCAGGAATCACTGGTGGAGGGAGGAAGATGTCGCTGCTGAGATGCCCTCTAGGAAAGAGTTTAAAACCTGAATTTACTTGAAAGTCAGCATTTCAGGAGAAATTAAAATCTTTTCTCTGGGCGCGCCGTGGCTGCTGGCATCCGCTCACAATCTGGGGACTGGGGGTCTGGAAAGGGAAGGGCGGTGTTGTGGAAACTTGCTCTGCTCCCTGGCTATTGGGGCAGTGCTGACTATAGGTGATTGTAGTGTGAAGTCAATCATCCAATTTGACAGCTTTAGCCAGTTTTGAAAGGCAGGCATCTTTTTATACTGGAGGCTGACCTGCTTTTAAACCAGTAGTAGATTGTTGGTTACAGAGCCAGGGAACTGTTGATAGTGGTTAAGTTTTTGATGCTTTCCTTAGTGACAAATCATGAGTTCACATTTCTCTCTTGTGGGAAATACTGATAGAAAGTATATCTTTGTTTTTATGCTATGGGACAGTAGTATTTGGAGGTTGATCAATTACAAGTCAGTTAACAATTTATATGGTGGATTCTGTAAGTTTTCCAATTTACAGTTAGGTTAACTGAAAAACAAGATTGTTAAACTGGGTCAGAAACCTTGCTGACCTTTTGTACTTTTCCTACAGGTGGTTTTATGCATGCATATTTTCCCATCCACCACAGAGATTTTCTCCCTGAGACATAGCTGACAATCTTCCTAGATGTTTGTAGGCTCTTTTTCTGTGTATTCCTTGTTTCATTAAAAAAAAAAAAAAAAAAAATCCTGTGTGTCCCTCTTCCCTGTAAGAAAAGTTCAAATTCCCATCCTTCAGGGCAGTGTTCTCTTGCAGGAGATTTTTTCCCTCAGAAGACATAGACATAAACAAGTTAAAGTCATGGATTTGGGAAAGTTTCACCTATCAGAGTCAGACTGGGAGAAAAATAGCTACGCAGTAATTAGAAGGTAGTTTTGTGGACAGGTTAGGAGTCTGGCATAAGTGAAATAATTTGTCGCCTGGGTGCCTCAGTTGGTTAAGCATCTGCCTTCAGCTCAGGTCATGATCTCAGGGTCCTGGGATTGAGCCCCATGTCTGACTCCCTGCTCAGTGGGGAATCTGCTTCTCCTCTCTCTGCCCTCCATCCCCGCTGTGTTCTCTCTCTCTAAAATAAATAAAACCTTAAAAAAAAAAAAGTGAAATCATTTTAGTGGGGGCAATTTAGGACTCAGATGTTTTATAGATCTAATGGAAAAAATGGAATGATTAGCTTAAGTAATTCTCGTCAACACAATTTATGAATAGACATACACAGTATTTCCAAATCTATTGTGGTTTGCCAAGAAGTTTGACCTTGATTTATTTTGAAAATATGAAGTCAAGCTAAGTAGAGTAGTTGCTCTAAAGTCATAAGAATGTTTCAGAGTTGAATTTCAAGAATATAAGGAAGTGGTGGGAACACTTCTAAAATAGATCCATAAATACACATACATATTTAACTTTTTAAATTTTGAAATGATTTCAAACTTAAAGGAAAGCTCTAAGAATAGTGCACATAATTTTTAAAACCCTTTTCAGTTTTACTAGCTGTTAATAGTTTGGCATATTTGCTTTATCTCTTTTCATATATACTTATTTTTCTTTTTCCTTTTTGTTTTTAAGATTTATTTATTTGAGAGAGAGAGCTCATGTGAGAGAGAGAGAGCACGTGCACATTCACGCTGGGGGAGGGTCAAAGGAAGAGGGAGAGAGAATCCACAAGCAGAATTGCGGCTGAGTGTGGAGCTGGATTGTGGAGCTGAAATCATCACCTGAGTCAAAACCAGGAGTTGGCCACTCAATCAACTGAGCCACCCAGGTGCCCCTTACTATTTTTCTGAACCATTTGAGAATGTGTTGCAGACTTGCCCCTTATTCTTAAGTAAGTCAGTGTGTATTTTCTGAGAATAAGGAGGTTCACCTTTCATTTCCGCAGTAGAATCGGCAAAGTCAGGAACTTTAACAATCATACAGTACTGTTATCCAATCTGCAGACGTTCAGGTGTTGCCAGTTGTCACATTAATATCATTTATAGCAATTTTTCTAGCAGTTTGGTTTAGGGTAGTCCAGGATCATGCCTTGCATTTAGTTTTCATGTTTCTTTAGTCTTTGTTAGAAAAGCTCCTGAGCCTTTCTTTAGCTTTGATGGCATTGACATTTTTGAAGAGTACAGGCCTTTTTTGTTGACTGTTTCCAATTTAGGTTTGTCTGGTGTTTCCTCATGGTTATTTTGGTGGGAGTTTCGCGGAAGTGATGTGTGTTCTCAGCGCATCATGTTAGGAGGCTCATCTTGTTGATTTATCCCATTATTGGTGATGTTAACTTTACTTGGCTAAAGTGTTGCTCACCAGGTTTTTCTACTAACAAGTAACTACTACCTTTGTGATTTTAAACTAATCTGTAGGGAGATACACTGAGATTAAGTAAATCTCCTGTTTCTCATCAGACTTTCACCCACTAGTCTAAACATAATGATGTTAGGAGAAATTATTACTGTGGTGTAAAATGGTAATTTTTCTAATTCCATCATTCCTTCTACATTTATGAGCATTCTATTTTAAGGAAGAACATTTCCTTATTGCTTATTTATGTATTTATTATGGATCCTTTAGTAGGTTAAAATCCATTAATAATACATTTTTTAGAAAATATTTATTTTAGAGAGAGCTGAGCACATGTGCCCCTGAGCTTGTATGGGTGGGGGAGGGGCACAGGGAGAGGAAGAAAGAGAATCCTCAAGCAGATTTGCTGCTGAGTGCAGAGACCAGCATGGGGCTAAATCCCAGGACCCTGAGATCATGATCTGAGCTGAAATCAAAAGCTGGCTGGTTAACTGAGCCACACAGGTGCCCCACTAACTTACATTTTCTGATGCTCTCAAGTTGTCCTATATTTCTAAAGTGGGAGTCCCTTCTGGCTCCTGTTTTCTTGTGATGATGTGGGAAACTAAGGCAAAAGAAGAAAATTAAATTTCCTTATTGTCTACAGCCCACTGACAAGTCCTTGAAACAGGTAGAGTGACCTTCCTCCATGAACTCAGCAGCCTCTGTGATTATCATTATCCTGACTTCCAGGATCCTGTAAGTCTTCTTTAACATATACAAATTCCTTTGGAAACTTCCTTTATCTTTACCACCAAGATACATGTTTGCAATCATCCTCTAAGAATATGGCCGAATAATATACATCTGAAGGGTCTTATGACGAAGGTTTTACTAGATAGTAATAAATGACCTTTCCCTAACAATGGCTAGGCCCTCAGTGGCTAGTCATCTGTCATAGCGCCAGTATAGCTCTTTCTGCCACGGCTCCTGTCTCTGCGCTTTAATAAAACCACCTATTTGCACTGAAGACATCTCAAGAATTCTTTCTTGGCTATCGGCTCTGAACCCCACCATTTATACATCAGTGATGTCATAAAGTCAAATAGCTTATGTGAAATCCCTACTCTTGAAATTTTAGAAAATTTGTTCTGTAGCTAACCATGGATTATTTAGGAAGGTATAATTCCACAAAACTATATTTTTAATAATAGATTAACCTATTAGAAGATTATCTTGGACTGTTAACAATGTGTGTATAGCTAACCGCACACTTAAAACAGATTAAGATGATAAATTTTATAAGTATTATTTACTACAGTTAAAAAAAAAATACCTTAAATTGTTAGAATGTAAGTTAAATGACTTGCATTTGGTTTCCAAGTTCTGTTTCCAGTATTGACCTGATTTGTGCCCTTGAGCAAAGTCCTTCATCTTTGGGGGGCTCGTCAATGTCATCTGTTTAATGAAGGTGGTATTTTACATCTACAATGAAGAGCTAGAGAACACATTAAGAGGAAGATAGGTAGGCATTTGCAATTAGTTAACATTCTTGTGGGGAAATTAATCTGAATTATGAGTATTATTTTATATTCATTTGCATTTGAAATTGATTTGTTGACTAATTAAGATACCAAAGAAATACTTTATGTGGAGAGTGAGCAACCCTTTTCAAGGGCATTTGAATGTTCCTGTTTTTGTATTCATTGCGAGATGGGGAGGCATAACAGTCACGATTCAGAAGCTATGAAACTGGTGTGAAGGAACATGACATTTTTTAGTCCATGCCCTATCATTGACAAATGAGATTGAACTGTGTAATTTGCATGCAAATTTTAATTTCTTTTGAAAGAAGAAAGAGAGCCAATTTTGTGGTTCTAAAAGATTTATTGTATAAGGTGAATTCTGTAAAATAATGCAGCCTGCCAGTGTGTCTACTAAGGGTCTTGTCTGTTTTTAAAGTGAAGTAAATTGAGTGTGTTTTTAATATTATAATCAGTGTCATATGACATTTCTAGTCATGATTAAAAGCTACCATATTATTAAAGAGGTTAAAGTAAGTTATTTAGTTTAAGTACAAAAATGTAATATACATTTTATTATTATAAAATGTATGTTAAAATAGGGGTAGGTGACTTTAATTATATATATATTTTTTTTTCATTAGAACTGGGAAAGGTTTTCTTTTTAATGTTATTTATTATTTGAGAGAGAGAGGGAGAGCACAAGCGGTGGGGGGGGGCAGAGGGGAGAGGGAAAAGCAGGCTCCCCACTGAGCAGGGAGCTGGCCGCTGGACTCCATCTCAGGACTGTGGGATCATGACCTGAGCCGAAGGCAGATGCTTAACCAGTTGAGCCACCCAGGTGCCCCAGAACTTGGAAAGATTTTATAGCTTATTCCTGCCTTTTTATTTTTGAGTTAAGAAGCAAAAAGACCCTCATGCTGTCTTTCCCTTTCCCTATATCTCACTTAGTTTTCAAAGATGGTGGTCAGGGGGAAGAGTAGGTTAAAATTATTCTTACTACATTAGGTTTTGAGTGGGTTTGTAAAGGTAAAGTAGGGAGTTAGAATCCAGCTTTTTTTTTTTTTCCTTCTAACACCTATGGTAGTTTACTACATGAACACAGAGTTGAAGTCATAGCAGGAACTCTTGAGCAGTAAATCTCTTTGGTTACACCTAAAAGACTGAAAAAATCAAAAGTAGTGTCAACACTGTTAAGGTTGAATAAGAGAAAGACCAAAATATATTCACTGGACTTAGCTATACCAAGGTTGTTAGTGACTTTGGAGAAATTGGATTCAGTGTTACAGTGGATGTGAAAGCCAGTTTGCTGTGAGTAAACGAGAGAAAGATGAGGCAGTAATTGGTGCTTACAGACATTATTTTCAAGAAGTTTGGCTCTCTGGGTGCCTGGATGGCTCAGTGGGTTAAAGCCTCTGCCTTCAGCTCAGGTCATGATCTCAGGGTCCTGGGATCGAGCCCTGCATGGGGCTCTCTGCTCAGCAGGGAGCCTGCTTCCCCCTCTCTCTCTGCCTGCCTCTCTGCCTACTTGTGATCTCTCTCTCTGTCAAATAAATAAATAAAATATTAAAATAAAAAAAAAAAGTTTGGCTCTGAAAGGGTGGAGAGAGAATGATAACCCCTTTAAGCCCTGCTCTAAAAAAGTATACCCTCTCAGAAAAGTATACCCTTGAGCTCTATGAGGTATGTGGTTGGTATGCGAAAGAAAATTTCAGATTTTACTATTTAAACTAAGTCTAGTCAGTAGTTTTGGTAAGTTTTCTGAAAGCACGATGGAGTATCTGTTGTAATGATTTAACAAGTTCATATACTGTTCTTGGTAGGTAGACATGTAAGTGCTTAGATAATTAAGTTACCAGTGAGATACAAAGAGTTTAGTTTATCATTTTGGGGAAACTTCATTTAGTCACTAAACATTCATTGAGTGCCAGGTATGTGGCAGGCACAAA
Organism: Potos flavus; assembly: GCA_028534135.1. NCBI lineage: Eukaryota > Metazoa > Chordata > Mammalia > Carnivora > Procyonidae > Potos > Potos flavus. Next base: position 23,851,858 of record CM052896.1, on the reverse strand, counting down.
GGTAGGTACTAAATTCACAGTGGAGAATAGACACACCTAATTTCTGCCCGTAGGGTGTGAGTAGATGAGGGAAGACAGATGTTGAACACGTTATTTTAAGTATGATCATTGTAACAGGAAGGTGTATAGGGTATTTAGGGAACATGTAGTGGCAGGGAGGATAATCTAGTTACGGGGCTGGGGAAACTAAAAAGATCTGAAATTACTTTGTAAACTGAGGTGCTTTTTGATTGTTATTGAGTGATGAAGTAATAAGGGTGAAAGACTTTCTTTAAATAAAAAACATCGTTTTTGAGTTTTGTCTATCTTAAATCACTTGTTTATTATTTTAATTCTGTTCATATTGTATGTGTTCTTATTAGATATTTTGGTTTTTAAATGGATTATTTGCAGGGTTGAGCTAGAAGCAAATAAAGCATCAGTCGTGTTAGTTTGATTGTTAAAACAAAACCAAGTTGAAAGTGCATGTGAATTTTGTCCAAGGTAAGGTGGAACATGCTGAAGGAGCCCTGGAACTTAAGAAAAAAAATAATCCTGGAGTAATGACACAGTGTGAAAAGGAAGCTCTATAGCACCCTTGTTTCATTTCTATACAACTCTGAAGGGCCGTCATAGCTCCAGGGCCCCTTGTGGGATCAGCTGAGATCTTTCTTGTGACTGCATTGCAGTCTTGCAGTTTAGCTTCTTCCACTACCTAGTCCTGTCTCCTTGATGCCTCATAGATGTTTCCAGGAGTACTCCCCAATAAACTTCTTGTACACTCACACACACAAAAGGAAGATATAAGTGTAAGGTGGCAAGAAACATTTAAAGCACCCGCTATATGCAATGAATTAACTTCTCTATGTGTCTAGAATGGTCCTAGCTATGTTCATTCTTAGGAGAATTAAGAGAACAGTCATTTAGATTTTCTGTGGCTTAGATGAGCAGCCTTGGAGAAAGGCTGATCTAGAGTCTTAAAATTGTTTTCTATAGCTCAGTGTATAGAGTAGAAGTATTCAAAGGATGTTTTTAAAGCAACGGAAGATTTTAAAAAATGGACTATGTGAAAAAAATAGACTGTTGGGGAGAGTAGTTTGAGATTCACCACAAAATTGAGCAGAAACTTCATAGAGTTCCCATACATTTCCCCCTGCCTGTCCCCACCTTTCTGCACTATCAGTATCCTGCACCAGAGTGGTACTTTTGTTCCAATTGATGAAACAGCGTTGACATATTATCATCCAAAGTCCATAGTTTAATTAGGGTTTACTCCTAGTGTTCTACATTCTGTGGGTGCATCCCAAATGTACAATGGCATGTATCCACCATTATAGTATTATACAGAATAATTTCACTGCCCTAAAATCTGTGCTCTGCTTGTTTCCCTCTCACCCCTCTGCCCCCAGCCGCTGGCAACTGCTGATCTTTTCACTGTCTCCATAGCTTTGCCTTTCCAGCGTGTTTTCTAAGTGGAACTGTACCTTATGTAGCCTTTTCATGGCTCGATAGCACCGTTTTTCTTTTTTGAAGTGCTGAATATTCTGTTTTCTGGATGAATTATAGTTTATCCATTTACCCACTGAAGGACCTTTTGGTTGCTACCAAGTTTTAGCAATTATGAATAAAGCCGGTGTAGATATCCATATGCAGGCTTTTGTGTGTAAATAAGTTCTCAACTCATTTGGGTAAATACTAAGGAGTACGACTGTTGGATTATATGACAAGAGTGTATTTAGTTTTGTGAGAAACGGCCGCATTGTCTTCCAAAGTGGCTGTACAATTTTTAATTTCCATCAGAGTTCCTATTGCTTCTCATCCTCACCAGCATTTGGTGTTGTCAGCATTTTGGATATTCACTATTCTAATAGGTATGCAGTGGTATCTCATTTTGTTTTAATTTGCAGTTCCCTAATACGTGATGTTGAACATCTTTACATGTGCTTATTTGCCATCCATCACTGCTTTAGTGAAGTGTCTGTTCAGATCTTTTGCCTATATTTAAAAATCAGTTTGTTTCTTATTGTTGAATTTTAAGAGTTCTTTGTGTTCTTTTAGATAACAGCTTTTTATTATATGTCTTTTGCAAATAGTTTTCTCCCAGTCTGTGGCTTGTCATCTTACTCTTTTGATGAAGAGGTTTTTAAAATCAATGTTCAATTCATTTATTGGATATCTCCTCTGGGCTAGTCACTGAAGTAGAAGCTGGGGTTATAGTGGTAAGAGAATCAGATATGGCCCCTGTCCTCAAAATCAAGTGGAGATGGCAAAGTAATTAGGTGAGTATAGTCAAGTGTGATAAGTGATGTAATGAAGGCAATTCAGCATACTGTGTTGGTGCTACCAAAGTTAACTAGTCCAAGGAGATCCAAAGAAAGCTTTTATGTGTAGCTAATGTTTATTGAGCGTTTATGTTCTAGGCACTATTCCAGTAATTCAATTCTCACAACTCTGTCAGATCATCATCATCATCATCTCTATTTTATGATCAGGGAACTGAGATGCAGAGAAGTGGCAGTGGAAGTGGAATTCAAACCCAGGCAGGGTGGCTCCGGAGCCTGTACTGTTTGCCACTGCACTCTACTAAGGCTTTTTGGAAAGATTGGCATTTAAGCAGAAAACTTAAGGATGCTTGACTGGACGCTAATCAGGTAACAGGGGAAGAGGTCCTCTAGGTAGAGGGAACAATGTAAAGAAAGGCTAGGGGTCAGAGAAAGCAGGGCAAGTTCAGGTATCTGAAAATAAGGTATAAATGGAGAGAGGAATATATGAATAGATATATCACACCATAAAATAAATAGAGAGATAGATCACACCATAAAAACAATGCCTGGTAAGCCAACCTAAGGAGTCTAGTTGTATCCTAAGGGGTCAGGAAGCAATTGATATGTTTTAGGTAGGGGAATTAATATGCTAGATTTGTGTCATGGAAAGATCACAGAGAAATGGAGTGGAGGGGAAAAAGCTGGGTTGGGAGATGTTTGGAGTGATACAAGAGAAGGATAATGGCCTGTACTAGGTGGTAGCGTTGATGATAGAAGTGAATGGATTTAGGAGATGCTGTATTTAGAAGGGAGAATTGGTATGACTTTAGTAGTCAGTTGGATGTGAGGATTGAGAAAAAACTCAGATATGACTCTCAGATCATGGTTTGGGCAACTTGTTAGAGAGTGGTACATCCCCTAAAGAACCCTGGAGAAGTAATCCGGTAAGGTGCTAAAGGATCAGGGGAAAGATGAATTAAGATTTGAATCTGCTGAGTTGGAGAGTGTATAATGGAGACAGGTAAGTTAATCAGTTGGATGTGCAAATGTAACTTAATTTTAGGTCTAGTACTTAGGAACGCGATTTAATATCTATCTCTTCCTCCTTCCTCCAATGTATATGTGATTCTTATATAGATGCTAAATTATATATTAAGCCATGGAAATGAGAAATGAGAAATAATTTCAAATATTCCTGAGAGAATAAGTAAGGTAAAGCCTGAAAAGTATCTGTGGGTAATTTTGGTAAGGACATAAGCCAGAGTGCAAGTAGTTGAAGCATGAATGAGAATTGAGGAATTAGAGAATCGGAGTGCAAGGTGGTGCTAGCGGGTTTTTAATTTTGGGCTTCTTTAAAATTGGGAGAGCCTCAAACATGTTTAAATGTTGATGGGAAGGAGCCCTGGAAAATGGGAGAGGTTAGAGATATCACTGAGAGATTATAGAAGTCTTCAACTAGATTTGAGAGGACAGAATCTAGACCCCAGATAAAGCGATCACATCTAGGACCTGTAGCGGCTTCCATTTTGATAGGACAGGGACAGTAATTTCTGTTGGATATCAGGAAAGTGAAGCAGGTCTCCCCTCTAAGGGCTTCAGTTTTCATTGTGAATAAAGTAGGAAATGAGGCTCTCCTGAGAGGAGGAAGCCGACTCTATTAGCATTTGAGAAACATCAGAAGGGGATATTTGAAATAGCTGCTATGGAGAGTGAGCTTGCCAATGTGGATAACATAGTAACATTGTCAGGCAATTTTGAGGGCCCAGGTAAGGTCATTGAGCCAGAATTTATGCTGACAGCAGCCTGCATTAAGTAATTTCAGTGTTTTGAAGAGGTTGAGATTCCTTTCTGGGCTGTTACCTTATTAAGTCTTTCTATAGTTATCTTCGAATGTTTAAGAATTCGGCTCCCTTTTTTTTCCCCCCATTAAAAAAGAGGGCCCTTTTAAAGTATACAGATGCAATGGATCATAAGATAATAAAATGTAACTTTTGTTGGGGCACGTGGGTGGCTCAGTCAGTTAAGTGTCTGCCTTTGGCTTGGGTCGTGGTCCTAGGGTCCTAGAATGGAGTCTCCGCAACAGGCTCCCTGCTCCGCGGGGAGTCTGTTTTCTCCCTCTGCCTGCAGCTCCCCCTGCTTGTGCTCTCTCTATCTGTCTCTGACAAATAAATAAACTCTTAAAAAAAAAAAAAGATAGGGACGCCTGGGTGGCTCAGTTGGTTAAGCAGCTGCCTTCGGCTCGGGTCATGGTCCCGGGGTCCTGGGATCGAGTCCCACGTCGGGCTCCTTGCTCGGCGGGGAGCCTGCTTCTCCCTCTGCCTCTGCCTGCCACTCTGCCTGCTTGTGCTCTCTCTGAAAGATAAATAAATAAAATCTTTATAAAAAAAAAAAAAAAAAAGATAATATAACTTTTGTTTAAAAACCTTTTTGGTAATGGACCTTTTTGAATCTTTAGTAGTTATCTGTATTGCTCTTCTACCTAAAGTAGGATTTTAGGGCTATAGGATATTTAGAGCTGGAAAACAGGACTTTCACATTGTCTTTTTTTGTTTCTTTTTGATCAGTGCTATTTTTTAAAAATTAGGAAAATATTTGCTAAGTGAAATCTTATAGGAATGACCCATCTACAGGTTTCCCCTGCTATGCAAAAATAGAGCTTTCATATAAAACCTTTCATAAGCTAAAACAGTGTAAAGTGAAGAAGCAGTTGCCATTAACTTATACGGAAACATTTTTTAGTGTTATCAGACCCAAAAAATAACCTCTCTCAGGTTTTTCTGATATCATAGGATCTTGTTAACGGATGCACAAAATAAATTAAGACAAATCACAGATGCTCACACAGTTCAAAGCTATGGTGTCCTGATGCTGAGTGTAGTTCCAGGAAAGGAGCTTGATGGTGCCTCTCTTGCTACTTTGGAGTATGTGTTGCTTTGGGGTACAGCTTGCTGCAAAACAAATGCTGAATGCTATTTTTGCTTTTCATCTTTTTTCATAAAGATGAAAATCCTCTTCAGATATCTTTTGGTTGCTGAAAACAGGTAGGTCCTTCATAAAAGTGAAGTGGCATAAAATGAATTTTTGAAAAGCTGGGGATACCAATATAAAATAGCTTAAAAATGATGGTACTATGTTGTGAGCTAGTAATTAAAAACACAAATTCTGGAGTCTGACTGCTTACACTTTTCTAAAAAAAGATTATTTATTTGAGAGAGAGAGAGTGATCGAGCATGAGCAGGGGGAGGGGCATAGGGAGAGGGAGAGGGAGAGAAATCCACAAGCAGATTACCTGCTAGGTGGCTAAGTGCGGGGCTGGATCCCAGGACCCTGAGATCATGACCTGAGCTAAAATCAAGAGCCGGCTGCTTAACTGAGCCACCCAAATGCCCCTGGCTGCTTATACTTTTAAACAGGCTCTGCTTCCTAGTTATGTAGCCACTAAGCTCCAGTTTCTTCATCTGTAAAGTTAAGGTAATAATAATAGCTACATCAGAGAGTTGTGAATTTTAAATAAGATATACAGTTGGCTCTTGAACAACATGGATTTGAACTGCATTGGTTCACTTGTGTATGAATTTTTTTTTTTTTTGGATAAGTGTAGTACAGTAAATATTTTCTAATGATTTTCTTAATATTTTCTTTTCTCTGGCTTACTTTATTGTAAGAATATGGTATATAATACATATAACATACAAAATATGTATTAATTGACTTGTTATTGGGAAGGCTTCAGTCAACAGTAGGGTATTAGTTTTGGGGGAGTGAAAAGTTACATGTAGATTTTTGACTGCATCAAAGGTCAGTGCCCTAACCCCCATTGTTGTTCCATGGTCAACTCTCTGTCTCAATATCTGTATATTTTGGTTTAGTTAATTTGGATAAAGCAGAGCTGGGGAGCCATTCTGGCAACCCTGCTTGCCTGGTTTTTACTTTATCCTATGTGGTGGTTCCTGAGGTGTTCCTCCCTGACACCCTTAGTCTTATATGGAATGTAGTTTGAAATCCTCTGAGGTAGCTAACCTCCCTCAATTTGCAGATAAATTGGGCTCTAGATTGAGTCATAACATTTTAAAGGCTACAGACTAGTTTTTCCTGCTACACATAACTATTACTGCTGAATTAAGCCACATAACCATGTTTAGGTGCTATAGCTTCTCTTCAGGTGGTATCTGAGGAATAGAAGTTAGAAAACACTGAGTTAGAAGGAAACTTAGTATTAAAAACTATGAAGAGTCAAGTGATAAAGTAATATAGAGTGTCTGTATGATGTAATAGTTACTAGTAAAGATTGATCAGGTAGATGAACTGAGTAGGTTCTTATGTATGTTCTTTTGTTGTTGTTTACTCTTATAATTTTGAATAGTCTTTTAAAAAGAATATACGGTGTCCCCCTAGAAGTTAAAAAGCTTAATGATTCTTTGGGAGAACTGCCTAATTTATCTTATGCTAGAACTATAATTTACAGCAAATATGGGCCTTCTGCCACCAAATCTTGGATTTATTCTTGAAATGGTGATGGAAATCTCATAATTTTTATAGTAAATGATGTATGAAACATAATCAAAATATGTTGTCTGACACATATTGGTAATAAGGAGTTTGTTACTGGCAATTCTTTTGAAATGTGATTTAAATAATAAATTATGCCATTGAGTCCTAATTAGAGTTCTTTGTAAGATACTGTGATCTTCTGATTAAAATAGAGAAGATGCTATATATTTCTACAGATGTAGATTTAAAAAAAAGGTACTAGATTCTTTGAATAGGCATGGTATTTGCCTTCTAAAAACTTTTATTCCATTCCAAGAATTGTGAACTGTTGTGAATTGCTACAATTTTCTGGAGAACAGTTTGTGTCAGTCAGTATTAAAAGCTTTAAAAGAGTGCCTACCTCTTGACCTAACACTTCTAGGAATTTGTCATAAGAAAAGAATCATAAGATATGCATAAAGATTTCTAACCTTACTTTAACCACCTCCTGTAAGAAGGCAATTTTTTTTTAATTGTAAAAAAGAATAAGTTATACAAGCAGGTACTTGATCTGGCAACAGATCTCATTTCCCCCCTTTCCTTGCTTCCTTTGAGTAAACAGAAAGGGAAGAAAAAGACAAGAAATGCCATCCATGATACATAATGCAGTGATTCCTTCCTCTGGCATATCCCTAGAGTTTCTGGTCCCCAGCTCTGGGATTGGTTCATCAAGGATAGAGGTGATTTAGAGGACTGTGGAGAAGGTTGAGGATGAACTGCTACAGGTAGAAAGCTTAGGGGAAGAGGGTCTCTATAGCTCTTTGAAGGTTGCAGAGAATCTGGCTTAGTCTTCTGTGGAAGCAGAGCAGCTAAGGTCTGGCCAGGTTCCAGTCAGAAGGGTCTTTCTACACTAAAACAAACTCTCATGTGTTGAGGGTGAGTACAAAGATTTAGCTGTAAGAATGGTCTTCTCTGCATTGTTTGATTTTTATGCATTTTATTATTCTTTTAAAGTAATCTCTGCACTCAATGTGGGGCTCAAAACTTTAACCCTGAGATCAAGAGTCACATGCTCCACTGACTGAGCCAGCCAGATGCCCCTGCATTGTTTATGACAATAAAATTACTGTGGCGCCTGGGTGGCTCAGTCAGTTAAGCATCTGCCTTCGGCTCAGGTTACCATCCCAAGGTCCTGGGATCTAGCCCCATGTCGGGCTCCCTGCTCAGCGGGAGGTCTGCTTCCCCTCTCTCTCTCTCTCTCTCTGCTGCTCCCCTTGCTTGTGCTTTCTCACTCTCTCAAATAAATGAATGAATGAATGAAATCTTTATAAAAAATAATAAAAAATTACTAATTACCCAGATGATTACAGAACTGGTTAAACTGGTATGCTCATATACTTAACAGCAATAAAAAGGTAAAGAATATTAAAATACAGCACTTGGTATTTACAGTATAGTAAATGAAAAAAATATGTATTTTGTAAATTTAATTGTATAATGAGCATTATAGTTCCATGCCTGCCTTCCTTTCATTCATTTCCTCCTTTCTAAATTTCCAGCTCTGGTATAAATTTTATACCATGCTTTCCTCACTCCAGCTCCAGATCAAAGATTATTGCTGAATTAAGCCATACAACCATGCCATTTGATCCTCAGGGCCTCCTTTTCTCATTTCTCATTGTGATTTTTCATAAGGATAGTTCCAGAGTTTTCTTATTTTGTCACCATCTATGGTGCCCTTCATCATGTTTTCATATGACAAGAACACCTAAACTTCTTCCTTTCTTCCTCTTGATTCTATATTTCATGATCTCCAACCTCCAGCCTTTTTGATCTCTTCATTGATTAAAAAACTGTTCTCATAATTGTATGTAAACAAGTCATATTTCCCTTAAAATCTTTGAGTACAGTGACCATTCTTGTTCATCTTTGTGTTCCTGGTGTTTGAAATTATTCCAGATTACCGTGAACTATTGATGGTCTCTTGATAGTCCACAGTAGATATAGGTGGATACTGGTTGGTTCCAAGATACGGTCTGCAAGCTTCTTTTTTGAATTCAGAAGCATGTTGAAACAGTTGGAACCCCAGCAAAATTACCATGTGATATTGTATTTTAAAGACAGATTTACATGATCAGTTATTTGGGTATCAAATGCATTTCACCTGAAAGCAATAAAATCAACTTTAGTCATTGATTTCAAACCCATTATTTCTGGATATACTGTATCTTTAGCAGTTGTGCTGCAAGTGGATGTAATTGGTAATAGTTTGATTCCTAGTTTGATAGTTAATATTTTCTACTTAAGAATTTTACATTTATTTATTTATTTATTTATTTTTTGAGAGAAAGCACACGTGCCTGAGTGGGGGTGGTGGTGAGGGTGAGAGGCAGAGGGAGAGGGAGAGGGAGCAAGGGAATCTCAAGCAGACTCCAGGCCCAGAGCAGAGTCTGCCATGGGTCTCCATCTCACGGCACTGAGATCATGACCTGAGCTGAAATCAAGAGTTGGACGCTTAACCAACTGAGCCACCTAGGCGCCCCTCTACTTAAGAATTTTAAATTTAGGTGCAGTTGGCAATTTCTCATTGAACACATAATATTCAGAAACAGATTAATGGGAAAGTTGTTTTGAAATAATTAAATTTTTCTAACAGAATACAAATTTGCACTTTGTTTTTATTAAGTAAGAATATTAGTAATAGAATAATAGACATAAATAGCTTAATTTTTGCCATTGAACAAGTACGTTATGAATACATTTATAGAACTGAGTGTTGAACATTTTTACAGAACATTTTTTTTAAAGCACACATGCTTAACAATTAGAGTTTTAAAAGCCTATTTGTATTACAATATTCTGTTCCACCTTTTTTTTTTCCTTTTAGGGCTCATTGCTACGATTTCAAAGTACCCTGGTAATAGCTGAGCATGCAAATGATACCCTAGCACCCATTACGTTAAATACCATCACTGCAGCCAAACGTCTTGGAGGTGAAGTGTCTTGCTTAGTAGCTGGAACCAAATGTGACAAGGTGAGAAATTTTTAAGGTCAACCATAGCAAATATAATCTCCATCAAGAGACAGGGAAAGATGGCAACAGAGAATTATGCTGAAGACTGTAACCCAAACTGGGCTCTAATTCTCATTAAATGGCCAATGTCATAGTCATTACTACATGTGAAAAAGGAACTAAAAGGTTTGCTCACTAAGCATTTTGTCTTTGGAAATGTGGCAAAATACTTGATTTAGTTCTACTGGCACCATCATGTGCCATCAGGTACCAAGTAGAATGATAATATTTGAGTCTCCTTAGAGGTTAATAGCTGATCCCTTTTTTGTATTGATGAATATACTAGCTAATTGCTTTTAATTCCTGAAAGTGGTAAATCTGGAGTATCATGGATTTTAATTTTTAATTGGTATAAGACTTCAAATGTAAGTACTATGCTTTTCAAACTATAGCTGTTAGTAAAAGGCGTACTTCATTTTTGTTGTTGTTGTTGAAATGAGATAATGGCTTTGTAAACTAACCCTCTAGAAAGGTGCTAGAATATGGTTTGCAGGATCTGTACCACTGGGCTGCAGTGTAGTTGAAATCATTCTTCAGTTAAATTGAGCCACCAGTTCCCTCCCATACCATACAGGAGCTGCCAAATGTGTAGTTGGGGACTTGAAATGTTATTTTATTCACACTATTTTGAGAAAAATCAAAGCAGAAATCATTTTCTCTTTAGTTACAATCTTATTGTTTTGTCACAGTCTAATCTGAAGGAAAAATAGTACCTGTTTAAAGAAACTGTTAATAGCTTAGACTCACTTCACTTTTATACTGTTTTGTTATGTTTTTTTTTTTTGTAGTTATTTATCGTAAGCAGCAAGTGATTTTTCTGTATAGTGTCAGAAGTTTTTGCTGGTAAAAAAGATAGTTTTGATAGTACAAGATAGTCTGCCAGTGAATACTTGGTTCGGTAGAGGTATTTTTACAACCTTGGAAACAGTGAATATTGTTGCAGCCTTACCTTCCATTGAGTGGGGGGTGGGGGCAGGAGGCACAGCTTTTCATGCCTACTCATCAGTGAATCAGCATGGAGGTAAACAAGAAGACAGAGACCATGATATGATTGTTATGTTTCTGCTAAAGCAAAAGCCAGTCTTGCTGTAATTAGAGAATAAAAGGGGGAATTCTACTTGCCTTCTGTATATAGGAAATTTGAGTAGTCAAAAAGCTTTCCCAGAACTTCATTCTGATTCCACACAGGAAAAATGAGGAATTAAAGTAAAAATTATTTTGCTTTATCATAGATAAATATATGGGCAGGAATTCAGAAGTTGACAATGGACCATTATGTAAGAGTTTTTTCTTGCCTAAATTCAACAATTTTAATGTCAGCAGAAATCATTATTGCCAAATAAAGTATAGCGGGTGGCCTGTAAACCAGTGTGGTTAGGTCCTATTCTTTACCTCTAGGAAACCCATTGGCTGTGTTATTGTTTGTGTGTGTGAGAGAGAGAACCTAACCATTGCCTCATTTTCACCATTTCTAAAATGATAAATTTACACTTGCATTAATTGAAAAGGTAAAAAGCACAATTTATAACTAAGCTTGAGTAGAGAGCTGTGCTAGTAATTTTGGCTTATCCATTAATACTTTTCGTTTTCAAGGCAGGAATTTTTGTTTAAGATAATTGGTAGTAAGATCCATTGGCCTAAGATTTTTTTTTGTTAAAGAATTTTTTTTTTCACTTAAGTTGCCCTTTTTCTGTTAAGAACGATTTCTATAGTTAAAAAAAAAATGATTTCTGTAGTTGACCATCAAGATTTTATGTTCTGTTGATATTTGTAGTGGTGGGTCTATTTGTATCTTTCTGTTAGGTGGATAATTAAAAACTTTTAATTACAGGTGGTACAAGATCTCTGCAAAGTAGCAGGTGTAGCAAAAGTTCTGGTGGCTCAGCATGATACATACCAAGGCCTCCTTCCAGGTGAGCTTTTCCAGTGGAAAAAGTGTAGTGTCTGAAGTATGCTTGAATATAAGAATATGAAAATATTATGAAGTGTATTTATCAAATGTGTTTAATTCTCAGAGGAGCTGACGCCATTGATTTTGGCTACTCAGAAACAGTTCAATTACACACACATCTGTGCAGGAGCATCTGCCTTCGGAAAGGTGAGAAGATCGAGAATGTGGAATCTGATGTCATTACTTGGAAGGGTTGGATTTCATTATGCTGAAAATGTACAACAGACTCTGTTTAGGTAGCTAATCCTGGCTTTCTGAATTAATATGGTGGTTTTGCTAAAATTTATTCTTTTAAGACTTTGTTACAATTTTTTAAAAAATGCCATCTCCATGTTTTCAAATTTTGTCACAGAGACAACTCTGTTCTTTCAAGATTTTGTCATAATTATTAGAATGCTACTTCTAGATTTTCAAATTTTGTGGAGAAAACTAGGATATTTTTAAAAATTATTTTTCTTTAAAAACAATGTTGAATTGTCTGTGCATGTAGATGTCATTTGTCGTTGTAACCCATCTTACGTGGTGGTTTATTTGGGTGGCTGATGGGTATTTATAAAGGCCAAATTCTGTCTGCTTCGGGTTTGGGAAGGACTATGTGGTAGTTAGAAACATCCTTAGGATAAGGTAAGCTGTAATCTGATCATGTGCATTGTGATATGTCTGAAGAAAGAATGTGCTATCAGATGGTTAGTTACCTGCATGAAGTTTTAAAAAAGAAGGAGATAAGCTAAGGGGGAGCCCAAGAGAATTCGTCACTGGGTTGTTCTTGCTTTCTCTGGGGCCATGGGTATTCTGATTCCCTTTTCTTCTATCCCATTCTTAATAAGTTGCAGTTTTTAGTTTTAAAGATTATAAATTAGGTTGTACACAAATACATTTTTATTATAAAGGATGCATATAGTACAGTAGTATGCAAAGCAAGATATCAAAGTCCCCCTTTTTTCCCAACTCCCTCTTCCTGTTTCAGAAGTACAGGTGTTAACAGTTGTATGTTCTTTTAGTCCCTTTGCTATCAATTGAAATTATAATACCTATACACATTTTTTTTACTCTTAAAATGTAATAATATATCATGAATTGTTTTGTGACTGGTGGTAAAGTCACAAAGTAAAGTTAAGTAAATTAAGAGTGTGTCTTGAGGTGAGGAGCAAGATGGCGGAGAAGTAGGAGGTGGAGATAGTGACTGATCCCAGAAATTCAGCTAGATAGTTATCAAACCACTTTAAACAACTACAAACTTAGCAGGAGATAGAAGAGAAGAAGAACAGCAACTCTAGGAACAGAAAATCGACCACTTTCCGGAAGGTAGGACATGCGGAAAAGTGAATCCAAAGCAACGGGAAGATAGACCGCGGGGGGGAGGGGCCGGCTCCCAGCAAGCCGCAGAGCAGCGGAGCACAAAATCGGAACTTTTAGAAATCTGCTCCACGGCCTGGAGGCTGCCAGAGCACGGCGTCAGGGCCACCAGACACAAAGAGCGGCGGGCGGGACGAGTGGTGGGTTGAGTCAGAGGATTAACATCCAACTTCTGTTACAGATGAGCATTGAACTAAAAGATCTTTGTGGACCATTCTGTCTCTGAGAGTTTTGATTCTGTGTTAGATGATTTAAACAAATTTCATGAGTCTTGAGTTTGTGGTGACAGTTCTCTGAAAAGATTATTAAACCAAGAAAGGGTGTTTGTTGCATCTAATTAGCTAGATTTTAATAGTCTGACCTTGATTGCTGTGTCATAACATATGAAAGTTCTTTTTTTTTTTTTAAGATTTTATTTATTTGCGAGAGTGAGTGAGGGAGAGAGAGAAAGTGGGGGAGGGGAGGTGCAGAGCAGAGGGACAAACAGACTCCCTTCTGAGCAGGGAGCCCGATGCGGGGCTCCATCCCAGGACTCTGGGATCATGACCTGAGCCAAAGGCAGACACTTAATCAACTAAGCCACCCAGGCGCCCAACATATGAAAGTTTTGAGAAGGGTCACATGAAAGTAGCTGGTGCTGTAGCCTCTGAATGGGTTTGAAATGAGAAAGAACCTGTTAGATGAAACTAAGCAATCTGCTCTCTTAACAGTCCTTTACCAACTGGTTTTGAGATAGCACGCTTTTATACTGGTATGCTAGAATTTAAAAATCTGTCATCTTTTTATGTATGAAGAAACACTCTGACAGTTGTGCCTCTCCTCTGAAACCAATGTGGTCAAGCCTGCTTGGATCGTGTAGAGATAGATCTGTTCACCATCTACTCTCTCAGGACATTTAAATGAAAGATCAGACCTGGAGAAACATATGCCTTTAAGCACCATGGTCAATTTTTTTCAAGATGGGATAATGGAAGTACAAAAGATACTAAGTTTCAAGCAATTTAGAAAGTTTAAGACTATAAAAAGAGACACAGTCAGCATAACATAATGTTTGTAATAGAATTTGTTCAGCCAGGTAACAATATTCCAGTGGTATTTCCGGAATAGTTAAAGAAGGTGATTTAAAAAAGGAGTTACTTAGTGGAGCAGGCTTTAAATACTATTAAATTTGATTTGTTTTGAAAGTAGGTATCTTTTAAACTTCTTATTTACCAAGTTAGAAATATGTTTAATGGCATTTTAATTGTTTTCCCAAATGCTTTATTTTCTAAGAGATCTTAATTTTTTCTAACTGTGGTTTTATAAACTATGGTACTTTTCAGTAGTTCTTCTGTCGTGGTTGAAAGAGGACTGCTGTATAATAAAGGTAAAAATAAACTGAAAATTAGAAGATCTTTCCTGTTGTAGATACAACATGAGGAAAATTGACTCAAGCTGTCAACACTTGTTAGCATCTGTATATTTAGAACCACTTATTAGATATAGGATAGGACACAAGAGGAATGGAAGACAGAAAACCTCTACCCTAGGGGTGCTTAAGTTTAGTTGAGAGTCATTATAAGTATGTATATTAAAGTTATTTTAAAACAAAGTATATGTTAGTGCCAATTAAATAGTATAATTGTACATGCATGCAGGAGGATACAGAATGAAGGAGTAATTAGAGAGTTATCTTGGGAGAATTCTTAGAGAACAAAGAGGATTTGGGGATGGAATTGAGGAGAGAAACTTGAATACTGTTATAGTGGGAGTTTGCTAGAGATGGTTTCATGTACCAAGTTAAGGAGGTGCCATGGAGTAAGATCTATGTAGAAAGCAGTGTATAATTCAGCTATTTGTGCGATAAAATCAATGCGGGGTGCCTGATGGCTCAGTGGGTTAAGCATATGACTTCGGCTAAGGTCATGATTTCTCAGTCAAGGGATGGAGCCCCACGTTGGGCTCCCTGCTCAGCTTTGGGTCTGCTTCTCCCTCTCGCTCTGTCCCCCCACCCCTACTTGTTGGCACGCTCATGTGCACTCCCTCTCAAATAAATAAATCTTTAAATTTAAAAAAAATAAATAAAAGCAACACTTCACTTTTTTTTATTATGCTTCGATGATGTTACCATCTAAGGAATCCTTTGAAACTAGAAATTATGGACATTCTGTCTTCACTAACTCTTTTTAGAACCCTAGAGTCATAGAATTTTAGACTAAAACTAGGAGTTCTCTTTCCATCATTCGTGAGGTGAAGTAACTGAGACCTGGGGATATTGTGGCTTTTCCAGTATTCTCTGCTAGTGAAGGCACAGTTAGTGCACATATCTCTTTCAAAGTTGTTATGTGCACATACAAGGAAAAGCATTGACATTAATTTTGTTGCTCCTGTATATATTATACAGGCTGTGCTTCACCTTTCTCATTCTTGTCTGCTTTATGGTTATGTAGGATTCCATTATATGGATGAGCTATAATTAATAGACCTATACCCTGTTGATGGATATTTAGGTTAGTTTTGATCTTTTTTAATACAATACTGAGTTTTTAAAAAGGTGAAAATGTCTGCCTTGAAATTTTTTCTTTCATATACATTAAGGAAATATATACATGTATAATCTATTTGGGAATTGTACTACTCTTCTAAATATTTTTCTGTTTTATCTAAATTCAGTAATCTATGATGGCCACACTTTGTGAGTGATGTTCATTAAAGCAAATATCATATCTTGTAATTCAACATACTGAGTTAAGATGGTTTATTACTGTAAAACTCATAAAACTCTTGAGGTAGTTATAGTAATGATAGACTCTTCATCTCAAAGATTATCTAAAAAAATTGTACTTGAAGTTACAGTATGGCTAATGGTGCATATGAAATATAAAATATTTGAATTAAAATTTTTGCAGAGTATGCATTTTGAGAATGTTAGTGTTGATAGCCATCCGTAAGTGTATACGTGTGTAATTCACTGCTATTTTTGCTTTTAGAACCTTTTGCCCAGGATAGCAGCCAAACTTGATGTTGCCCCAATTTCTGACATCATTGCAATCAAGTCTCCTGACACATTTGTGAGAACTATTTATGCAGGTGAGTAACCAAGGAAAATAATTAATCAACATGTTAACTTTGTGAATTTTAAAAGCAGAAATTAATTTGAAGATAGTATTTTAAACAAGTCATACACTTGCTTTAAAGGGGCCATCTTAAACATGTCTGAGAAAAATCTTAATGCTAGACCATGACAGGACCTTGTGTTTGATAGATCTAGAGCACAGTTCTTTCCTGCTTGGTTATTCAGTTTACAGAGCAATGAGATCTTTCAAGTCATCAATAAAAATCAGATTCACTATTTAATACATTTTGTAAGTGGCACCTGGAGAAGCAAAACCTTTCCGTTTAAAAAAATAGTATTCTTAATCTTCACTGCTTCTACTCCCTTTCCATCTGCATTAAGAAATTCATTTCAGGGGCGCCTGGGTGGCTCAGTGGGTTAAAGCCTCTGCCTTCGGCTCAGATCATGATCTCAGGGTCCTGGGAACGAGCCCCGCATCGGGCTCTCTGCTCAGCAGGGAGCCGCTTCCCCCTCTCTCTCTGCCTGCCTCTCTGCCTGCTTGTGATCTTGCTCTGTCAAATAAATAAATAAAATCTTTAAAAAAAAAAAAAGAAAGAAATTCATTTCAGTGTCTCTTTAGTTGATCTTCTGCTAACCACACTGGTCTCTAGTGGGGCTAGAGAAGGCAGTGGACTCTTTGTTCTTTCTGATTGAAGTTGTGTGTTTCAATTTAATGGTCAGTTCTCAAATTAGATCTTTCATCTTTAGTAGAGTTCGAGGGGAAATATTGGTCAAGTTTAGTTCATCTTACGTGATTGCTAAACCATAAGAAATGTCTTAACTTCTTTTAAAATCTTGGCGCATCACACCTCTTGTTCTTTATGCCCTATCATGTTTTCTTTCTTTTTTAAAAAAAAGATCTTATTTATTTGAGAGAGAGAGAGCGAGAGCGCCCGTGTGTGCATGAGCAGGGGGAGAGGGAGGGGTGGAGGGAGAAGCAAACTCCCCGTGAGCAGGAAGCCTGACGCTAGGCTCCATCCCAGGACCCTGAGGTCACGACCTGAGCCAAAGGCAGACGCTTAACTGACTGAGTCACTCAGGTGCCCCTGCCCTATCATGTTTTCATTTATTTTCCTCTCTTAGTAAGCCTAGTAGCTGCATTCCTAAGTTGTTGCAGCTCATATTCTTGAGTTACTGTTTTTGGAGAAGGAAGCTTTTGTTTATATTCCTTTTAGAAAGAGTATGCCTTATTAGTGTGGCTGCCTAGCCTATTCCAATTTCTTGCTTCCAGGCAGGTCAGCACTTGTCCTGCTTTTAAAAACATTCAAGGTTATACAAATATCCACTGATAAGTTTCTTCAGTGTTATGCTCCTTTTTCCTGTACTTAGTAGAGGTAGAAAACAACTGGTTCAAAGTTATTTCTTCCTTGTTTTCTGAAGTAAATTCTGAACCTCAAAGGATTACTTGCCTTTCATGGGTATTTTTTAAAAAATAAATTGTGTATTTCAGGAAATGCTTTATGTACAGTGAAGTGCGATGAGAAAGTGAAGGTATTTTCTGTCCGAGGAACATCTTTTGAAGCTGCAGCAACAAGTGGAGGTAGTGCCAGTTCAGAAAAGGGTAAGTATTCATTTGAAGTTTGTATTTGTTTCTTGTTTTTCAGTTCACTGATTATATTATTATTATTATTTTTTTTTTTTTAAGATTTTACTTATTTATTTGACAGAGAGAGAGAGAGATCACAAGTAGGCAGAGAGGCAGGCAGAGAGAGAGGGGGAAGCAGGCTCCCTGCTGAGCAGAAAGCCCGATTCGGGGCTCGATCCCAGGACCCTGAGATCATGACCTGAGCGGAAGGCAGAGGCTTTAACCCACTGAGCCACTCAGGCGCCCCTACTGATTATAATCAGTATTATATCAGTAGTATATAATTAGAATAAGATATGGCCTCTGGTTAAATTTCTTTTTTTTTTTTTTTTTTAAATTTCTTAAACAGTGTCCAAGAGCTCAGTCTAAATATTTCCAAGCTTTCCAAAAAGAAGAAATATTTATAATGTGCCTTTTTCATATCATTTTTGGTACTAGTATAGTTGCTTTGATAGATCAAAGGGGTGTTGCTTTACTTTTTTCTCACCGTTTCATATTATAATACTTGAGAGACTTGGCGTAATGGAAGAGTGTAATTAATAATAAATATATAGAGGGTTTTACTCTTTAATATATATAGATACCATATTTGAACCTCATAGAGGGTTATTGCAGTTTTATAGATAGAGAATTAAATGACTTCTCAAAGGTCGTATAGCTAATGAGGTGAAGGCTGGAATCTAATCCCTTCAGTTCTTTCCAAAAATCAGAGAGAATGAAATTAGAAGCACAAAAAATTCACAGTAACTAATAAACTTAAATTTCATGGAATTCTTTATATGTTTCTTTTAAAAATTGCTATTATTAAATTTTAACTCACGGTCATTGTTTTGTTATCTGTATCAATGTATGCAGCATCAAGTCCTTCCCCAGTGGGGATAGCAGAGTGGCTTGATCAGAAATTAACAAAAAGTGATCGACCAGAGCTAACTGGTGCCAAAGTGGTGGTATCTGGTGGTAAGTGGAATATTATAATTTATCAGTTTTAAAAGATGTTGTAAACTTAAAATTAATTTTATTAGTATTTATTTTAGAGGAGCACAGATTTTTTTTTTCAAGTATAAGAAATAGGTAGGTTGCAAGTATTATTCCCATTTTACCAATTAGGAAAATCAAATCATGAGCTTTGTAACACCATTTGGGCTCTCAGTTGCACATCTGTATCGCTGACACTAGGGGGAGCATGGTACAAGTCATCTCCATAGCTGTATAGAATGGAGTTTCTGTTTACTTAGTTGTTTTTGTTTTTTTTTTTTCGTTGTCTTCAATGAGGTCGGGGTTTGAAGAGTGGAGAGAACTTTAAGTTGTTATATGATTTGGCGGATCAACTACATGCTGCAGGTAAAGTTATTTTGTTTAGTAGAAAAATACTCCCTTTTTGTTGGAAATATTTTTTCTTTATTATTTCATTTATATATAAGTCACTCGAGGCTGCAGATTCTTTTGCTTTCTCTGGTTTTCAACTTTTCTCTCTGAAATGGTTTTTCTTAGTTGCCAAGTAAGTGGTATAGCATTCAGTATGGAGAGAGTCCTGTGCTTTTTTATTGTTTATGTGACACTCTTAAATTTGCAAAATCTTTGTTGTTTCTCCATTTATTTATTTATTTAGTTAGTTAGTTAAAGATTTTGTTATTTGAGAGAGAGAGAGAGAGGACGAGAGCAGGGTGAGAAGCAGAGGGAGAAACAGACTGCCTACTGAGCAGGAAGCCTGATGCGGGGCTCCATCTTAGGACTTGATCCCGGGGCTCTGAATCATGACCTCAGTCGAAGGCGGCCACTTAACTGACTGAGCCACCTAGGTGCCCCTGTTTTTCCATTAAAAGATTTTTTTAAATGTCAGCTTCAGTGCCTACTTTAGATTCAGGAATGCCCTTGTTTTTCTCATTATTGGTAGTCCGATATCAATCTCTCATAAAAATAGAAATTAATGTTATTTTAAAATTGTAGTTAACCATTTATAAGAAAGATAGAATGTATTAAAAATGTACTGATGAGATTTGAATGGTTTTTGAAATCAGAAAATTGGAAATATTTTAGTTTTTAATTATAGAACTATTGCATGAATATAATCTTTTTACAGTGGGGTGCCTGGGTAACTCTGTTGGTCAAGCGTCCCAACTTTTGATTTTGGCTCAGGTCGTGATCTCAGGATCGTGAGATGGAGCCCTGTGTCAGGCTCCACGCTGGGCATGGAGCCTGCTTAAGATTATCTCTCTGCTACTCTCCTCTCCCTCCCTGCTTAAGATTCTCTTTCTCCCTCCCCATCTCTCTCTCTCCCTCTCTCTCAAAAAAAAGTCTACGTTCTTTTCTTTCTTCCCCTTTTTAAGAGTTTTGTGTATAACTTTCTAGGTTTTTCATATGCTTTATATTGGCTAATATATGTACTCATAGAAACAGTAATGATATTGTCTGAATAAGGGCATGATATTGACTCTATAATCAAATGGTTTTATTTGAGAGTGTTTATTTCATTCATTTATTCTTTAGTTGAACAAATATTTATTGAGCGTCTGCCATACGTCAGGCATTATTTTAGGAACTGGGAAATAGCAGTGAGCAAAATAAGCAGTCTCTGCCCTTGTGGAAGTTACATTTGTATTTGGGTGAGACTAGACTTGTATTAGTTTTCTGTGGCTACTGTAACAACTCTGTGGCTGTTACCTCTGTGACGTAAAAGAACAGAAAATTATTCTCACAGTTCTAGGTGCCAGAAGTATGTTGAAATCATGGTGTTGGCAGGACCACACTCTAGGAGCAAATCTGTTCATTTCCAGTTTTTAGAGGCTGCCCCAACATTCCTGGGCATATGGCTGTATCGCTCCAATCCCTGCCTCTGTCTTCAAATCACCTTCTTCTCCGTGTATCTGTATCAAACCTCCCTCTGTATCCCTTTTATAAGGATACATGTGATGACATTTAAGGGACCACCTAGATAATTCAGGATAAGCCCCTTAAGATCCTTTATATCATATCTGTTGCCATATTGGTAATACAGGGGATTAGAAAGTGAATATATCTTTGGAGGGGCGATTTTTCTGCCTACCACAGACACTAAATATAATAAATTAATATATGAGAGTATGTTAGAGGGTAATAAATGCCATGAAAAGGAGGAGGAGTTTAGAGAGGAAAGATGTCCGTTTTAAGTAAGATGGTCAGAGGAGGCCTTAATAAGGAGACATCTGAACAAAGTTTTTTTTTTTTTTAAGATTTTATTTATTTATTTGACAGGGAGAGAGATAACAAGAGAGGAAACACAAGCAGGGGGAATGGGAGAGAGAGAAGCAGGCTTCCTGCTGAGCAAGGAGCTGATGCAGGGATCGATCCCAGGACCCTGGATCATGACCTGAGCCGAAGGCAGACACTTAATGACTGAGCCGCCCAGGCATCCCTGAACAAAGGTTTGGTGGAAGTGAAGAAGCAAGCCATGAGGAGATCTGAGAGAGAAAGAATGTTTCGGGTAGAGGGACCAGTAAAGTACAAAGCGTCCAGCTAAGGGAGAAGTATGTCTGGTTTATGTGATGAATAGCGAGGAGGCCAGTGTGGCTGGAATGGAAAGTGCAAAAAGGGAGAGTAGTAAGAGATAAGATTGGGAATAATAGACTAGTCCACATAGGGCATTATGTGCCTTAGTAAAGAGATTGCTTTTCTCTGGATGAAATAGGAAACCATTGAAAGGTTTGAGTAGAAAAGTCACATGACCTGACACTCTAGCTACAGTTTTGAGCATAGATATGTGTAGGGGGATAAGTGCATTAACAAGGAGATCAAAAGGAGGCCATTTTAATCATTCAGGTGAGAGATACTGGTGGTTTGGATCAGGTTAATAGCAGTAGATGTGGGGAGAAATAGTTTTAGGATATATAGTTGAAGGTAAAGAAACTGGGATTTCTGGACTGATTGGATATATGTATTATGAGAGAGAGTTTTTATCTGGCAGTTGGTAGGACAAAGTTACAATTAGCAGAGACAGTAAGGACACCAAGTGGCACAGTTTCCAGGGAGAGATCAAGAATTCCATTTTGGGCATATTAAGTTTTGAGCTAACAATGAACAAACAAGTAGAAATGTCAATTAAACTGTTGGTATAGGAATGTGGAGGTCATTGGAGAAGTTTGGGCTGGAGTATAAGTTTGGGAATGAATTGCATTTAGATGGTATTTAAAGCCATGAAACTGGATGACATCACCAAGGGAGTGAGTGTAGATGAAAAAGAAGTCTCAGATAAACCGGAGACACTGTAAGATTAAAAGGTAGGGGAGAAGGAGGGAAAGATAACCAGAAGGAGCAGTCAGTAAGGCAGCAAAACCAGGACAGAGAGCATGATGTTTTGGAATCCAAGTGAAGTGTTTTAGTCAGGTATTGTAATAGATCAAGAAAGATAAGGACTGAGAGTGACTAATTTAGCCATTTAGAGGTCATTGGCGACTTTGAGCATTTTTAGTGGAGTAGTGGGGGCAAAAACCTGAGTGGAATGGTTTTAAAAGGGTGATCCTAAATGGTGGTTACATGACTACATTCACTTTATGATAAACCATTGAGCACTACATTTGTAATTTGCATGTGTTTCTGTACGTGTGTTATGTTTTAATACAGTTTTTAGAAATAGATTGGGAGGCCTGGAACTGGAATCAATACAGACAAATCTTTAGAGAGATTTTGCTATATGGGAATGCAGAGAAATGAAAAGTATTTAGGGGGGAATGGGGCCAACAGAGGGATGTTTTGAAGAGGGAACAAATAATAGCATCCTTCTATGCTGATGGGAATGCTCCACTTGAGGGAAAAATTAATCATGCAGGAAAGGGAGGTGAGAGTTGCCGGAGTGATGTCCTAAGTAGGCAAAAGAATATGGACACGGCTGTAGGTTGGTGGGTGTGTGTTAGTTGGAGCATGTGGAAGTTCACTGTGATGATATCAGGTTTTTTTGTGTTTTTTTTTTTAATGATATCAGTTTCTTAAGTGAAATAGGAAGCAAGCTCATTGAGAGTGAGGATGGTAAAGAGTACTGGATGTTTGATGAGAGAAGAAAAGATATGAAATTATAGTTTAGGAAACAGAGAATTAAGGCCTATTTATTTAAAGTAAAACCCAGTTCACATAGCTTAGTGTTGGTGTTTTTCTCCAGTTATGCTGAACTACAGGGGGACAGGTATGGATAATGTAGAGAGGTGGTTTTATCTGTTACCTGTTAATCTGTTAACTGGAGAGGGAGATTTTTCCAGTTGAGTGTGATCTCCAAGGCAAGGAGATTGAAGGCATATGCAATGACGTGATTAGAGTCATTGATCATAGAATTTAAGCTAGGTTAAAGAGGAGACAACATAGTGGGACAGAGGGTCAGCAAATAGAAATGTAGATCCCAGGGAGGTCAGAGGATTGTTGGAGCTGGGTGTGAAGGTAATCAGCGGAAAGAGTAGGTCATGGAGAGACATTGGAATTTGAGATTGTCCAGGGATATTGCTAATGGAAAGATTGGGGATATGACCATGGTTGTGGCTGAGGACACAGGTGATTGGAGAAGAGCTTAAGGAACCAAGAGGCCAGATGTTGAGATCTCTGAGAATTAAGACAAATATCAGAGAAAGTGACAATGGCCCAGAAGCTAAAAATCATTGAGAAATGAAGGGTAATGGACTTGTGGTTAATAGCAGACACAGCAATAAATCGGTGACATGATCTGGTGACGTGAGATTCAAAGCTGAAGACTTTTAAGGAGGAAGGAGGGAGAACTTTCTGAAAGTGTCAATGGAGAGTCCCACCTCCAGGCCCAGTGGTATGAAGATGGTGGCAGACAGAGCAACATCTGCTGGAAGGGACTGCAGGGGAATCGTTGTCCTCAGGGACCATCTAGACAAATGGGAAGATGGATGTAGATTAGGGAGTATGTAGGGCATTATGGAAATTAGCGTGTGGATTATGAAGGATAACCTTTGGGTCTGGGCCTTATTGTAGTGACTGAAGTAAGCAAAGGGCAGTATGTGACCAGTCCTCACTCAGGTAGTGTTGAGATTGTACCTGTTAGGAGACAGTGAGTTCTGTGCGTGGCTTCCTTTTGTCCTCTCTAGATGAAGATGAAGAGGACCTGAGGCTCATTCTTGACCCCTGCTATGAGAGGGGTGACCTTACTCCAAGTACAGGGCTCCTTGTTGACTCCTGCTAAAGGAGGATGAAAGGCTACTTAACTTCTCATTTTTTTTTTTTTAGATAAGTTAAAACTTATCTTGTGTTATGTGTAACTTGTCTTTATCTGATCACAGGAGATATCATAGTACCTTCAAAGGTTGTGAAGTTACTGCATCAAGGATCATTATATAATGGCATGCCAAACAGATTATAATGTATGTTTTATGAATGCCTAGATGCCTTTTTGATAAAGCAAGCAGAGAACTTCAGCCAAATTTAAAATTTTAAATCCTTTGGTATAAATAGAAGGTATTTCTTGAAGTTTTGTGTATAAAATGAGCTAGTGCTTCATTTTAGAATTCTTGATCAGTGATAAGGGGATTTTTTTTTTAAACAAGGCCTTTATGAATTTGTAATTGTACTTATCAGTGTCTTTTTATACAGTTATTAGTGAATATCCCAACCAGCTGATGAATAGAGCTTAAAAAAAATGACAAATATGTTTTCCCTTTTAGTTGGTGCTTCTCGTGCTGCTGTTGATGCTGGCTTTGTTCCCAATGACATGCAAGTTGGACAGACAGGAAAAATAGTAGCACCAGTGAGTATTGCAATAAAATATGCGATGCAAAATTCTATGGGAATAAAAAATTTGTGTGTGTATGTGTGTGTACATATATATTTGTTGAATAACCATGTCAGATACTTTTCAGTGTATCTAAGCAGTTAGCCATTACAGTGGTGAACATGTCCTCACAAGGTCTGTGGATTTCTTGGTCTCAGTAAAATACTTAGCAGTTCTTAAATCCGGCATTGTCTTTCAGATTTTTTTTTTTAAGTTTTTATTTAAATTCCAATGTCTTGGGGTGCCTGGATGGCTCTGTTAGTTAAGTGTCTGACTCTTGATTTCAGCTCAGGTCATGATCTCAGGGTCATGAGTTCAAGCCCCATGTCAGGTTCTGTACTGGGCCTGCAGTCGGCTTGGGATTCTCTCCCTCTCTCTCTGCTATTCCCCACCTTCTTTCTCCCTCTCAAAAAAAAAAAAAAAAAAAAATTCCAGTGTCTTTCAGATTTTTTTAAAGCAGTGGAACACTGTCAAATTCACATAAAATCTTTTTTTTTTTAAAGATTTTATTTCTTTATTTGACAGAGAGAGAGAGACAGCGAGAGAGGGAACACAAGCAGAAGGAGTGGGAGAGGAAGAAGCAGGCTTCCCACTGAGCAGGGAGCCGGATGTGGGGCTCGATTCCAGGATCCTGAGATCATGACCTGAGCCGAAGGCAGACGCTTAACGACTGAGCCACCCAGGTGCCATACACATAAAGTCTTTAAAAAAAAATTCACATCACAACACTAAATATAAAATTGGTGAAAATAACATTTTATTAGTAAATGGATTTTGTAAGTTCACATTAACATTTATTTACCGTAAAGCCTATTTATTATTAATGAAAACTGTATTAATGAACACAGAATCTTGAAATCAGGAGCTGAATAACTATATGAATAATAGTTGTCTCATCCTGAACACCTACTTTATCTCTCTTATTTTGTCTAGCTGCATGAAATTCAGAAAATTCTGATCCATATAGATAAGTGATACTAGAATAATTTTCAGCTAAACCTATCTAGGGGCACCTGGATGGCTCAGTTGTTAAACGTCTGCCTTCGGCTCAGGTCAGGATCCCAGGGTTCTGGGATCAAGCCCCCTATTGGGCTCCCTGACCAGCGGGAAGCCCGCTTCTTTCTCCCTCTCCCACTCTTCCTGCTTGTATTCCCTCTCTCGCTGTTGCTCTCTCTGTCAAATAAACAAAATCTTAAAAAAACAAAACAAAACAAAAACAAAACCTATCCAAAACTTAGAAAATAAATACTTTGGTTTTAAAGTTCAGTCACGGGCACCTGGGTGGCTCAGTCAATTAAGGGTCTGCCTTCGGCTCAGGTCATGATCCTAGGGTCCTGGGATCGAGGCCCACATTGGGCTCCCTGCTCAGGGGAAGCCTGCTTCTCCCTCTCCCGCTTCCCCTGCTTGTGTTCCCTCTCTTGCTGTGTCTCTGTCAAATAAAGAAATAAAATCTTCAAAAAAAAAAAAAAAATTCAGTCACTAACCATATCTAATGATTGTTCACATTACATGGGTAGACATCTTCAGGCTTGAATTTACAAAAGATCAGACCCACAACATTCCTAATTAATAATAGTTCTATAAGAAATTCAGAATGCACTGAGGTGGCAGACAAACTTTTATTTAGCTTGACCGAAAGCACTTGTTAAGTAGAATATCTGAATGATGGAATGACCAGTGGCATCCTTATCTGTATTAAAAATAAATGTCATACAGTCAGCTTTCTTCAACATTGCCATTATGAATATAGAATTATTTAAATTTTTTCATAAGGAATTTAAATATGTTGAACACTTTAAAGACTTTCTTTAACATAAATCATAATCCCCAGAGATTCTGATTCATTAACTCTGAGTCAGGCCTGGTCATGTATTTGTCATGTATGTATTTGTGTGTGTGTGTGTGTGTGTGTGTGTGCGTGCATGCATATGTTTAAGCTTTAAAACTTTTGAAACAATCTAGGGATGCCTGGGTGGCTCAGTTTAAACATCTGGCTCTTGGTTTTGGCGCAGGTCATGATCTCAGGGTAGTGAGATCAAGTATCTTGTTGGGCTCCGCCCTGAGTATGGAGCCTTCTTAAGATTCTCTTCCTCTCCCTCTGCCCTTCCCGTGTTTCCCCTCCTCTGCTCATGCGCGTGTGCATGCTCTCTCTCTCTCCTAAAAAAACCCCCAAGAAAAAAATAAAAGTATTTTGGGAAAAAAAAACAAAAAAACCAAGAAACCTTTTTGAAACAATCTCAAGTGTACAGAAAACTTGCGAATACAGACCAAAAACCTTTATTTTTGTGGACCATTTGGAAGTAAGTTACTGAGATGATACTCCATCATTCCCAGATATGTTATGTAGAACATTCTCTTATATAACCACCATACAACTTTTAAAATCAGGACATTACAATTCATACATTAATTCCATCTTATCATCAGATCCCATTCAGGTTTTGCCTATTGTCCAGTAATGTCCCTTATAGTAAAAAGGTTTAGCTCAGAATCACATGATGCCTATAGTTGTCATATATCCTTCCATCTTAAACAGTTCCTGTCTTACTTTGACATTCATAACTTTGGCACTTCTGAAGATTATAAGATAGCTATTTTGATGAGTAGACTGTCCCTCAAATTAGGTTCATCTTGTTTCCTCACAATTCAGTTTAGGTTATATATCTTTGACAGGATTATCACAAAAGTGATATTTCATCCTATCAGGTGGCACGCAATTTCATTTTGTCTTGTTACTAATGATTTTCACTTTGATCTTTTCATTAAGGTGGTATCTGTGAAATTTCTCTGCTATAAAGTTGAGGAGGTACTTTGAAATGATATGAACATTCCAATTGTCCTTAGACTTTCAATTCATATATTTATATCAGTACGGACTTTTGATTCCCATTTTACCGAGTGGATGAAAATCCATCGTCATTATTATTGTTGTACAAATAGTCCCACGTTTGGCCAGTGAGAACCTCTTAAAGGTGGCTTCTGTGTCTTTTTTGACGTGTTCCCATTTTTCTCTGAGCGCTTGCTTACTTTCTAACAGAACAATATGATCAGGCTCATTTTGTACTTTTCTTATCTCAGCCCTGGAATCCGTCTTTCCTCTAAAGAGCCCTGGTTATTGTTATTCCCAGGACCTCTCAGTGAAAAAGCTAGGGAATGTGCGTAGCTATGTGTATGCACATACACACACATTTACATCTGTATTTCTGTATCAGTCTCTATTCTATATATATATATATATATATATATATATATATATATATATTCTATATTTCTATATTTCTATATTTCAAACCATAGTTTACTTTGATACTGCCAGCTCCAGTCCAATACCACAGGATCAATTCTAGGATCCTGGGATCCTAGAAGAAGGGCATCACAAACGGGAAAGGGAGAATAGATCCTTTCTCCTACAGTGAAAAACCTGGACCCTGCCCTGCAGAGATGCCCTCCTTGCCCCACTCAGATTCTGACACCCTGCACTGAACAGTCCTTGCATATAGATACCCTCCCCACTTTGCTTGGACTCTGATACTCCTGTCTGGATAATTTCTTTCCAAAGTACAATTTTACATTCCCACCAACTGTGTATTTGGGTTCCAGTTTCTCATTTTTTTTTTTTTCCCCAAATACTTTTATTTTATTTTTTCAGTGTTACAAGATTCATTGTTTATGTACCACACCCAGTGCTCCATGCAATACGTGCCCTCCTCAATACCCACCACCAGGCTCGCCCATCCCCCCACCCCCTCCCAGTTGCTCCTCATTTTTACCAACATTTGGTGTTTTAGCTGTTGAATGGTGAATATGTAGTAGTTACCTTATTGTGGTTTTAATTTGCATTTGCCTGATATGTAATGATGATGAACATTGCTGTGTTTTGGGGATTCACATGTCTTCCTTATGAAGTGTCTTTTAATTCTTTGGCCCTTTTTTATTGCTTGTCTTTTTGTTATTGAAATGTGACCATTATATATGTATTATATATATATGTGTATATATATATGTGTGTATATATGTATGTTATATAATAATATAGCTATAACATATGAGCATTTTGTCAGATATGTTTTGCAGATATTTCTCGCAAGGTGAGTCTTGCATATTTATTTTCTTAATGGTATCAAGTTGAGGAACTTACCTTCCGTTCCTGTTTTTTTGAGAGTTGTTGCCGTGAATGGTTGTTGAAATTTGTCAAATGTTTTTCTACATTTACTGAAATGATCTTATGTTTTTTTCTCCTTTATTTTGTTAATATGATGAATTACATTGTTTGATTACATTGTTTGAATGTTAAAGCACTTCGAGTTACTGTGATAAACCCTACTTGATCAAGATATCTTTTTAATATATTGCTGGTTTTGATTGACCAGTATCGTGTTAAGGATTTTGAGGTCTGTAACTTCCTTTTTAAAAAATATTTGTGTAATTTTGGTATCAACATTATGCTGGCTTCAGAAAGATACTCCCTACTGCTCTATTTTCTGAATAGTTTGTGTAAGATTGATATTTTTGTTTTGTTTTTTGTTTTGTCTTAAATGTGATAGAATTCACCAGTGATGTCATTTTGGCCTGGAGTTATCTTTGGAGGAGTATTTCACAATTAACTCAAGTTCTTTAATGGTTTTAGGGCTATTCAGATTTTTGATTTTATTTTGAGTTGTTTGGCTAAGTGATATGTTTCAGCGAATTGGTCCATTTCTTCTAAGTTGTCAAATGTTTTGGATAAAGGTGTTTATAAAACTTGCCCTATTTTCTTTTTTTGTCTATAAGATCTGGAGTGATAGCTCCTCTTTAATTTCTGCAGTTGGTGATTTGTGTCTTCTCTTTTTTGTTCACTTTCTCTTCATCAGTCTAGTTAAGAGTTTATAAAAAATTTTAAAAAATCTCAGTGATCCAGCTTTTTTAGAATGACAGCCTTATTGAGATATAATTCATGTGCCATACAATTTGCCAATTAAATGTTTAATTCAGTGGCTTTTAGTGTATTCACACCTATACAACCAACATCTCACTTAGTTTTAGAACATTTTTGTTGCCCCCAGAAGACACATACCTTTTTTTTTTCCCCCAACTCCTCCAGGCCAAGGCAATTAACATTCTACTTTCTGTCTGTATAGATTTGCCTATTCCGGACATTTCATGTTAATATTTCATAATAATTAATGATTATATAATAAGTGGTCTTTCGTGTTTTGTTTTTTTTTCATTTAGCATAATGTTTTCAAGGTTTATCCAAGGTTTATTGCTTATAGTATTGTTTATTGCTTATAGTATTCCATTATGTGGGTATACCACGTTTTATATATCCATTCGTAATTCGATGGACATTTGGGTTGTTTTCACTTATTGGCTATTATGAATAATGCAGATAAGAATATTCATTTACAAGTTTTTATGTGGACATATATTTTAATTTTTCTTGGATTTGTACCGAGAAGTGGATTTACTAGATAATATGGTAACTCTTTGTTTAACCTTTTGAGGTCCTGCCAAATTGTTTCCCATAGCAGCTATACCAACAGTGAGCCAAATTTTAGCTTTGTTAATTGTTTTCATTGTCTTTTTTTTTTTCTCTTACTTTTCTCCTTTTAATTACTTTGGATTTACCTTGCTCCTAAGGTAGAACTTCATTAATTTTGTATTGTTTCGTACTGTTTTTATTGTTTATTTTAAAAAAAATTTTTTGAAGTTTATTTGTTTAAGTAATCTCTGCACCCAATGTGGGGCTTAAACTTATGACCCCAAGATCAAGAGTTGCATGCTCTTCCGACTGAGTCGGCCAAGCTGTATTATTTTTAAATGTAAATATTAAAGGTATAAATTTCTGTCTAAGCACTGCTTCAGCTGTATTCCACAAATTTTGATATATTGTAGTGTTATTTATTTAAAAATACTTCCTAATTTATAAAATTAGAAATGTTTAATTTCTAAATATTTGTGTTTTTTTCCCTAGAGAGCTTTCTAATTTACTTTTGGAGAATATCTCTGTAGTATTTCAATCTTAAAATTTATTGAGACTCATTTTATGGTGTGGTAAATGCCCTCTCTTGATGAACTTGAAAAGAATGTATCGTGCCATTAGACAGTACAGGAAAAAAGATTAGTGAACTTGAAGATATGGTAGCAAAACTCCAAAATGACATACAGACAAAAAATAAGAAAAAAACAGAAAACAAAAAATGGACAGAGCATTGATGAGCTGTGGGACAACTTTAGCAAGCCTAATATGTGTATAGTTGGAATAGCCAAACTTTTTTGGAGAAATAATGACCAGGAAAATTTTAAATTTGATGAAACCTATAAACATTCAGATCTCAGAAGCTCAGCAAGCCCCAAGAACAGTAAACATGGCAGAAACTACAAGGCACATCATAATTAACGTGTTTAAAGAATGATAAAAAGACATTCTTAAAAGCAGAAAAAAATAGGAGTTAAATGCTACAGCCGAAAAGCAGAGCCAGGGGGCACCTGAGTGGCTCAGTTGGTTAAGCGGGTGCCTTTGTTTGGCTCAGGTCATGATTCCGGGATCCTGGGATCGAGCCTCACCTCGGGCTCCCTGCTCGGCAGAGAGCCTGCTTCTCCCTCTCCCTCTGCCTGCTGCTCTGCCTGCTTCTCTGCCTGCTTATGCTCTCTTTCTCTCTGTGTCAAATAAAGAAAGAAAATCTTAAAAAAAAAAAAAAAAAAACCAGTCCGTCAGAATGTATAAAGAGCAAGACCTCATCTATGTGCCACCTATAATAAATACATTTTAAATATAAAAAAGATACACACTGAAAGGGAAGGGAAATAAAAAGATAACACCAGGGGTGCCTGGGTGGCTCAGTCTGTTAAGCATCCAACTCTTGATTTCCGCTCAGGTCATGATATCAGAGTTGTGAGATTAAGCCCTGTGTCTGGGCTCTGGGCTCTGTGCACTCAGCAGGGAGTCTGCTTGAGATTCTTTCCCTTTCCCTCTGCCCCTCCCCGTATGCATGTGCTCTCAAATAAATAAGTAAATCTTTATCACAGACCTCTACCTCGGAAACCAGTAATACATTATGTTAATTAATTGAATTTAAATAAAAAATAAATTTTTGGGGGAAAAAAGAGAAACACATATACCATGCAAGCAGGAAGCATAAGAAATTAAGAAATCTGAATGTCTTTATTAGTATCAGAGAAAGTAGACTTTGAGACAATGACTACTACCAAAGATAGAGACATTACATAATAATAAAAGACTAATTTATCAGGAAGACAGAACAATCATGATTGTAGAAGTGCCCAAAAACATAGTTTCATAATACTTCAAGCAAAAACTAAGAGAACTAAAGTTAGGAATAGACATTCCATAATCATAGTTGGAGATTTTAACGCTTTCTCCTAATAATTGATAAAATAACCAGACCAAATTCAGTAAGAACATACAAGATCTAGACCAGGGGTCAATAAACTTTATCTGTAAACAGTAATATAGGAAATATTTTTTGTTCTATGTGCTATAGAATGTACAGCTATAGACAAATAAGTAAATGAACGAAACAGATAAGTAAATGAATGAGCATGGCTCTATACCGGTAAAACTTTATATACAGAAACAGGCAGAGTCCAGATTTGGCCTGTTGAACATTTATAGAACAGTGTGCCACCTGTACTTTTACCCTGGAATTCCAGTTACACATATTTTAAATGTATATTTATTTATTTATTTTTAAAAGATTTTTATTTATTTATTTGACAGAGAGAGTGAGAGATAACAAGTAGGCAGAGAGGCAGGCAGAGAGAGAGGGGGAAGCAGGCTCCCTGCTCAGCAGGGAGCCCGATGCGGGGCTCGATCCCAGGACCCTGAGACCATGACCTGAGCTGAAGGCAGAGACTTTAACCCACTGAGCCACCCAGGTGCCCTTAAATGTATATTTAAATAATTTCTGTTGGTCTATCATCAAGATCACTGTCTCCCATAATTTCAAATTTGCTGTTAAAACCATATAGAGAATTTCTTATTTCAGATTTTTTTCAGTTTTAGATTTCCATTTGGTTCTTTTTACAATTTTAATTTCTCTGTTGAGATTTCTTATTTGTGTAGTCATTGCAGTTAACATTTCCTTTACATTCTTGATCATACTTAAAATAATTGCTTTAAAATCCTTGTGTACTAATTCCAAAATCTGGGTTATTTCAAGGTCGATCTCCTTTGATTGTATTTTCACATTTTCCTGTTTCATTATATGTGTAGTACAATGCTTCTCAAATTTTTTTGTCTTAGGATTCCTTCTCAAGATTGAGGGCTCTCAAACAGCTTTTGTTTATGTGGGTCATATCTATTGATACTTAGTGTATTAGAAATTCAAATTGAGAAAATTTTTAAATATTTTTAAGTATTTACTTGAAAATAATAAAACCATTTTTCTTAATATAAATAACATTTTAATGAAAATAACTTCTTCTAAAACAAAATTATTTTAATGGGAATAGTTTCATTGCTTTACATTTTTGGCTTCATAGTTAGCTTAATAGAAAATTACTAGATTCTTATTTCTGCTTCCACTATGTTTTCTTATATTAGTTTGATTAAAATATATGAAGAAAATCTACCATCACACAGACGTATAGTTGAGAAGAAAGGAGTATTTTAATAGCCTCTTCAGAAAATTGTGGCCATCTTTCTTTTACTTTTACATTATACCATAACTGACAAGTAGTAATTTTTTTTTTTAAAGATTTATTTGAGAGAGAGAGAGGGAGCAAGCAGGAGGAGGGGCAGAGGGAGAGGGAGACAAGCAGACTACCCGCCGAGCGGGGAACCTAATGCAGGGCTTAATCCCAGGATCCTGAGATCATGACCCGAGCCAAAATCAAGAGTTGGACACGTAACTGACTGAGCCACCCAGATGCCCCAACAAGTAGTAATTTCTTAAAGGTTATTTGGAGTGCGGAATGTGAAACCATATCAGTGACCTTTTCATACTTTTATATTAAAATCCATTGGTCTCTATTGCACTTTGAATGGATCTTTTACCATCTTGTACATCATGCATTGTTCCTTTAGAAAAAGACATACCTTGTTTTATTGTGCTTCTCTTTATTGCACTTCATATATATTCTGATTTTTTTCTTTTTAATAAATGTTTTTTGGCAACTCTGCATTGAGCAAGTCTATTAGTGCTATTTTTTTTTTTTTTTTAAGATTTATTTATTTATTTCTTTGACAGAGAGAGAGATCACAAGTAGGCAGAGAGGCAGGCGGGGCGGGGGGAGGGGAGAAGCAGGCTCCCTGCCAAGCAGAGAGCCCAATGCGGGGCTCAATCCCAGGACCCTGAGACGATGACCTGAGCTGAAAGCAGAGGCTTTAACCCACTGAGCCACCCAGGTGCCCCAGTGCTATTTTTTCAATAGCATTTGTTCACTTTGTGTCTCTGTGTCACATTTTGTAATTCTTGTAATAGTTTCAAGTTTTCCGTTATTATTGTATTTGTTATGGTGATCTGTGATCAGAGATCTTTGATGTTACTATTGTAATTATTTTGGGGCACCATGAACCTCACTCATATAAGGCAATTAATTTAATCAATGAATGTTGTATGTGTTCTGACTGTTACAGTGACTGGCTGTTCCCCCATTTATCTCCCTCTCCTCAAGTCTCCCTATTTTCTGAGACACAACAATATTGAAGTCAGGCCAATTAATACCCCTCAGTGGCCTCTTCAGTGTTCAAGTGAAAGGAAAAATTGCACATCTCTCACTTTAAATCAAAAGCTAGAAATGATAAGCTACATGAAGAAGGCATGTTGAAAGCTGAGACAGGGCAAAAGCTAGGCCTTTTGTGCCCAACAGTTAGCCAAGTGTTGAATGCAAAGGAGTTCCTAGGAAAGTAAAAGCTACTTCAGTAAACAGATGAATAAGAAAGTTGAAACAGCCTTATTGCTGATACGGAGAAAATTTTAGTGGTCTGGGTAGAAGATCAAACCAGCCACAACAGTCCTTTAAGCCATTTACTCCAGAGCAATTCTCTTCAGAGCAAATCTCTTTAATTCTGTGAAGCCTGAAAGGTGAAGAATCAGAAGGAAAGTTTGAAGCCAGCAGAGGTCGATTTATGAAGTTTAAGGAAGGAAGCTGTCTCCATAACATAAAAGTACAAGGTGAAGCAGCAAGAACTGATATAGAAGTTACAGCAGGTTATCGAGAAGATCTAGCTGAGATCATTAATGAAGGTGGCTACACTAAATCAATTTTCAAAATAGAAAAAAACTGTCTTTTATTGAAAGAAGATGCCATCTAGGACTTCCATTGCTAGACAGGAAAAATCCATGCCTGGCTTTAAAGCTTCTAAGGGCAGGCTGACTCTCTTGTTAGGGGCTAATGCAGATAGTGACTTAAAGTTGAAGCCAATGCTCATTTACCATTCTGAATATCCTAGGGCCCTTAAAAATTATGTGAAATCTATTCTTCCTGTGCTCTATAAATGGAACAAGAAAGCCTGGATGACAGCACATCTGTTTACAATATGCTTTACTGAATCTTTTAAGCCTCCTGTGGAGACCTCAGAAAAAATGATTTCTTTCAAAATATTACTGTTCATCGACAATGCACCTGGTCATCCAAGACTTTTGACAGAGATGTAATAGGTGAATGTGGTTTTCATGTGTGCTAACACAAGCATCCATTCTGTAGCCCATGGATCAAGGAGTCGTTTTGACTTTCAAATCTTATTGTTTAAGAAATACATTTTGTAAGGTTCTAAGTGCCATAGATAGTGATTCTTCTGATGGATATGGGGAAAGTAAATTGAAAGCCTTCCAGAGAGGATTCACCATTCTAGATGCCATTAAGAACATTCATGATTCATGGAAGAGGTCAGAATACCAACGAATGGGATTTTGGAGGAAGTGGATTCCAACCTTCATGGAGGACTTTTGCAGGGTTCAAGATTTGAGTAGAGGAAGTAACTGCAGATGTGGTGGAAATACCAAGAGAACTAGAA
This sequence comes from Potos flavus, assembly GCA_028534135.1. Taxonomy (NCBI): domain Eukaryota; kingdom Metazoa; phylum Chordata; class Mammalia; order Carnivora; family Procyonidae; genus Potos; species Potos flavus. The sequence goes on along the minus strand of CM052896.1, from coordinate 23,816,378 downwards.
TTACAAGTGGAGCCTGAAGATGGGACTGAATTGTGAGAATCTCATGATAGAACTTTAATAGATGAGGAGTTGTTTCTTATGTGTGAGCCAAGGTGATTTCTTGAGATGGAAACTGCTCCTGGTGAAGATGCTGTGAAGATTGTTGACAACAGAGGATTTAGAATATCTTTATCAACTAATAGAGAGTTAGTTGATAATGAATTTTGATAGAAGTTGGTATGGATAAAATCAGAAAGCATCACATACTATAGAGAAATTGTTCATGAAAGGAAGAGTCACCTGATGTGACAAACTGTGCTGTTGTCTTATTTTAAGAAATTGCCACAACCACCCCAGCCTTCAGCAACTACCACCCTGATCAGCCAGTAGCCATCAACATGAAGCAAGACCGTCCACTAGCAATAAGATTGTGACTTGTGAAAAGCTCACATGATGGTTAGCATTTTTTTTAGCAATAAAGTACTTTTGAATAAAGATATGTACATTATTTTGTTAGACATAGTGTTATTGCATACTTTAAATAGACTACGATATAGGGTGAACATGCACTGGGAAACCAAAAAATTAATTTGACATGCTTTACTGTGATATTTGCTTGATTATGGTGGTCTGGAACTGAATCCACAATATCCCCAAAGTACGCTGTCAAGGGTTACTGTGTTTTGCAGATCTCCCAAATGTTGACACATGTTATCAGTATCAAAAAGTCAGGTTCATTAATATCACCACTCACCTCATTAGAAGAGTCTTTAAAGCTCATGTTTATGGATATAAGTTTTTTTAGAATTGGTGCTATATGTAAACAATGAATCTTGGAACACTACATCAAAAACTAATGATGTACTGTATGGTGACTAATATAATAAAAGATAGTAATAAAAAATGGAATTCTAATTATTACTTAAAAGCTCAAATTTTAGGGCGCCTGGGTGGCTCAGTCATTAGGCATCTGCCTTCGGCTCAGGTCATGATCCTAGGGTCCTGGGATTGAGCGCCGCATCGGGCTTCCTTGGCAGACCTGCTTCTCCCTCTCCCACTCCCCCTGCTTGTGTTCCCTCTCTAGCTGTGTCTCTCTCTGTCAAATAAATAAATAAAAT
>CM052896.1:23727704-23814781 GCA_028534135.1 Potos flavus | reverse complement strand
TTTGCAACGACGTGGATGGAACTGGAGGGTATTATGCTAAGCGCAGTAAGTCAATCAGAGAAAGACAATTATCATATGATCTCTCTGATATGAAGAATTCGAGAGGCAGGGTGGGGGGTTGTGGGGGTTGGGAGAGGGAAATGAAACAAGAGGGGATCAGGAAGGAGACAAACCATAAGAGACTCCTAAACTCATCAATCAAACCGAGGGTGGCTGGGGGGTAGGAGCGGGTAGGGATAGGGTGGCTGGGTTATGGACATTCAGGAGGGTATGTGCTATGGTAAGTGCTGTGAAATGTGTAAGCCTGAGGATCCACAGACATGTACCCTGGGGCAAATAATACATTACGCGTTAATTAAAAAATTAAAAATAAATAAAAAATAAGTAATAAATCAGAATTCAACATAATATAAAATATTTAAAATCAATTACTTAGTTGTTTCACACTTATTAAATTCATTAGTATGTTTCTGGACAGAATGCAGTGATACTGGACAATATCAGATACTTCTTCTGTACTGCTCCAAACATGTACGAATTGTAATGTGAACAAATAATGAAAAAATATGCTAAAGATACATGATGAAGGCAAATAATTCTTAGCTAATAACCAAGACCATTTAAAAATGATAATTTACTGATTGAGGACTTGCCTGGGTGAAATTTGGTAGTGGAGATTGGGAGAGTTAAGTGGTAAGTCAGGGTATACAGGAAGGAGTTGGTAAAGGGGCTCACATTCAGATGCTGAGAGGTGATGGGCAGTTTTCTCTTCATGGCTCCTGAGACTCCAGAAATAGATGCTCTGAATCATTGTCCAAAGACTTCAGTTAAGCAACAAGATGAAAAAAAAATCTCAAAATAGATACCTCCTTGTGTTCTCGTTACTTGTAGTTATACAGTGCGAGCATGAGATATGATCCTGTCAGTTAAATAGCTGAGACACAACTGCTGAGTGGACACAGCAGTCTCTCTGAGATTCATAAGCACTTTAAATCTGCACTCATGCAAATTCATTATAGTTTTTTAAAAAAATTTATTTGAATAGTGACTTTTGGATTTGGAAAGGACAAGTTGTAGCAAATACTCAGAAGCAAAAATTCAAGTGAGAAGCTATGGATGCAATAGATTAATTTGGAAAGAGTTGATATCTTTGCAATATTTAGTCTTCTATACAACATGTTTTTATTTCTTCCATTTATTTAGGTAGTTTTATAATTCCTTTATAAATGTAGATTGATAAATAGGAATGCAATTTATGTTTATATATTGCTTTTATTAATTTATCTAAAGGTTCTTGGGTGCTGTACATACATAGTCATGTCTTCTGGGAATAATGAAATTTTGTTTCATCCTTTTGTTTAATTTTTTTTCTTACTATGTCAGCTGTGGCTCCCTGGACATTGTTAATGGAAGTGGTGATGATAAACATCCTATCCCTTATTTTCCAGTAATTTCTAATAGGTTTCACCATTAGGTATGATGTTTGCCATCTCTTTTTAGTAGATGTCTTTTATGAGATTAAAGAAGTTTTCTATAATAGTGTCATATAACAGTTGCTTGCTTGTGTAATTTAATTTTTACTTAACTTCTATGTACCACAGGTTTTTCAACTATATCATGATGATGATAGTCTCTACCTCATGGGAAATTGTGAAGATAGAATAAGTATATGTAAAACACTTAAAACCATGGCATATAGTGTATGTACTACGTGTTAGCTATTTTTACAGTTACAAATACTTGTTTGCTAAGAGATTTTTTTTTTGTTTTGAAATTATGAACAGGTGTTGAACTCTTATTTCTATAACTCATATTTGATAGTCTCATTGGATTATTAGGACATTAATTAGTATTTGTTGAGCTTAATAGAGTGACATGTTTATGTTATGACTAGAATTTAATTCGAATGACTTTGTAAGCCTTGGCATATTTAATGGTAGTTCTCATTTTACATTTTTCTCTGGATTGCCTGTTAGAAGCTCTGTTTGTGACTTGACCTTCCTACTCATGCTAACATAAGCATACTGCAGTCATTAAAGAATCTGTTACCTACTGCCAGGGAAATGTGTTTTACACTTAGCGCAACTTCTTAGTGGAAGTAGATTACTTTGTCTGTATTTTGGTATTTTACTAACAGTTCAGTGGTCTGTTTATAACTCTGAGAATAAATAGTTACTAGGTGAACAAGTAGTTTGGGGGAATTTACCAATACAAGAAATTTTGTTTCGGGATTTCTCTTTTGAAAATGGACTAATGTTGAAAGTCTGTGTAGGAACAAACTTGATAGAGTTATTTGTATACAGCTGGGACTGACTTTATAGACTGCTTTTCTGACTTGCTAAAAAGCTAAAGATTGACAGGCCCTTTCATACTGCGTTATCCAGCTTCGCTTTTAACTCCAGGAGAACTGTGTTCACAAATTGATGCTCTATTCCTTTGGGGTTCGTATAGAAGCATTAAATCGTACTAAAATATTCATATGTGAGTGCATTTAGCTGAAAGCAATTGATGTTTTATTCCCAAGACGGCAGCGAGAACTGCTGTATGGACCTGCAGTCCAGAAAACACCCTAAGCATGCTTCTTAAAGGTAATTACGTGGCCTGGATGATCAGAGTCCTGACAGTGAAACTTAAAATGACAATGGAGAACTTGTAGAATTTATAAACTGGGGTTAGGCTGTATAAATTGTTCAGTTGTGCAATAGTTAAAAACTTTTTTGCTAGGAATCAGTTCTGATTATATGTTTGCATTCAAATTATAGCTTTGATTTCTTAGCTAATTTTTATTAGACTGATTTCTTTAAACATTTATTCCAGAGGGCCAATATCAGTGAGGTTTTTTATTCATTACCACCCAGGCGCCCCAAATTTATTATTTTCTTATAGGCACTTTCTTTTTTTTCCACATTATTAGCACCACTAAAATTCTTATAACTTTAGGGGCCCGTGGGTGGCTCAGTGGGGTAAAGCCTCTGCCTTCGGCTCAGGTCATGATCTCAGGGTCCTGGGATCAAGCCCCAGATCGGGCTCCCTGCTCAGTGGAGAGCCTGCTTCTCCCTCTCCCTCTGCTACTCCCCCTGCTTGCCCTCTCCCTCTCTCTCTGTCAAATAAATAAATAAAATCTTTAAAAAAATTCTTAAACATTAGAAAGTACTAAAAGGAGTCTTTGTGTAACTTGGGCTGAACTTCACAACTCTTGGTTGCTTTTTTTTTTTTTTTTTAAGTATACTTTTGAGAACAGTTTTGGCTTTACAGAAAATTTGCAAAGATACTTCAAAGAATTCCCATAAATCCTGCACTTGGTTTCCTCTATTATTGTTGTTATTTTTTTTAATGTTATGTGAACTGCTTATTTTTTATAATTGTCAAAACCACAAGATTCTAGAACTTCAAGTTTTTTGAAGGTGGAGAATTGCGTGAAGGCTTCCATCAAGGAGATAACTTTCTAATGACTTTTTTATTGTAAAATCTAATAAAATTTGCCATTTTAACCATTTTTGAGTGTACAGTTCAGTGGCAGTAATTACATTCACCGTGTTTTGCAACCATCACCATGTATGTCCACAATTTTTCATCACCCCAAACTGAAACCCTATACCCATTAAGCAGTAACTCTCCATTCCCTCCCACCTACTCCCTGCTAATCTCTCATCTACTTTATGTCTCTGATTTTTGCCTCTGCTAGAAATTTCATAAAAGTGGAATCATAACAGTATTTGTCCTTTTGTGAGTATCTTATTTATCATGTTTTCAGATTTCATTTATATTATAGCATGCATTAGAACTTCATTCCTTTTTATGGCTGAAAAATATGCCATTAATATTCTATGAACATTTTGTTTATCCATTTATCTGCAGGTGGATACTTGGGTTGTTTTGTTTTCACCTTTTGGCTATTGTGAATAATGCTGCTATGAACATTCATATACAAGTATATATTTGGAGTCTGTTTTCAGTTCTTTTGGGTTTATATCTAAGAGTGGGATTGCTGGGTCATATGGTAATTCTGTGTTTAGCTTTTTGAGGAACTGCCAAACTGCTTTCCTCTGGTTTCTTTGTAGCTCTCATGAGGTCTTGGCATAGAAGTTATCTTAAGAATTTTAGAATAAAGATCAAGAAATGCTATGCAGAAGCAATGGCCTAACTCAGTAATTTTAGGAAAGAGGCAGCTTGGTTGAGGGAAAAGAATACTGCTTGGAAGTCAGGTTCTAGTGCCATCTATGTTTTGTGGGGCCTCAGTTTTTTCATTGGTAAAATAAAACGATTACATAGATAATGTCAGAGGTGCCTTACTACAAAATTCTATGTAGGTATATATATTGTAGCATGTTCTAACTGATTTCAATCAATTATAAAACCTTGCTGACAAAAAATTTGATAATCAAACTTTTTATTTGACCTGCTAAAATGCAAAGCTTTGTAATAGAGTGAGTCTATATCTAAGTGTTTTGATGGCATATTCCCAAGTATTTCAATGTAAATTAATCATCTGAATAATTTTAGCAAAGTATATAATAATAAACTTGGCTTTCTGTTTTTCCAAGTATGCATGAGGAATATTTTCCCACAATAGGAAATCTGTGAATTAGCATAGAAGTGAATTAGGTAAATGCTGCACATTTAATTGCAAAATAGCTAAACATTAAAAATTACATTTTATTTGAGAGAGCATGAGAGTGAGAGAGATTGAGAGAATGAGTGGGGGGAGGGGCAGAGGGCGAAGCAGTCTCCCTGCAGAGCAGGGAGCCCGATATGGGACCCGATCCCAGGACCCTGGGATTATGACCTGAGCTAAAAGCAGACGCTTAACCGACTGAGCTACCCAGGTGCCCCTTAAATTGATGGTACTTTTTAATATATAAACTTAAGTTAGCTGTTTATCTCATCTTGTGTTAGTGATTTTTCTCTAAGGTAAATACATTTATTGCAGTTTTATAGACTAGTGGCTTCAGTTAAAGCATATTACCAGTATTGTCATAATATTCAGTTATCTGTGGTATAATAGAAAAAAGCACTGAATTTAAAATCAAAGGAATTGAGTTAAGAAGCCAGCCTTTTACTAGGTACACTATACATAACCTTGGACAACACACAGCCTGCCTGAGCCTGTGCTTTCTCTTCCACAAAATGGGAGTAATTCCTATCCTGTAGAGTTGTTGTCATAGTTACATGAGATAATGTTTGTAAAGTACAGCGTGGTTGCCAGAATATCATAGACAATTTGTGTAACTGTAATGATTAGTATGCCTGATAAAAATCTGAGCTAGTCCTAGTATAGGAGCATTGTCTAATGGCTGGGACATATGTTCAGCTTTAAATCAAGAGTATGGGTAAAGTCCTCCATTCATGTAAAACTGTTTAGCCGTAATCCTGCCTGAGTAGTTCATAACACAGGCATAAAGCTCTTGGAGAAAAGAGCCACATATAGTTTTGCTTTGTGTTTTGGGTCCGCTTCCAAAAAGAGAAGGGACTTAACACAATTTGGCAAACAGAGGAAGTAGTTTGGCCTTTTAAATGAGCAACAGGATGAAATACAGCAATACTAATGGGAGAGGAGACTTGCAGTAATTAGAAAATATAGTTCAGTTAATCTACTTCTCAGAGACATTCATTATTTGCTACGATAAATTCCATTTAACTCCTAACCTGGCCTTTGTCCTGTGTTTGTGTGTTGTGTTTTAGCTGTAACAGTTGCTGTTTAATGCCTCTGTAGTCTTCTAAATAAGAAGGTTGAGAAAGCATTTGCCATTTTGTAAAACTGTTGTCCTATCTGAAGCCATCATGAGGTTATTGTTACTGGTTATTGGATCTCTGAGCTCTAGAATTACTTACAGGATGTCTTTTAAAATTTTTGTCTTTGAAGAAATGTAGTGTTTTGTGTTCCTTCCCCAACTCTATCTAGAAAGGGAGACTGTTGGTAGAAAAGAAATTTTAAACCTGATTTTTAAAGAGATAAAGCAATATTGGCTTGGCTTTTCTGCTCTGAAAGCTTCAGATTAAACTACTCTACTCATATTCATATTTCATATAAACAAAAAAGTGAATGTTTAAATCTTTCTACTTTGTTTAAAGTAAAGCAGATCTGAAGTTGCTGCAGAATACTATCCAGTTCCCAAAAAAAGTGAATGTATGAGTTTACATCATAAACTCATGTAATTTCAACTTCATATATATGTGTGTGTGTGTGTGTGTGTGTGTATGGATTTTGTTTCGAGAGAGAGAGAGCATGCAAGTCGGGGGGAAGGGCAGAGGGAGAGAGAGAATCTTAAGTGTGGAGCCCAACATGGGGCTTGATCTCAAGACTCAGAGATTATGATTTGAGCTGAAACCAGGAGTCACCCAGGTGCCTCATGTATATATGTTTTATATAACCAATATGATATGTCTTGGTACCTGAATCTGGTGTATATATCTCTGTATAAGGTTGTGTTAGAATCTTGGAAAGAAATTTACCACAACTTTCTAAGCCAACCAGCACTATCTAGAAAGTTGGTAGAATTTCCAACTTTATTGCTAGTACTATATGCAATAGAGAAACTAATAACTATCAATTAAAAGAAATTTTCCCAATACATTATCCCAGAAGAATTATATCAAATTAATAACAACTTCCTTGAGGTGATGTTTGCCACTTCAAAGTGGAAGTAGATAATAGTTGGCTGTCTTATACCTTCTAGTTTAAAGATTTAGTGATCATTTAGTAATAATAATAATAGCATAAGTAATAACATCTAACCTATTTTGAACACTTCACATGCATTGGGTTAATGATCACAACAGTCCTATTAGCTTCAGTTTATCTCCATTTTACACACGAGATTGAGATTTTGAGAGGTTAAATAACTTGCTTGAGAACATAGAGGGTATGTGGAACAGTCAGGATCTGAACCCATCTCTCTCTGATCTTATTTATTTAGTTATAATAGTGATTGAATAAATGTACTGGTTTTGTATACTTGCTTATTTTCAACTTTCCTTTTTTTTTTTAAGATTTTATTTATTCATTTGAGAGAGAGAGAGCGAGCAAGCATGGGCAGAGGGAAAGGGACAAGCAGACTCCCCACTGAGCAGGGAGCCCTGTGCAGGGCTCAATGTGGGACTCAATCCCAGGACCCTGGGATCATGACCTGAGCCAAAGTCAGATGCTTAACCAACTGAGCCACCTAAGTGCCTTTCATTTTCAACTTTCTTGAATTGAGATTTTAGCTCACTAATTTTCTATAATCTTTGTTTCCTAATACAAAAATTTTGAAGGTAAGGGCGCCTGGGTGGCTCAGTGGGTTAAAGCCTCTGCCTTCGGCTCAGGTCCTGATCTCAGGATCCTGGGATCGAGCCCCACATCGGGCTCTCTGCTCGGCAGGGAGCCTGCTTCCACCTCTCTCTCTGCCTGCCTCTCTGCCTATTTGTGATCTCTCTCTCTCTCTCTCTCTCTCTGACAAATAAATAAAATCTTTAAAAAAAATTTAAAAGGTATAATTTTTTTTGTATCACTTTAGCTGCATCCTACAATTCCTTTTTTTTTTTTTTAAAGGATTTTATTTATTTATTTATTTGAGAGAGAGAGACACAGCGAGAGAGGGAACACAAGCGGGGAGTGGGAGATGGAGAAGCAGGCTTCCCACCAAGCAGAGAGCCTGATGCGGGGCTCGATCCCAGGACCCTGGGATCAGGACCTGAGCTGAAGGCAGACACTTAACGACTGAGCCACCCAGGCACCCCTCAAATAGATAAAATCTTTAAAAAAATTTTTTTAATTAAATATGTGGCTCACACATTTTGTATTTTTTTGTATTTAACAATAGCGTTAGACAAAAATCACAATGTGCAAGTAAGAGACCACTTTGTCCTTAGCTTCTGCACTAAAATCCTCTGGAGAGTAGGACTCAGATAATACCTCTTGGAATTCCAGGTTTCCTGCACAAGGTTTGGGTTGAGCAGGAGTGATGTTCCTTTTTTCCGAAGAAAGTAACCAAAACTCAAATCACCTATCAGAGAATACTCTGGCCATGTTGATTCCACAGGTTGGTTAAATTTCTGTAAAAGTATTTAAGATTTCATTCCAGTCATCTTTCTGTTTATCAAACATGCAGGTTTATCATTTAGTTAGGACCAATAAAACCTGCTTTTAAAAGCTTGTTTTGTCTGAAGGACTAAGCAGCCAGAGCAGATAGGATAAGCTGCAAAAGTGAACTCCTGTTTGACAGAGAGTAGAAATGACTACAGAGGAATGTCATCCCCTGATCTGCTTCCTGCTTGCAGAGACCTTTCCACTTCTGAGTGGCAGGTACTGAAAGCATTTGCACAAGAGACCAGAGCTCTGTCATACTTAGATTTTTCCCACAGATTGGATTATAGACTTTTATTATTTTACCTTAACCTATGTCATTAGACTGTGAGCTTCTTGAGGACATGGGACAAAGAAACAGTTGTCTTTATATAGCACCTGTAAGGTATAACAGCAGTATCAACAACAGTAAAATCATAGTTAACTAGTGTCTCTCAACTTTTTCCTGTTATGGCATACTTAGAAAATTACAGTGTTTTTGTACCACAGAGGATTCTGGCTCCCCTATACTTCTAGTCCATACAACTTTTTTTGTATGAATTAGGAGAAAAGTACCTCTTTCTCAAGTTACTTTACTGCCATCTGTTGGAAAATTATTGTTTATTATTTATTTTTTTTAAGATTTTATTGATTTGATAGAGAGAAAGAGATCACAAGCAGGCAGAGAGGCAGGCAGAGGGAGAGGGGGAAGCAGGCTCTCCTCTGAGCAGAGAGCCCGATGCGGAGCTCGACCCCAGGACCCTGAGATCATGACCTGAGCTGAAGGCAGAGGCCTAACCCACTGAGCCACCCAGGCGCCCCAGAAAATTATTGTAATAAAAATGAGTTCTGTAATGACTATGATGTAAGTGATATCTCTGTCCAGAGTTGTTCAGTGTAGTAGCTCAGCTGTATGTGGTAGCTTTGAGACCACCCCCAGGAGCCTAGTTGGCCAACCAGTGGGCTAAGACAATCAATATTTGAGCAAACCTCAAGTCACATCAGTATCTTGGGAAGCTGGTTACTATACTAAGGACTGAAGCCTCACAGTACCCTTTGAAGTAGGGATACTTATAATCCCATTTTTCAGATGAGCAGGCTGAGGCATAGAGAGGTTAAATAGCTGGCCCACAGTCCTGTGTCTATCAGGTGGCTGAGTTGGAATTTAAACATAGGCAGTGAGAGTCTAGAGCCTAGGTTCTTAACCACAGTAATATATTCCTCTTGCAAACCGGATGCAGCAGTTTCCAAGCCCTGTTCCTATTTTCATCTCAGCCTACTGTAAAGTGTTTTAGAGCCCTGCCCCTGAGTTCTTTGGATGAGTCTACAGCTATAGTCTTTTTAGGTTGTGACAAAGGAAGAGGGATTTGTGCTCTCTTCTACTGGTCCTTGTTTCTGTTGAAGTAAGTGCTGTCCCTTCTTTACATTTCAGAATAACCTCTGGTTCTCTTACTGCCCTGGTGGCTTTACTTCTTCCCACCAGTCCCCATTCTTCATTTGCAGAATGACCAACCAGAACTGCTGCCAACTCATGTAGGTTGATCTAATCTCACTTGATTCCTTTCCTTTTTTAAGACTCCTAGGATTTTATCTCCAGGACTTCTCTTCCTTACTTCTCTGTCTGCTCCTTTCTTTAATCCTGCCTTTTTATGAACCCTTAATTGCTGCCCCCTCCAAAATCACATCTCATTTTCTATCCAAATTATCTTACTTTCTGATTTTAGAAGGTAAGTGCCTCAGGGCAGGGATTGCCTTGTTATGTTGTGAAGTGGTGTCTAAAGTGCTCTATAAATTAGCATCTGTAGAGAGTTTTATACATACTAATTATTATTATTGAAATACAGAAATGCTTTCTGAGCCATAAGGTAGCATCCTAAGATAATAGTCTAATTGCCTGTACATGTTTTTTTAAAAAAGAAGAAAAAAGCCTCTCTTCCTGCCAGAGAGAGCTATCAGGTCTCAGAACAGATCTCAGAACAGCAGCCCAAATCCCAGGACTCTTTCTGGTTATTGTTTCAGTGCTTTTATATTTATTTAGAGAACCACGTTTGTAAGACAGTAAAATGAGGTCCTGTTGGTCATGTGAACCCATCTGGATTACTTAACGCTGGTCAGAAAAGCAGGAATGGCCCTTTGGTTTGCTTTGGTCCAGAATCTTTCATTTCCTTAGTGACATTTATGGTTAAAGTCAATGGTATTCATTTCTCAGGGGGTTTAAAATAAATTTCATTTATATTATATTTATGTAGATGTTTACTGCCAGAATGATCAACGTTTTTTATTAGCATTTTATGATGCAAATGGAGCTTTTAAGACTTGTTGAATTTTAATGTAGACATGTATGTTAGAAGGACTCATTTACAGAACTATTGATTTTTTCCAGTGCTTGCTTTGAGAATGTACTTGGAAGAGTGGTTAGTGAGACAGTTTTCTCTCTGGATGTTTGCCTTTCTAAATAACTTGCCTTGAAAATCTTGTTGGCCTGGTTTTCCTGAATGCGAGATTTAATGAGTATATATTTTTTGATTAACAATTTACTGATTGTCCTTTAATGAAAGAAATGCTAGTCAGAATAACTGAAATGATGTTGAAATTATCAGTTGAAGTTACCTGTAAGTCTTAAATAAAAAATAGTGGTGCTTTTTCAAAGAAAAGAAGCTTGTTTATCACTCATTGTAGTGGCCATACCTGATGAAGTATGGCAGGGGCTTATTGCATTGTCCAAATGTAAAAGGTCATAACAGACACACCGCATATGTTTAAGAGAGAATCATGGAGCTTGGGATTGTTTTTTATCCTTACCCATATGTTTTACTTCCTACAGCCTAAGGCCGTCTTTTTAAGTCAAATTGTACCTACTTATGTTTAGGCTTTTGGCGGTAACTATACAGCAAGTGAATTGAAAAACAAGCCCACCTCAGTTTTAGATGATTGAACTCACTTTGGGGACTAGGTTGTCTCCTTTCCCAGGGTATATAGTGGTATCTTGCTGCTTTAGAAGTGGTTGGACACTTTATGCCTTTGTTGTTTTTTTTTAAGATTTTATTTATTTATTTGACAGAGAGAGTACACAAGCAGGGGGAGGCGCAGGCAGAGGGAGAGGGAGAAGCAGGCTTCCTCCTCAATGTGGGGCTCCATCCCAGGACCCTGGGATCATGACCTGAGCCAAAGGCAGATCCTTAACCAACGGAACCACCCAGGTGCCCCCACTCTGTGCCTTTAAAGATAAAGCCTGGGTATATAGCATCCCCTGGCCTGGTCCTGTTGGAAAGAATTATAGGTTTTAAGCTGCATAAGAGCTAAGCAATCGTATTTCTAGTGGTCCTTAGCTCTGGCTGCATGTTAGAGTATCCTGGGAAGCTTTTTTACGAAGCTCCAATTTGGGGGCTATACCCCCCTCTGTTTACAATTGAGAAACAGAGAGAGGGGGAAATTGACTTTTATACAGCCACACACACTGAGGTGTTATGAAAAATCGCAGCATTATTTACTGACATGATCCTCAAATCTTGGTTGAAATGCTCGCACATTTTGTAGCGAGCAGTTGTTAAATCATAAGCAGTTCAGAAAACAAGGTGGGGCCACCTGACATTGTCATTGACTTTAAAGTATCTGCCCTGTAATAAAATTGAGTGTGAAAAAGCCACCTCAGTGCCTTCCACCTTACTCGTATTGAGAGACTGCTATCAGTTGTGACAAATCTGTAACGTCCGTTTGGTTATGTGGTAGATGAACCCCCTACCCAATGCAGGACTTGGTCAGTTTATGTGTGGGGAAAAGCTTTTCAGTTAAAGCTTTAATTATATCTAGTAGACAGAATGAAGCAGCTAAGCTCTTTTATTTCATTTTTTTTTAAAGATTTTATTTATTTATTTGACAGAGAGAGAGGTCACAAGTAGACAGAGAGAGAGGTCACAAGTAGGCAGAGAGAAAAGGGGAAGCAGTCTCCCTGCTGAGCAGAGAGCCCGATGCAGGGCTCGATTCCAGGACCCTGGGATCATGACCTGAGCTGAAGGCAGAGGCTTTAACCTGCTCAGCCACCCAGGCGCCCTAGCTAAGCTCTTTTAAATTACGTACTTAGTAGTTTTCCAAACATGGACCCTTTAAATTTTTTAGTAAGGGGGCAGAGAGCAGTAGTCAGTAGTCATTCTCTGTTATTACTGGGGGCAGAGGGTCAGAGGAGGGGTGCAAATATTATCATCAACGTTTGCTTAGAAACTACAGTCCTTTTATAGAGGGGGTCCTTTTATAAACCTTGAAATACAGAGGTTTAGCCTATTCCTTCAAGAAGCTTGTATTTCTTAGGGAGATTCTGTGTGCATGTGCACATGTATGTGTGTCTGTGTTTAGAACCTCTTAAGGCTGATTTATACTTTTGTTTTTTTCTAAATATGAAAGTTTAATAAATATATCTTAATTATAATTTTAACAAATATCCTTTTATGAGGAGGCAAATAATTCAGAATATATTTTAATATGTGTATGTGTTTGTATGTACATTGTGTATATATTGTGAATGGGTATATATGGATAAGAATTGATGTATGTGTGTGTATGTATATAGTGAGTGTGAGTGTGTGTGTGTGTGTGTGTGTGTGTATAGTGAATATATACAGAGTGATGAATTAAAATGTGGTATCTAAATGAGTAGCCCAGACAAAAAGTGCTACTTCACAGGAAATTATGAGATTAAGTGAAACAGTTGATGTGAAATGCTTATTAGCACATACTTACTGCTTACTGATTTTCATTATCTGCATATGTATTATTATATCACCACTAGTATAGGAATTCAGAGGAAAAAGAAGACTATGGATTAGAGCAGGGAAGGAGGAAAACATAATTTAAGTAAAACATATTGCATCTATTTTATTTAAAACATCTTTAACCTAAGACTCGAATTGCTAATACCAATACTGTGGGGAGGATACAATATATATAAGTACATGTTAATGTACTTATAATTATATAATTATATAATTATGATCTCTTTTGTTTCAGGAGCTTTATATTGCTGTAGGAATATCTGGAGCCATCCAACATTTAGCTGGGATGAAAGACAGCAAGGTAACTACACAATAATAATCCTAGAAGAAAAATTTTCGTATTTTAAAATTTTGGTTTCACTCTTTCCATATAGTTACAATGTGTACTTTCAACCATTCAGATTAATACTCTGTCTAGGAATAGAAAGAAATACAAGGTGCTGTTCACGGCTTGAGGCTGTACCATTGGTAGGAGAGGCATTGCTATGTCATGGAAAGAAGTGTGACCCTGAGTGCCAACTCTGCCCCTAGATGTGTCTTGTCTGCACCTCAGTTCTTTGCCTAATACAGGTGTTCATTGATGATGTCTAAGGTCCCTTTGAGCTCTGACCATCTGTGGGTAGAAAATTTAGGGTGAAGAGAGCTTGATGAGGTTCTGACCATCTAACCAGTTTATGAGGTTTCTGATCCCTGATTCTTTGTCTGCTTCACCCTGGTCCCCTTAAAGTCCCACCCTCATAAGGCAGCAAAGCTCCTCTTCTCAGGTTTGTTCCTAAGGTGTGACAGACACATTTAGGGTTGGAGCATCTTAATATCTCAGTAATTGTTAACGATATAGTGTATAGAAGAAACACTGGATGCTAACTTGCTACTTTGAACTGTATTGGGAAGCCCTGTGTAAGGATTCTCTGAGCACATATTTCAGAGTATGACACATTAATTCATGCATACCAATGCACAGTTTGAATTATGAACTTAGTCGTTCATGAAGACAGAGATGCTTCTGACATTCCAGCTTTTATCCATTCAGATGGAAGTTTGATATAAAAGGTAATAAAACTTTTAACAGGTTTAACTTCTAACTTGGAAAAAATGCATTCACTACCTCCTTGTAACCTCTAAATAAATAGGCCCAAAACCAGTCAGATTTCACAGTTGGATGGCAGGTTTCTTTACTGAGCTATGAAAACAAGCAGTGCCAGTGGGGAAAATGTTGCTGCTGCATTAAAGAGAAAAAAAACACTCCCAACACCAGCAACCTTAAAAAATATTTTTAGCTGGGCGAGTTCAGACATATTTAGAATTCTGCTTCTCTAAAATAAAAGATTCTGCCTGCCAAGAAGATCCCGGTAAAAATTGTCACGCCGTGGCAACAGGACTGGATTGGGGGAGAGATGGACTAGCTAGTATGTTAAAGCCAAAAGGGAACAATTGTGGAGTAAGGAGACCAGTGTTGGGAACTGTCTATAAGAATAAATTTGAGCCAAGATGTTGTCTGTTTATGCAGTCAACAAATATTTATTAAGCACTTACTTTGTACTAGATGCTGGAGATGGTTAAGTGGAAAAAACATAGCTCTTGTCATCACCACCTTGTGTAGGAGACGCAGCAGTCTCTGGTTGTAATTTTGGTTGAGGTTAAAATGGAATATTAGAGTAATTGGCTTAAATCTAATAATCACATTGCATACAAGTTATAATTTTAATTAACATCGTCATATAGTTTGAAGAATATGAGATTGGGTTGTTATATCAAACAATTCAATGTAATGAGAGTACTTTCCAGACTATATACGTATTAATATCATTGAATACAGTCTGTGCTTTAAAAGCTGTGTAAGGAAGAGGAGCATGAATTTATAAGGACATATTAAGAGAGCTCTAGGATGCAAGCAAGATTTTATGATACTCATTTACAGTTGACAATTCAGGAATATTCTTTTAGTAATTTGAAAAACTGTAACCATCCCAAATCTTTCTTCTTAAATACTTTAATGGTTCCATGCCCACAGTTGTGTGCTTTTGCTTTAAAAATAACTTTTATATGGTGGGAATGAAAAAGCTTTCACATGATTAAACTGTCAGATGTTTGACTAGGTGGCCTCCAGGAAAATCATTAACCATCATTAATTAAATAAATCTCTGCTAGTTCCTGTGAAGCAGGCTTACATATTCCCAGAAGAGAAATACCTCGATGCAAATCAAATGTCTGTGATTCGAAATGTTTGTACTTGTGACTTTGGATTTGAGGCTCATTCTGAAACCATCATTTCTTGTCTCTCACCACACGTTTTTTAATACATATGGCATGTTTGACTGGAATAGGAGTTACCTGGACTACACTGTGCTTCAATCTCAGATATTCTGGAATATTTTCATCTTTTTGAGAGACCCTAGGGGAGTTATGTATATGTCTTGTAGCCTATATGTTAAGTCAGACTTTATTAAAAATTCTCTTAAAATATGTTCCAGCTGTTTCCATGTGATAGAGTAACAAGCAGGTAGAAACTTAATTTTACTTCTAGAGAGATAAATTATCATACTCTATTAAGATAACACCACATTACAGTCAAATATTAGAGTCAAAACTTTAATTTTACTTTAATTGCAGTGGTGTTTGAAGCATCTGTGGAGGAGTGCCTGGGTGGCACACTTAGTTAAGCATCTAGCGGTTGGTTTCGGCTCAGGTTGTGATCTCAGAGTTGTAGGGTTGAGCCCCACCTTGGGCTCTGTGTTCAGGGCAGAGTCTGCTTGAGACTCTCCCTCCCTCTCCTGCTGCCCCTCCCCTCTATATGCGCACGTGCACTCTCAAATAAATAAATAAAATCTTTTTAAAAAAGCATCTATGGAGAATACCAAACTATTGGTAAATTTATTATATAAATCTATTACTAATAAAAGAATAATTGGTAAATGTAGCACCTTTTTTAGGACTATTTCTCCCTAATTTGCTACCAATTTGTCATTATAACCCTTCACATTAAAAATTTTAAAAATTTTATAGATAAGAGGATCTTTTGGTAGTTCATGTAGGAGACATAGTACTTTACTTGTTGAAAAGGCTGTCCTTTTCTCATTAAATGGTCTTGACACTCTTGTCAAAAGTCATTTGACCATATATGTGAGGGTTTATTTCTGAGTTCTCTGTTCTATCCCCTCAGTCTATATATCTGTCTTTATGTCAGTACCACACTGTTTTAATTACTGTAGCTTTGTAGTAAGTTTTCAAATCAGGAAGTGTGGGTCTTCCAGCTTTGCACCTTTTCTAGATGGTTTTAGCTATTCAGGGTCCCTTGAGATTCCGTATGAATTTTAGGATAGGTTTTTTTTAATTTTTGCAAAAAATGTCATTGGAAGGACAGTTCCAGTAGATATAAGACTTTTGGTCAACAGTTTTTTTTCTTTTAGCATTTTGAATGTATCAGCTCACTGCCTTCTGGATTCCAAAATTTCTGAGAAATCTGCTGATATTCTTATTGAGGAACCCCTGTATGTAATGAGTCATGTGTCCTTATTTTCAGGACTCTCTTTTTATCTTTGGCTTTTGAAAGTTTGATTATAATGTGTCTTGGCGTGGATCCCTTTGAATTCATCTTTCTTGGAGTTTGTTGAGTGTCTTGGATGTTTATATTCATGTCTTTCATCACATTTAGAAAATTTTCAGCCACTTTTTCTTCAGTTATTCTTTCTGTGCCTTTTTCTTTCTTCTGGCACTCCCACAGTGCATGGTTTGTTTGATGTTGGCCCACAGGACCCTTAAGTTCTGATTACTTTTCTTTAATCTTTTTCTTTCTATTCTAAAGACTTGATAATTTTCATTGTCCTGCTTTCAGGTTTGCTGATTCTGTCTTCTGATTGCTCAAATAAGCCTTTGAATCTCTCCAGGGAATTTTTCACTTCAGTTATTATACTTTACATCTCCAGAATTTTCTTTTTGGTTTCTCTTTAGGTTTTTGTCTTTTGATATTTCCATTCTGTTCATACATTGTCTTCTTGACTTTCTCCACATCTTTATAATTCTTTGAGCATCTTTAAAATGGTTGTTTTAAAGTCTTTCTCTAGTAGAGATGCCATTGGATCTTTCTCAGAAGCAGTTTCTCTTGATTTTTTTTTCCTTGGGTGGACCCATACTTTCCTATTGCTTAATATGCCTTTGATTTTTTGTTGTTGTTGTTGAAAACTGGATATTTGAATCTAATAATCTATTCCTGGAAATCAGATTCTCCTCCTTCCCCAGGGTTTGCTGTTTTGTTGTTGTTGTTTTTTTAATTTATTATTCTTGTTTTTTGATTTGATAGCCTACAAGCTATCTCTGTGCCAAAGATTAACCTGAGGTATAAACTTAAGGTCTTTTTGTATCTTTTCTGAGCCTATATGTGAGGTTAGTTTGTAATTTTCCCTGTATATATGATTGCTTTTGAGTGTCCTAGTCTTGAATGTCTGGCTCCCAAAAGGAGAAAAGAAAAGAACATTGAAGGGAGGCAGAAGTGCTTTGACATTTTAAATCACCTGGAGATAATTTTAGCTAGAGGAGGGGAGGGGCTTGTAACAGTGGGGGAGGTGCAATAGCAACATCTCTTTGATCAGTAGCAGCAGTCAGTAATCAAAGCACAGGTCCCCAGTCCTTGGAGGACAGGCTTCTTTTTGCCCACTCTGTCTCCTGCAGGCTGTGTACAAGCAGCTGCAGGAACATGTGCACAGCTGCTTGCCACTGGGGTCGGGGAATGAGTACCTGTTATTGCACTAAGAGCTGCAGCTCCTGCAAGCCTTGCCCTGGAAGTTGCAAGCCTTCAATAGACTCTGGATTTCCAAAATGGTTACATTAGACAGTTCTGCCAGTGCAGTTGTTAACAGTGTAGATAGGAAGACAGATTCCTCCCGATGCTTCCTACTTTGCCATCTTCCCAGAATCCTCTCCTCTGATTTGTTACTTCCTAAAACATTGTTTTTCATGTCAGAAAAGAACTTAGAAAAATAATGGTTTAAAACCTTTTTAAATACTGGGATGGGCTAGTGATGGTGTGGGAGATAATTTTATGTGCAAACCCAGAAATTTCTAAATTTACAATATTGGCACAAATGAATCAAATTAATCTTATTTAGTAGACATTTTCACCCGTATAAATTTGTTGTTGAGAGTGTTAAAATAGAAACATCAATCTATGCTGTGTTTTCTTGAGAAAGGCCAAACTCTTTGTTTTTATTTTACAGACAATTGTGGCTATTAACAAAGACCCAGAAGCTCCAATTTTTCAAGTGGCCGATTATGGAATAGTCGCTGATTTATTTAAGGTAAGCTGGCCTTACCTTAAAGATGGTTATTACCTAGCTTGTCATCCAAGAACCTCTTAGAGTTGGTCAGAGAGGAAGCCATTATAGGAAAACATTGTATGGGTTTGTGTACCTGTGTGTCTGTCTGTGTATGTATTATATTCATATTTGTACACAGTTTTGAACTGTGAAGTTGTCCTAATAAATACGTGAAGTTTATATAGAGTATTGTAACTTTACCTTTAAGGAGTCCATATTTTAAAATATCCACATGGCTTTTGGCATCTCGTGTACTAAGTTAGCACACAGTGTGAAGTGACTCAAGTAATTATGACCTAGAATCATATTTGGCAGGTACCTTAAAGAAATTCACATCAAGTACCCTTACTCAGAGATTTGCCAGAAATGCTACAGCTTTTCTTTTAAGTTTTATTTAAGTAATCTCTACACCCATCATGGCACTCAGACTCACGACCCCGAGATCAAGAGTTGGATGCTCTTCTGACTGAACCAGTCAGGCGCCCCCATGCCGCAGCTTTTCAAGGGAAGACTGGGCACTCGGGTCCAGCTTATCTGACTCAACAAGTATGCTCTGCTTGCTGTGTTTGAGAGTTAAATACCTTCCTAATGTGATATATGTAGGGGAGAACACTTATTCCCCACTCTCGTACTCCTTACTTTGAGTGTTCTTTCTACCCCACCACCACCCCTGTCTTTGTCTTCCCCATAAGCAAAATTACTTTAGTGATACTGATGTGCACCTATACTGATTTGCACCATTTGGCCATATTTAAAGGTCATAGCTCATGCCTGGCCTGGTTTTTTTCTGCCCCTCAGGGCTTGCCTATAAACTTCCAGGTTGTCTTGTGCAGAAATCACTCATGCAGGCTTTGAGGCTCTGAAAGTAGCACCCACCCCTGGGAGAAGTAAGTGGGTTTGCTAGAGTGAGGAACCCCTCACACAGAATTACAGCAAGTTACTGTGGGCCTTAATAGAGAGGCTGCAGCCTGAGAAGAGAGCCAGGGTGGTCCCCTTGACAAGAGAATTGGCCCATTACCATGGCTTCACCAGCACTATATATGATCCAGATGAACTAATGAGCATACTTTGAGAGCACATCTGTACTTTGAAGTTCATGCTCAAATATATATATGTTCATGCTCAGTGAAGATGGACCCTTCAGCTGCTCATGGAGAGACTAGAATGGGGCTGTTGCCCTGGGTCAGCCTTTCCCTTGGCACCCCCTCCCTGGCCCCTCAAAGAGCCAGTATCTTGCCTTGGGAAGAATACAGCCCCTCTTCAGTGATCCTGGGTTCCTGTAATTGAAATTTAAGACTTAGGTAGTTCTGCTGCTCCTGTTAGCTGGCCCAGCTGTGTAAGAACAAACAATAACTAATGACAGTCATTTGACCACTACAGTTTACCAGTGGGAGGAAAAGTTAGTATGAAAGAGAATTTTTTTTATGTCTGTACAAGGATGACTTTGTTCAGGTAGCAAGCATTTAGCTACAATGAGAAGCTTAAAGGAGTAAAGACCTTTTAATTAAAAAATGGAACACCGGGGCGCCTGGGTGGCTCAGTGGGTTAAAGCCTCTGCCTTCGGCTCAGGTCATGATCTCAGGTCCTGGGATCGAGCCCCGCATTGGGCCCTCTGCTCAGCGGGGAGCCTGCTTCTCCCTTTCTCTCTGCCTACTTGTGATCTCTCTCTCTCTCTCTCAAATAAATAAATAAAATCTTAAAAAAAAAAAAAATGAAACACCTCTGAACCCTCACCATATATCGGGTTGACATGTTTGCAGATAGACATCTACTGTAGTTGCCTTGTATTTTTCTCCAAGAGAATACTTAAATAAGTTTACAAGTAATTTTGTTTATTTTAAGATACATTTTTCTGTTTTCTTGTGTACTATGTATTGCAACCTAGAGAGTGGGCTTACTTGATAAATGGATGAAGTTTTAGACAATTGGAAATTTGTGATGTGTATACAGTGGATGCCTGCCTTGGGGCAGGACCAACTTTGTAGCAATTATTGATGGAATGGTGTCATACACACTATGCCTCTTGCATTAAGGGCAGCTCCCGGGTTTGACATGAGAGAGAGAGAGTATGCGAGCGAGTGAGGGTGTGTGCACGTGTGCGTACCGAAAGGTATTTTGGTGAGAGTCCTAAGACAGTAGAAGTGGAAAGGGACCTCAAGTATCCATGAGCTGATTTCTAACTGGATATTCTCAGGCTATTTTTGGTGTTTTAAGAAGCCCACATTTGGTAATGTGTTTGGACTAAGACTTAACATGTATTTGTTAATAGCTAGAATTATATTAAGGTAGTGGTTATCTCATGCTCAGAAGTTCTGAAGCACAGTTTTATATACCTTTGGTTAATATGAAGGGAGAAAAGTTAATCCTTTAAAAAGAAGTCTGGGGGAAAACTGATTAGATTATGAAAATATTAAAACTCTGCTTGGGGGCGCCTGGCTGGCTTGGTTGGTAGAGCATGTGACTCTTGATCTCGGGATTGTAAGTTCAAGGCCCACGTTGGGTGTTGAGATTACTTAAAAATAAAATTAAAAAAAAAAACAAACAGTGCTGTTTGAGTTGTAGCCTCCTGGGTGCTACTACATGTGTAAGAAAAGTAAGTTATGTTCTTTTTAAGTTGTCTGTTGTCCCAGAGAGATGTGATTTGCAGAAATTACTCAGCAAGCTTTTGGCACAATTAAGCCAGGCTCCTGATTCTGTTCTTTTACTCATCACCTTGCCTTTCTAACTCATCAGGGACTCTGGCCAGGTGGTTCACCACTACTCCTCTACCATTGATAAATTGCAGTAAAAAGGACCTCACTTTTGTCAGACTCTAGGAACCTAGACATTATCTATCAAATTGTTTTTTTCAGTTGAAATCAGAATGAGTATAGCACAGATGAATATTATAGTAATTCTGACCGAAGAATGGACAAGGTGGTATAATGAATATGTTCCTCAGGGCCATGCTCTGTCTTTCAAAAATCAAATATTTAAAGATATAACAGCACATAAAAATATGGCTATGCAAATTATGGATGAGAGTTAGCATTATCTATTTCAGACTAAGATTTTAAAGAAAATAATCTTAAGTCAGGGGGACCCAGCTGGCTCTCGATCTTGGGGTTTTAAGTTTGAGCCCCACATGCTGGAGGTATAGATTACTTAAAAAAATAAATTATAAATTATAATAAAATCTTTATTTTTATTTTTTAGGGAGGAGGGGTGCAGAGGGAAGAGAGGGAATATTAAGCAGGCCCCACACCCAACGCAGAACCCCATGCAGCGCTTGATTTCACAACCCTGAGAAGTTGGACGCTTAACAGACTGAGCTACCCAGGCGTCCCCAAAAATAAAATCCTTTAAAAAAAAAAGAAAGAGGATATCATAAGTCACATAATAGTTGTGTAAAAAGACTTTTTCAGACTAAATTTCTGTGTAAAAATTTTAAATTTCAGACTATCACATAATAGACTAATAATGTTCTGAATGATATGGTGTCCACCAAACTTTATCATGTCTAGAGTAAAAATGTGTATGCATTTTATTTTTAATATTTATTGTTTTACTTCATCCTTCAACAATCATGAGTTAGAGACATGAGTTTTTTTTTTTCTTCATATAAGGAAAATAATACAGTACAGCAGTTAAGAGCTTTAATTCAGATTTTGTCTTGGCCACATGCTAAATTATCTTGGCCAAGTTATTTAATTTTTCTAAATGTAAGCTTCCTCAAAAGTAATATAAATATACTATGTACCTTACAAGGTTGTATTGAAGGTTAAATGAGATTATACTGTACTTAGTACAGTCTGTGTTAAATATTAGGCTCTCTATTTGTATTTCCTTTCGTACAGGTATATAGTAGGTGTTCAGTAAATGGTAAATATTATAATCAGAGTCAGAGTGACAGACTACCTGACTGGTTGTTGTTTTTTATATAGCTTTCCTGAGATTTAATTCACAAATCATAGAGTTCACCCTTTTAAAATGTATAGGTCAGTGATTTTTAGTATATTACCAGTTATGCAACCATCAACTATCTAATTCCAGAACATTTTCATCACACTGAGAAGAAACCGCATACCTATTTTCAGTCATTTCCTGTTCCCCACTCTCCCCAGACCCTGGCAACAACTAATCTATTTTGTGTTTCTGTGGATTTGCCAGTCGTGGACATTTCATATAAACAGAATCATGTAATATATGGTCTTTTATGACTGGCTTCTTTGCGTAATGTTCTCAAGATTCATCTCTGTTGACTTCTATATCAGCACTTTCTTTCCTTTATCCGTTGTGTGGATATGCCTCATTTTGTTTATCCATTAATCATTTGACGGACATTTGAGTTGTTTCTACTTTTTTGCTATTATAAGTAATGCTGCTGTGAGCATTTAAGTTTTTGTGTAGATACATGTTTTCATCTTGCGTGGATATATATCTAGGAATGGAATTTCTGGGTCACTTGATAACTCTATTTTTAACATTTTGAAGAACTGCCAGCCTGTTTTCCAAAGTGGCTGCCCCATTTTACATTCCCACCAATAATGTATGAGGGTTTCTTTTTCTTTCCTGTCCTTTCCTCTCCTCTCCTTTTGTCTCTTCTCTTTTTTCTTTTCTCCCTCCCCTTCCCTCCCTCCTCCTCCCTTCTTTATTTGTTTATTGTATTATTGGCTTTATTAAACAAGTCATGTATCAGGCAGCATCCCATTTAGCAAGTAGAGGGGAGCTCCTGTCTTTTCACGTTCTTGATGTCCTTTGATGCACAAAAGTTTACATTTTGTTGAAGTCCAGTTTATCTATATTTTTTTTATTGCTTGCCCTTTGTAGGTGTCATATATATGAAACTTTTGCCTATCCAGTACAGTGATTACAGGCCTACAAGTATCTGTTCAAGTCCTCACTTTCATTTCCTTTGTGTGTATGCCTATGGATTGCTGGGTAATATGGTAATTCTGTGTTTAGCTTTTTGAAGAACCTCCAAACTGCTTTCTCTAGTGGCTGCACCATTTTACATTCCCACCAGCAATGTGCAAGCCTTTCAGTTTTTCCACATCTTTGCTCACACTTGTTTTCATTTTTCAGATCAGAGCCATCCTGGTAGGCATGAAATAGTATTTCATTGTGGTTTTGACTTGCATTCCTTAATGACTAATAATATTGAGCATCTTTTCATATGTTTATTGGCTATTTGTGTAGCTTCTTTGGAGAAATGTTTATCCAAATCCTTTGTCCTTTTTAGTTAAATGTGTGTCTTTGTTCTTGAGTTGTAGGAGTTCTTTATGTGTTCTGGATATTAATTTATGTGTTCTGGATACATAATTTCCAAATATTTTCTCCATTTTGTAGGTAGATTGTCCTTTCACTTTCTTTATAATGACCTTTCACAAAAGTTTTTAATTCTGATGAAGTCCAGTTCATCTATATTTTCTTCTGTTGCTGATTTTTTTGTTTGTTTGTTTCATATCTAAGAATCCATTGCCAAATCCAAGGTCATGAAGATTTAGCCCTAAGTTTTCTTCTAAGGGTTTTATTATTTTAGCTCCCATAGTTAGGTCATTGATTGATTTGGGATTAATTTTTGCATATGGTGTGAGGTGAGGTTCCATCTTCATTCTTTTGCATGTTGTCACAGCGCTGTCTCTGTTGGAGAGACTATGGACTTTGCATACCACCTGTTTTTAAAAACTTTTTCTACTTCTCCCCATCATAGCTGTGCACTAGAGTCATTCTAATCCCTTTATGCTCTCTCTGGAACCTGCAGAGTTTATCTCTGTCTGCCTCCTCAGTTTTTGTCCAGAACCCTTTTCTCCTCCATGTTAATGTTCTGATTTTTCTGAGTCCACACTTAATCTCTTCCTCAGAACCCCTGGATTTTGAGCATTTAGTGCCGTTCTTCTCATCTTCTTACATTACAGTGTAAGATGGGCACATTTTTGGTTGTGTAGTTCATAGGCCTCTGTCTTTTCTCCCCAGCTAGGGGGTGGAACTCCTTGTGGGCAAGAATTAGGCCTGAACTTTATTTCCCATGGTGCTTACCCTGGGGAAATACTAATTAAATGACTGAAATATAGTTGTGTTGTGATTTCTGTCAGTGGATTGACTTATTTTAAATGTAAATTCACTTTCATCTGGTCTTACTGACTAGGGAGCTGAGTCTACACTATCTAAAATAAGAATCCAGATCTCTGAGTTTGCTCAGGCTGTCAGACATTCAGTGAACTTGAGTGGGATTTTTCTTTTCCCTAACTAATAAGGCATTGTGTAGTACCCTTGGAAAGTTTGAGGTTGATCTAATAAAAAAGGATATAGATGGTGGACAAAGTGCCCTCAACCCTTTTTGAGGGGTTGTGGCAGGGAGACATTCTGGAAGGTTTTTAAAAATTGTATGTTCTAAATCAAGTTAATGTTTCATTTAAAAGAAGTTGGGCTCTAGCCTATTTTTCATGAAACACGTAGGTCCCGCAGGAGGCTTGTTTAGCCTGTCACCTGTTTGACTGGCATCAGCTCATGATCTCTCCACCTAGCAGAGCTGGGAGAAGTGGTGCCAGCACTTAGTGCTGCCCCTAAGCTACTGCCCACTGGCTCCATGGTAAACATGGGCCTTTAGTAGGCTGGAGACAAAGTGACATTCGGAAGAAACAACATGTCGACAATTTCCTTAATAAATTTTGTACGAACACATTATTTCCACCTAATGGAAATGTAGCTCTCTTAAATAATTGAGAGGCTGTATTCATCAGTGGCGAGTTCAACTGGGATCTCTCTGAGCTAGGACAGTTGACAGCCTTGTGGAAGACTGGGTAATTGATATTTTACACAGATGGCTCAGCTAGTTTTCGGGTGGGCTCCGTGTGACACTCCCTGCAGTCCCCGTGCCCAGCACGCCTGTGCCGTCAGGCTGTCCCAAAGCAGCTCCACACTGAAAGCTCCAGTTGCAGCCACTGAACTGCCAAGACTAAGAGTTAGTAATTCATCCTTTTTAAAATGGGAGCCAACTCTGTCAGTTTTCCCTCACTGTGGTTTCTTACTCTGTGTGCTGACCAGACACTGCATTAGCACAAGGCCTTTATTTTATTTTATTTGTTTATTTTTCTTTTTTTAAGATTTTATTAATTTGACAGAGACAGAGAGATTACAAGTAGGCAGAGAGGCGGGGGAAGCAGGCTCCCTGCTGAGCAGAGAGCCCGATGAGGAGCTCGATCCCAGGACCCTGGGATCACGACCTGAGCCAAAGGCAGAGGCTTTAACCCACTGAGCCACCCAGGCGCCCCAAGGCCTTTATTTTAACAAAGAATGATGAAATTGAATGTTCAGCATGCAGCTCATTTTTATGTGCCAAAAGATAGGAACGTGTGCTGAGGAAGCAACTACCGTATTTGTGGAATGAAAGATGAGTGAGCAAATGAACAATGAGTAAACAAGTGCTAGAGCAGGTTGACAAGGTCATGTCTGAACAAGAGACTTTGGTGTGAACTTTGAAGAAAAGGCAGGAGTGCAGTAAGGGAAGGAAGAATACCCAGAAAACAAAGAGGTAAAAAATACACATTACTCTCCTCACAGAAGAAAACTTGGACTCCTGTTTGCTGTGGTGCCTTTCTGAGGTTTGTGATTATGTCAGAAAGGTTCCTAGGCAGGGCGTGAGGGTGGCGCAGTCGGTTAAGCGTCTGATTCTTGGGTTCGGCTTAGGTTATGATCTCAGGGTCGTGATCTCAGGGTTATGAAGTCAGGCTGCATGGTCAGTGTGGCGTCTGCTCAAGACGCACTCTCCCGGGTGCCTGGTGGCTCATTCAGTTAAGCCTCTGCCTTCGCTCGGGTCATGATCTCAGCGTCCTGGGATGGAGCCCCTCATCGGGCTCTCTGCTCAGTGGGAAGTCTGCTTCTCCCTCTTCCTCTGCCTCTCCCAAAATACATAAATAAATATTTATTTAAAGAAAAAAGAAAAGTTCCTAGGCAGTGTGTGTGTTCCTGGTCTGGCCGTCCTTGTGTCCAGCTGGTCTTCCCTTCAAAGGTTGTAGTCTTGGGGGGCCTGGGTGGCTCTGTCGGTTGAGCATCTGACTCTTTTTTTTTTTTTTTAGACTTTATTTATTTATTTGACAGAGAGAGAGATCACAAGTAGGCAGAGAGGCAGGCAGAGAGAGAGGGGGAAGCAGACTCCCCGCTGAGCAGAGAGTCTGATGCGGGGCCCGATCCCAGGACCCTGAGATCATGACCTGAGCCGAAGGCAGAGGCTTTAACCCACTGAGCCACCCAGGTGCCCCAGAGCATCTGACTCTTGATTTCAGCTCAGGTCATGATCTCAGGGTCATGAGGTTAAGCTCTCCCCATGGGCTCTGTGCTCAGTGGGGAGTGTGCTTGAGATTCTCTCTTTACCTCTGCCCCTCTCCCCACTCATGTTCTTCTCTCTCTCACTCTCTAAAATAAATAAATATTTAAAAAAAAAATGTAGTCCCACAGACAATAGGAGAACCTGGGGAGCGTGATGGGGATGGGGGCACACCTTGAGCCTCAGCAGCAATACGCATGGCTTCTTTTGGCTTTTGTATACTTTTTTAAAAAATATTTTATTTATTTAGAGTGAGAGCAAAAGAGAGAGCATGAGCAGGGAGAGAAATCAAGCAGACTCCCTGCTTGAGTGTGGAGCCCGACTCAGGGCTTGATCCCTTGACCCTGAGATCATGACCTGAGCTGAAATCAAGAGTCAGATGCTTAACCAACTGAGCCACCCAGGCGCCCCTACCTCTGTGTACTTCTTACAGAGCTGTGACCATATCACACTGAAGGCTCAGGTTGCCTAATTACTTTTTTGTTTTAATTTGCAGGTAGTTCCTGAAATGACTGAGCTGTTGAAGAAGAAATGAGTTACAATGTTTTTAAGAAGGAAAATATATCAAAGTATTCAACTGAAATAGAAATTCATGGCTATTATAGTAATCATTGGAAAGTATGGAGAGCTACATATCATAATTTGAGAAAAAATTCTCACAGATGCCAGAATGCTTTTTTATGAGCCTATTGCTATATTTCTTTTAATTATTTGTGGTTCCAGGTAATTATTTTTTAAAATTTTCTAATTCTGTAAAAAATATATAATAAAACATTTCCACAACTTTAAAACTACTAACAGAAATATGCCTAACTTTGTAAAGAAAATTGAAGAAAGGGAGTGAAAACTTATTTTTTCTCTGCCTGTCTTGTTCATGGAGGACTCTGTGTTTTAGGCAAGATTGTGAACATGAATGTTCTCTCCAGACTAATCATCTTAATCTAGTTGTTGAGAGAAGGGACCTAGATTGGCAAATTCAGAGTTAAAAAAGCATGGCCACAAAGCATGAATATTACCTTAAATATACTCCAGTCTTCAGAAAACCATAACTAATAGGACAAAAGCAGACCTGACTTAAACCTGAACTTGCTGAATGAATTTAGTTGGCTTACATTAATTTTCCATTTCATTTTAAACTTTTGTCAGCTTCTAGGACTTTGTGTCTCTAAAGGAGAGGGGAGTGGAGAAGGAGGGGCTGCTGTACACAACACGGCCTCTTATGCTAACAGATAGTGTGATATTATAAATGTTAAAATCCTGCTCAGAGAATGCTTTGGCTTTTCTCTGGCCCTCCTGATGCTTCCTTTGGGCTCTCTTAGAAAACAGCCGAGCACGTGAGATGGCTACATGTGTGGTTAGCTTTGGCACTGTCCCTCTGCTGCCCTGGGGCATGACTGAGATGGAGAGTGTCACAAGGGCTAGAAGCTGGTGTGCGTCCCGGCCCCAGAACAGGGGCTGGGGAGGCTTTGGCCGATCCTGCAGGAGGGTGTCCTGGAAAGGTCCTGGAAAGGTCCGGGTCGGCAGGTGAGTAGAATGAAGACAACTGCCACCTGAAGCAGATCTGCAGAAGTTACAGTAGTTAACAGGCTAAGGAAAACAGCAGGGAGGAGATAGGAAGTGTGACCAGTGGTACAGGAGGGGATGGGGGCAGAGGTGGTCAGCCTGTCTGTGGCCAGCCTGGGGCTTGGCTACTTGAGCTCTTTTTGATTTTGTCACAGTCACTTGCTTATGAAACACTTTTAGAAGTTACATGTCTCTGGCATATCTACCTTCTTGAACCTAATAGGATGAGAAGATGGCAATAAAATGAACCACAGCATCCTGGAGTGTCAGAGCTGAGCCTGACCATCTGGTTCAGCACCCCGTTCACAGAGG
This sequence comes from Potos flavus, assembly GCA_028534135.1. Taxonomy (NCBI): domain Eukaryota; kingdom Metazoa; phylum Chordata; class Mammalia; order Carnivora; family Procyonidae; genus Potos; species Potos flavus. The sequence continues at coordinate 23,786,482 of CM052896.1, read as the reverse complement.
GTTACTGAAGCACAGAGAAGTGGAGAAGAGAACCAAGTGACTTGTCCAAGGCCATGTGGTTTGAACCACTCTTATGAACATAATTCCCATATCTTTGAGGCTCTTCTCAGGGGAGCTAACCTTGCTTAGGGCCTTCTCCATTTACCCTGTTGGACACTATAGGGGACAGGAGAAATGCCCAGGTGACAAGGCAGAGGTACCCTGAGTCTAGGGTATGCTGGCTCAGGGAGGACCAATCCCGGGTGGCACCTTTGCAGGTTTCCTGGCCTCGAAGTGGAACTGATGGGTCTTTGTCTCAATTTTCTCCTGCCATGACTGCCATGTGCCACCGCCAGGCAGTTCACTCCACTGTTTCACTGGGTACAATTCATCACCACAATAGCACTGAGTGGCGCCTACTGTATGCTAGGCACCGCTGCCACACTGTACACATACTGAACCCCTGCTGTCCGCAATGCCCTGTAAGACTGATGCTGCGATCACCATCCCTGTTTTACAGACGAGGAAGCTGAGGCACTACAGGTTCTGTAACTTGCCCAAATCCAGATCACCTGTAATGAGAGCCAGGGTTTGTATCCAGGAAGTCTGGCTTCAGAGCCGTAGTTTTACCAGTGTATGTTTCTACCTCACCTCGGCTCAAGGAGCAGGGAGACTCGCTGCGCAGTAACCTCAGGTAAAAGGCACTAGTGCTTGGTGCCGGGTGGGCAGGGCACACATTCAGGATCCTCACTGGTGAGGAGAGCCTGTGCTCTGGGCTTGTCCCTCCAGTGGGATTTTATTCAATTCCAGAAGCCCCTCTTAAGTGCCCACTTAAAGTTTACCTTAAAAAGGCAGCTGTGTGAGGTAGAGGCAAATTGTTAAAACTCTAATACATGCCAGAAGGTGCAATTTGATGTATTCTCTTTATCCCTGTTTCATTGGACACCAAGCTGTCAGCTCCTGATGACTCTGCCCCTGCCTCGGGCTTGAGGACCCAGAGCCGCAGTTGGAAGCAATGTGGGGAAAGATGTTAGGGGTAGCTTTCTTTACCGTGTGTGTGCGTCTGTTTCCTGCTTTTCTCCCTAGGTTCTTGAAGTCTTTGGTTAACCTCATTCAGGCCCTGGAATTTTGGTGGCCAGAGTTACTCTGGCCAAACAGAAGCCCTGAGAGGACAGAAGTACACGTTTAGAAAGGCAGCCCTGTGAGGGCAGAGTTGTGTTCAGGTCCTTGAGGCCAGCCATCTGGATCACGAAAATGCCCAGTGAGGGTCTGGTCTGAGCTTCTCAGTAGTTGAGAAAGCACAAAACCCAGCATTTTCCCTGGTCCTGGTTCTCTCAGCAGTACTGTGGGGAATATTCTCTGCTGGGTTCCCTGGCTAGCTGGTATTTCTGTGTGGGACTCTGGAGTAAAACCCTGCAGGAGTCTGGCCCAGCCACTGCTCTGAAGGAGCATCCTGCTGGGCTCTGAGAACACAGACCTTTGGAGGCACAGCCCCTGCCCCCACGATTTTGCGGCTAAGGTGTGATTAGAAAGGAGACTTGTATGGACAGCATATACAGAGAGGGCTCCCTTAGTGGGCCGGCCACAGTCATTCCTTCTGGCCTGGAGGCTTTGCTATTTGCATGTGGAGCAGAAGTGGAAACAGCTCACATGGATGCTTGAAGCGGTGAGGGGCAGAAACTGGGGGCTGAGGGTGGTAGGGTGGAGGCCCCAGACTGATCAGTGAGCAGTTTGGCCTTTTTGCCCCAGAGGTCGGTGGTTCTCAAACTTTGCCCTCAAGGAATACTGCCATTTCAGGAGCTAGACCAGGAATGGTACTGTGAAAGGCCTTTTCTGATTTGCAGAGAAAATTAATAGAATTTTCCCAATCCTAAGTCTTGCACACTTTTTTCCCTAAAACTTTGGTGGCTGCTATCCCTTGTCTTCTTAGGAATTTAAGCAGACTCCAAAGTGAAACAACAAGCAGCAAATGGATATTAACTAAGGAGCTCAACAGCACTGACCCCTTCAGCTTTTGTTTAGTGGACATGTGTTGAATTCTTAAAAATACCTTCTGATAGTTGATAATTGTTCCTTATTTGCATGTTAGAATTAAATATGTCTGTATATCAAGAATGTTCCACAAATGCTACCTGACTTCCTGAGGCCTCACCACCTGACCCAAGTCGTAAGCAGGCCTCCTAGGAACAGGGAGCCGTTGACATTTTTTTGAGGAGGGTCGTGGACCCTAACCTCAGGGAGTTAACTTGAGCTGGTGGTGTATACAGGATGGCTAGAGGGAGGAGAGGACCGAAGGGATTGGGAGGCGGTTGCAGGAATCTTCTGGCCTTATGCCCCAGATGGGTTTGGCCGAAAGCTCTTTGGTTACAGAATGGGTCCCTGGAGACTGTGGAAATGGGTCCAGCGCTGTGGGCGAGGCTGGCAGAGAGTGGGGGCCCTTCCTCCCGGGACTGTGTGGGAGCCTCGCTGCCGGCAGCGCCTGGGCGTGTCTGCTGGGGCTGGAGGCCTTGAAACCCCGACCAACCGTAAGTGCTCTCTGCTATCGTTCTGAAAGGGATGATCAGCTTGGTTGCATTTCACGCTGTCTCTCACGAGGGATTTTTGTTTTGGTCTACATAAAAGTAGGCTTAAAAGGCTGGGAAACCCGAAGAACACTATTGATTACAACAGATGGATTTGGTTAGCTGTTGGTGAGCTAAAGGGGGCTTGGCTGATAAGCTTGTAAAAAGCCCGTATCGGGTGATATACTGCCACAATTTCATATAGCCCTAGGTTTTAAAAAATGTTTTGTGAGGAGCACATATGAAGAAAAGTTGCAGATAACTATTGGTTTATAAAACACTTTCATATAAGTTACCCCGTCAGAGGTGAAAAGGGTAGGAAAGGGTGAAGAAATGAGGCTCTCAGAAGTGCCCCAGGTCCACAAAACAAATGGTAAAACTAGAACACAAACCAGTATTTTTGGCAAATATTATTAAGAATCTACTAGGGGCATTACACAGCCTTCTCTAATACAACAATCCCTAAATGGGTATCATCACCCATACCTTCTGGATGGACAGATGGCCTGAGAAGTACATCACCCGAGAGGGGCAGTCAGTGAGACATGCAGCCTGAACGGGACGTCAGGTCTGGAGAACTTGGCCTTTCCACTGTACCAGGCTGCCTCCCAGCATCTCCCAGCTTCTCCAGGACTCTTTGGCTGGTGTTGTCTCAAAACAGCGAGCTTGTCATTAGAAGCATGGTACCAAAGTGGAACTAGGAATTTATTGGGAAGGAAGCTGGCATTTACTTTCTATGTAAATGCCTGGATTGGTGAGTGGCCAGGGTTCACTGACCTGGGTTTCACCTGTGCCTCCCACAACTGGCCGTGGGGGGAAAGAGGTTTCCTACTGAGTTAGTGCACCCACCTCCAGCCAGTGTGGGTGCTGCATGGGGACCGCTGGGGTCTGGGACCTGGGGACACTGGGTGGGCTGGTCCCAGGGACACTTGTGCTCTTATCCTGGTTCTGTTACTGCCCCAGGGGCAGCCTGGTCATGCTCCTTCCTTCAGGCTACATTTTCATCGACTGTGAAATGGCAAACTGAATTTGGTGATCTCTCAAGCTATCGTCAGATTTCACCTGTGAATGTGTCGGCAGATCTCAAACAGCTTAAGGTAGAGAAAATTATTTTTGAGAGCTTCTTACGCCCACGATGCTCAGCTGAGCCCTTTACATCCATTACCTCATTCAAGCCTCCCACCCCACGAGGTGTAGCAGTAGTCCCCATTCTCCAGATGAGAACACGGAAGCCTACAGACCTTAGAACATTTGCCCATGGATTCACAGCTAGTAAATGGTGACCTTAGGCCAACATCTACTCTCAGCCAGATGTCCTGTCCACTCTGGGATCACGGTGGACATATCTAATGAATGCAGCCTGGCTGATGCAGGCTGAATGGAGAGACGCAAGACGAGGCTGCTGAGCCAAATTCAGAAGGAGCTGCCAAAACAGCCAATCGAGTGCATCCCAGCAGAAGGCCCAGCAAGGACAAGGTACAGAAACACTGAGAACATGACAGACCCTGGCCCCCAGTCCCTGAGTCCCCATCTAGCCTGATATTCCTCCATTCTGAACCACTCTTCAGGGAAGCAGGGGTGTTTGTACTAGAATGTGGATCTGGTCTGCATACTGGCTCTCTTTTGCAACATCAAGCAAACCTGGGTCCCAGAACCCCACACCCCTTCTTTATTCGGCGGAGGCAGAGGAGAGCCTACCTAGTTATGAGGCCTAATTGATGTTGAGGAGGCTCCTAGAGCGCTTGGTGAAAGGTGCCCCGTAAATCTCAGACACTGAAGAATTCTTCCACATTCATCACAGTGTTTAATGTCCTGATTGATCTCCAGGGTAGTCAATTTCATTTGCTTGATCAGGATGAATAGGCACTCTGCTCCCCTACACTGTAGCCTAGGGCTCTGGGTAAAATTATGCTAGCGCCGTCTCTTTGGTAGCTTGCAATAAATTTAGCAGCAAATGTTCTATCATTTTATTTGGATAATTGAATTAACTATTCACCAGCACACAATACCAAACTTTTCAGCACTGGAGTGAAAAACAAAAAACAAAAAAACCCCAAAAAACTCGCTCAGTTTATGTCAGAAAAACAAAGGTTTTTAACTTGTACTGGAGAAGGGAGAAGAAGGCAGGTAAGGTGCCTCCTGTCTGGAAAACAGTGCTCTCTTACCTAACTCAGGCTGACTCCGAGGCATTATTTGCCAAGGAACCAGTGGGGATATGCGAGCAGTGAGAGCTCCGAGGAGCAGACAGTGCCTTGGCTGGCCACTGGGGCTGGGGCAGGGCCCCCGTCCTCCCAGCACCTGTACACCCCTCTACCCCCCTCCCCACACCACACCCTCTGCTGCAGCCAATGAAATAACTGAGCATCTCCTGCATAGCCTTCCCCAGAAGTGCTGAACACGGCAGGCAGTGCAACACCCCAGGCATCTATTATTAATAAGGATGGTTTCTGTGTCTCCCTTGAAACATTCTCAAAGGGCTTTCCCTTCCATTATGTCATTAGCTATCCCAGCAACCCTCATGGGTGTGGGGGGGCCCCAGAAGTTATTATTCCTGTTGTACGGGGCAGGTGGGCCCAAGGATTCACTTGGAGCCACATAAATGGAAACAGGGCTGGGCTGACGATCCAGGGGCCTGGGCTTTGACACACCCTAGATGCCTAACAGCGCCTGAGGTGAAGGATGGCGAGTGATCCTGACTTCTCTCCTGCCCTGAGAAGTCCATTCAAAAGCTGGGGTTAGCCATGCCAGTCCCTGGAGTTGTTGGGTGTCCTTGCTAAGCAACTCTACACAAGTATCCTGTCGACTAGTTAGTAAAATACTCTCCTTTTAAGAAGGCTTCCTTGGACCTTATCTCATTTGAGGCTCTCCATAGCTCAGAGAGTAGGGCTCACACTCCTAGTCTTTCTCTTTAGAGATGAGGAAGTTGCCCCAGAGAGGAGCATGGAGGCAGCCTCAGGACAAGAGCTTCAGTCAAGAGCGGTCCTGGAATGGGGAAGGAGGGCCTGAGCTGAGGGTCGTGGATGGAATGAATGCCCACCGTGCTAAAGAGAATTCCGGGCTACTAGCCTCTGATCATGCAGGATCTGTGAAAAACCCCCCAGTTGTGGACTTGGTCCGAAAACCAAGGTTTGGGTTTCGGGCCTTGGCGGGGGCTGGTTGGAGGGGAGCCAGTTTGCATTAGGGAGGGCCTTACAGCTCCCCAGTCCTGCACAGACTTTGAACCAAGTCTGCAGGGCTCCGGCCCAGCTCTGCTGTGAGGTGGCCAATAGCATTCCTAGCTCTGAACCTTGTCCTTGCTGCCAGATTTGGCACCCTGGTCATGGGATTAGCTCCTCTCCAGCTCCAGGGGCAAGGCTGAGTCGGGAGGCTCGCTCTGCAAGAGGGGCCATAGGGCTCTGCAGACAGAGTGAGCTGGTCCCTCTAGACTGAGGGGGCCGTGTGGACTGATGGATGGATGGCCTGGGGGCCAGACTCCTGATTTGTGTCTCTGGCTCCCTTGATGACACCTAGCTTAGTTCCAGGAAGCTCATTTCAGCATAGCCAGCATGGCATGTAACCAGACAGACCTGGGTTTGAATCCTGCCACACTTGTTTACCACTTAGCTATGTGTCCTTGGCAAATCATTTAATCAATCATTCTGTGCCTATTTTCTCTGGAAAGCAGGGATAATAGCACCACTTTGCAGACTGATAGAGGGAAGACTGCAAAGAGCGCCTGTGACAACAGGAAGTGGATACACGGGAGTCGTTATCATCACCCCCCTTGTTGGCTTACAGGACGCAGGGGCTGTTACCCAAGCTCTCCTTCCTGTGGGAGAGCACTGGAGTGGGCTCCGTGAGAGGGCAGACGAGCAAGAGGGAGCTGTTTCTCAGAGCTGCAAGCCTCCCAGGGAGTGCTCAGGCTCCATCTCCACCTACTCCCAGCTGCCCACCAGCCATAACTCTGGGCTACGGCCCCCCAGGGAGCAGTGAGAGCCAAAGCTTTTACTCTCCACCTCCTGCATTCCAGGCCTTGAGGCTCCACCCACGCCTGTCCCCAGGCAGGCAAGGGGCTTGCTCTATCTGGGTGCAGCCTCCAACACTGTGACTGTGGACTCTGCCCTCCGAGAGCTGGGGACCACCTCTTGGTCTCTTTGTCCTCAGTTTTAATTGGCTCATGCGGCAAGTCTAACACTGGTCCTGCCTGTTTGGGCACGAAGCCAACATCGAGTGTTCAGGCAGAATTTCACATCACAGTGGTTTGTAAATTCCCTCAGAAATCAGCTTTCAGAAGTAGAGCTCTTCTGTAAATTCCATTTCTAGGTGAGAAACTGAGGCAGAGAACAGGTGCCACTCGCCTAGCCTCTTACCCCATTGCCCTGCTCCCTGCCCTGTGGTTTTCTCTGGAGCAGTCCAAAGCAGAGGTGAGTGCTGGCTGGTGGCTGGGTCTCAGCGTGGGTGCAGGGTGGGCTCCCAAGCCCGTTGGGGTAGCCAGCACTCACCTCAGAGCTGGGGCCCTGGGAGCTCAGCAAGCTGGGCCTTGCTGAGGATAGCTGCTGTTCCTAGCCCAGTAGGTGCAGACCACTCATTACAGGCCTCTGTGGCTCCCGCCCTAGAAATGATCAAGCCTGTAATGCCCTCCACACCCATCACATGACCACGTTGCCCCTAAAAGCTCCGAACCCGGCGGCCCTAGTGCTTGGCACACTACCAGCTGAGTGTGGGCTCCAGTTCCGGTGCTTCTCCTGTTAGGGTCTGACCTCAGGAAAGTCTCTTAAACCTCTCTGAGCCCAGCTTCTTCCATCTGTAAAATGGGGCTAGAAATACCTGCCCACAGGATTGCTAGAGGGAGTCAAGGAGCCCGAGGAGAGATCTTAGTACAGTGCTCAGTACTGGCAGCTGTAATGACCCCGTTGGTGACTCAGAATGCCTCCGATTTCTCCCCCAAAGGCTCGGGTGGACACTGTGCACCTCTCCGTGAATCAAGATGCGGCTCTTTGCCTGCACGTGGTAATATCTTCCAATTTAGCTGTCTTTACCGAGTGGCTCTGCCCAAGCCTGTGGCCTTATGCACGGTTGTGGGGTTCTAATGGGACTCGGGCCTGAGCCCTGCTTTTGAAGACCAAGGGAAGGCAGGCAGGAAAGCAGATGCTGACCAAGCCATGGGATCACTGCACAGTCTCAATAAGTCCAAGGGGTGACAGAAGCCCTGAGGACACCCTGACCTATAGTGAGAGACTAACGAGACACAGAACCACCCAAAGATGGAGGGGACAAATAACAGGTTGGGAGGGTAGCCAGAGGGACAGGTAAGCTAAGGGGCTGTGACCATTCTTAGTTCAGCTGGGGCAATGGGAGCCCTTGAAATTAAGTCTTCCCTTTGGTGTAAATATAAAACAAAACATAGGGGTTATAAACACAGAATCCCTTGGAGGCTCTCTGGCAAGGGAGACACTGATTAGGCTCATCAGCCTGGGAGGACCCACTCGTGGGATGTGGAGTCAGAGGCTACAGCTGGCCTCAGCAAGGCTGTGATGGGGTCTAAGACAGGTGCCCTGGAGGACAGAATGGCCAGGGTTCATGACTGCTTATGAGGGATGAGGAGGGAGTCAAGGACACCAACGCATGCATCTTCATGGCTGGGTGGAGGATGGTGCCCCGGCTGGGAACCTGGAAGGAAGAGCAGACTTCAGGCAAGATACTGTACTCAGCCTTGGACCTGTGGAGTTCGAAGACCCCAAGAAATGGAGTCCTGGCTCAGGGAGCTGAGTGTGGAAGTTGTCAGCAGGGAAGGCAGAATTCCGAGCTCTGTTTCGGTGGGGAGAAGAAGGGGTGGGGGAGAGACCAGTGCAGTCGCCTGGCCAGGCAGTGCGAGAACTTCCCGCCTGGGGTCCACGGCTCCTTCTTTGGAGAAACCTCGGAGCAGCTGGAGGGGGCTGGGGCCTCCCTGGGTGGATCTTCATCAGGCCAGGCCAACCCAAACCCAGAAGAGCTACGCTGGCTTCTTACCTGGGCCAGCAATTGCAAAGGAAAACCTCTGCCAACCAGAAGTCTCACTGCAGTTAGTTTTTATTATTAAAGCCAAGACTGGAAAACGGCTGTCCCCCCACCTGCTGTGACCCTCCCACCCCCCCTCCAGTTTCATCCCCTTATGTCCTGTGAAGGAGAAAACTAGATTTGTCTGGAAAAGACTCAGAAATGCTCATGCCAGATGAGAGAATGAGGACGAATGAAATAGGCTCAGATGGTGGTCTTTGTGTGATTGTATCAGCTCCACCCAGGATTCCAGGAAAAGACGGCTTGGGGGTGGGGCTAGATAGCCCCTGCTCACAGTGCTGTTCCCAGGGGTCCAGGGTGGGCGCCAGGAACGAAGGCAACGGAAGAGGCTGGGCTGGTCCCTGCGCTCTACCCTGCTGAAGCTGGGCCACAGGCTGGTTTTGTAAAAATGGTTTAAAAAGACCCCAGCCACGAGCACCACCCTTCTCTGAGCAGGGCCAGAGGAGACGCCAGCTCTGGGCTCTGAGGTCTGAGGCATGTGGCCTCCTGGCCTGGTGACACCTCCCCAGAGGCAGGCAGCACCCTGAGGGGGGCCAGGTGGGCTCCTGGGCCCTGCGTGTGGCCCCTGGCGGCCTCCGGGGCCCTAGGAGAGCATCCTGATAGCTCTCTGCACTCCTCCCACCCAGCCCACCTGGAGGCTCTAGGCTTCAGGGACCCTGTGCAACTTTGGCTCTTTGGATTCCAAAGATCTGAACTTCTCCTCCAGCATGGGTGCAGCAGGCTGGAAGTGGATGACAGGCTTGATCTGAAAGACTGTGAAGCCCTCCTGATTCTTCTGGTTGAAAAGACTTACTCTGTGCTCCAGCTCAGGGCTGGTTTGGGCCAAGCCCGCGGGGCTAGGCCAGGTGAGAGGGGCTGGGTCCAAGGCCCTCTGGGATGGGCAGGGGTCCTCCGACAGGGAGGACAGCAGGTCCTGGGCGGTGGCCTCTGCCGTCTGCTGCTGGGGTGGTGGCAGCAGTGGCCGAGGAGAGGGGCTGGGCTCTGAGGATGTCTCCTTGCGGGCGGTGCTGCAGTCTGTGGAGGAGCCCAGCGTCTGGCTGCTGTCACTCTGGGCCCGGGTGTCGGAGCTGCGAGTGGAGCGGGAGGCGCTCTCTGACATGGCACTGGCACAGGTGCCATTGCTGCTGAGCTTCAGGGGCACGTCAATGGAGAAGAGGTCGGAGGAGATATTGGGCTGGTGGATGTCTATGGCAGCTGTGGTGACGACACACACGGCTGGCTCTGGGACACCACTGTCTGCAAGAAAGGAGGGAATGCCGGTCACACTTCGCCCTCCGCTACACCTCTGTAGGCCCTGCTGGGGGTGGCTCTGACCCAAACAGCAGCCAGGGAGTGTGCGCGCACTCTGCGGGGGGGAGGCCCGGCTCTGCGGTCCCATCTCCCAGTGTCCGCTGTCCCGCCCCAGGGAGGGTTATGCCCCGCCCTCCTCTGGCCGTGTTCCCCGGACATGTGACAGGCGCTGGCCAATCATCCGTGAGGACTGATCTGCGGCATCTATCTCAACAGCTGTGCATGCCTGCAGTCAGCAGTGTTCTAGAATAGACGGTAGCTGTTCAGCCCCCAGGCGCTGGAGGAAAGACAACAACCCCGGGCGCAGCGTCCCTGGCTCATCTGCCTTGGACCTGTGTTGATTTAAACCACAGAGATGTTGGGATTATCTGCCGCTGCGGCATAGCCTAGCTCATCCTAACTCAGAAAGCGTGAGGCGCCGGGACTAGGAATCTGGGCTTCATGGTGGAGTCAGAGTTTTAAAGGGGCCAACACGAAAGTGACATGATCAGAGCCGTGGCTTCAGATGATTGAGTCATTCCTGTAGGATGCATTGCAGGGCGAGGACAGAGGACACTCCAGGTTTTTAAGTACCAAGGGGCTGCATGACAGTGGGTGTGGTGGGGGCAAGGTCTCTCCCCAAAGTGGTGGGGAGAGTGCACTGGGGGAGCGGTCTGAGCTAGAGATGGTGGTCTCTGGAAGCAGCCGATTGGATGCAGCTTTGAAAGAGAGAGAAGAGCTCTTTCGGGGGTGACACTATAGGAAAGAAAATCCACTGCATTATACACGTCACACAACGTAACACTCTAGCTTCACAGAGAGTATATGAGGATTCACGGAGTGTCAAAGACAAACTGAGATTCAAGACATTGGCTAAGGAGAACGGGGTATTCTTGTACGACTCAACCTTGTCCACAAATGAAAACCACTAGGCTCCCTGAGACTTCTTTCAAGAGCACGAATGAAACAAATCGAGCAAGGACATGCCCCACAGCTGTTGCTTCTCAAGCCCAACTCTGCCGTGAACCTCACCCCATCGTCCTCACGCCGTGAGGGGCACGGGTTGAGAGGTGCTGAGGTTTTTTAGATTTCCAGATTCCAGCCCCTTTTCCATATGAGGGTCCCACATGCTGTCCTCATTAGTGATCACAGAGCACTCCAACCTCCACATCTGCAGCCCCGGCACTGGACTGTGCTGGGAGCCAAAGCTGCAGGTATTTGAACCTCTGCCTGCAGTTATGGGCCCACAGGCACCAGGGGACAGGCACGCCAGGCCGAGCTGTCCCCATTCTCAATGTTAGGGGTTGCATGGGGCCACAGAGGATCTGGTGTGTGCAGAGTGGCCCCAGACACAGACTCACCACTGCTGGGCCCGTTGTAGTACTGGCTGACGTAGCTGTTCATGTCATCTCTTGCTGCGGCACCTTCGCAGAGGAGGACAGAGAAAGGGCAGTGTGGCGTCATGCCGAGAGTCCAAGAGCAGGCTGTGGCCAGTTTGTGTCCCTCCCTCCGTACCCCCGCCCCTACTCATCACCATGAGAGGAGGCCCTGGTCTCCCAGAAGCTCTCTGTGGCTTCCCAATCCTCAGTGGGGATCAGCCCCAGGGCTAGGCTGGACTGGGCATCAGGGACCCAGGTCCTCATGAAGCATCTGGCTTGACTTAGGACATGGGCAAGGCCTTTTCCTTCTCTGTCCTCAGTTTCCCCATCTCTGAGATGAGGGGTAGGGAAATAGTTCCTCAGGGCTTTCCCTGCCTGGATGGCCCAAGTCTCTGAGTCTACCTGAGGTTCTCAGTGTGTCTGGATACACTGTCCTCGCTACAAAAGTCTCAAACCCTTGCTAGCGGCCCCACACAGGGAGCTGCAGAGGCTGGTTGTCGATGACAGCCCACTGGCTCATCCGTCAGAGGACCCAGTCTCTCACACAGCATGGGGATGGACTTCCCCCCTCCCCACCTACACAGTCCTAGCATGCAGTGAGCACTCAGTAAATCGTTATCGTATGAATAATGCATGACAAAGCTGTCCAAGGAGAGGACACGGGAACAAGAGTTTCAAGGAAATGTTGGTTCATTGTCTTGATGGGAGTAAAGAAGGAATGGGAGAGAGGAGAGGTGAGAAATTCAGAGTGGCCTGAGAATGGGAGGAAAAGCAGATGACCGGAGACCCCCAAAAGCCATCCCAAGGAGCTTGGCCTTGTTCCAAGGGCAGTGAAAAATGACGGGAAAGTTTGAACACGGTCAGGTGTGACTCACTCCCAAGGTTGTGGGGAGAGTAGTTCAGAAGGTGCCAGACTTTAGGCAGTAAGACCAGAAATGATGCCCAGGTGAGGCTGACAGGTTCTGAGGTGGGGACGGTGGTGATGCCTGATGAGACAGAAGGGAGGGATGGGGGTCAAGTGATAATTAGGAGGGACCTGGCAGGGTGTGGAGAGTGACAAGATGAGAACCCTTGACTCGTTGACTCAACCTGTCAGACTGAGCTCATGGGTTGCTCTTCAACACCTGTGGTCTTTCTTGGTCCTAGCGTCCTAAAAGGGTACCAGAATCAGACCTGATCTCAAACCTCAACCCCATCGCATTTTAGCTAAATGGTCCTCTGTAAGCCTCTGTTCACTTATCCATCAAGGTCAAAGGAGCTAACAAATGTCAGACTTCTTGAGTGGGGTCAGGTACACAGAAGGCCCTCAACACACGGGAGTCTAGTCTTTCCTCTCCTATGGAAGCCTGAGGGAGTCCACACCCCTGGGCGCTTCTCCCAGGGGTGGTGGTCTCCAGATGAATGGACCAGATGCTTCCTGTGGCCGCCTTCCCGGGCACACCTGACATCGCTGCGGAAGCCAATCGGCATGGACGCTGGGAGGCTGCGTGGCTCTTACAGACCTGGCTCTTAAAAGCTTTTTTGGCCTCTTTTGATTTTTAAATGCCTGCGGTGAGAGGTCTGTTTTGCATTAATGCCTGAGTTGAGGGAGGGGCCTGAGGCTGGCTCTAGGCCCTGGTCCAGGATCAGCCAACAATGCTCCCTCCGAATCACACAGCCATACAATTCTCCATGGCTCTTTGTAATTTCTGTGGTAGATGCTGTTTGGCCCTGCAGGTCACCCTGGGAGGTAGGTGGAGGCTGGTGTGGCTGCTCCTGGCAAGCAGTGAGGGTGGGGGTGGCACCAGGCCTCTTGGGCCAGACAGGAGGTTCTGGTCACTTCCCTTGGGATTACCCTTAGGCCTTGGCTGAGAGGGGCCTTGTGACATGAACAGAACTATTAACTCAGTTAAAGTATCCACAGACTCATGAGAATTCCTCCCAAGGGATTTACTCATAGAAGGTGACCTGGGGTGAAGAAGAAAAACCCAGACCCTAGAAAACTGGACAGCTACATGCAAAAGAATGAAACTGGACCACCTGCTTACACCATACTCAAAAATAAACTCAAAATGGATGAAAGACCTAAATATGAGATCTGAAACCATAAACTCCTAGAAGAGGGCACAGGCAGGAATCTCTATGACATCGGCTGAAGCAATGTTTTTCTCTAAATAGCTCCTAAGGCAAGGAAAACAGAGGAAAAAATAAATTACTGGGACTAGACTGAACTAAAAAGTGTTTGCACAGCAAAGGAAACCATCAACAAAATGAAAAGGCAACCTACTGAATGAAAGGAGATATTTGCAAATTATCTTTGATAAGGGGCTAATATCCAAAATATATAAAAACTCATACTCCTCAACAGCAAAAAACACCATTAAAACATGGGCAGTGGACTTGAATAGACATTTTTCCAAAGAAGACATCCGGATGGCCAACAGACATATGATAAGATGCTCGGCATCATTTGTCATCAGGGAAACATAAATCAAAACCACAATGAGATATCACCTCCCACCTGTCAGAATGGCTAAAATCAACAACACAAGAAACAACAGGTGTTGGCAAGAATGTGGAGAAAAAGGAACCCTCGTGTCCTGTTGGTGGGGATGCAAACTTGTTTAGCCACTCTGGAAGACAGTATGGAGGTTCCTCAAAAAGTTAAAAATAGAGCTACCCTACAATTCCACCACCGGAACCCAGAGAAAATGAAAACGCTAATTGGAAAAGATCCATGCACCCCTATGTTTATTGCAGCACTATTTACAAGAGCCAGGAAGTGGAAGCAGCCTGAGTGTCCATCCATAGATGATGGATAAAGATGTGGTGTGTGTACACACACACACACACACACACACACACACACACACACACACACACACTGGAATATTGCTCATTATAGAGGATGAGATCATGCCATTTGAGGCAACATGGATGGACCTAGAGGGTACTATGCTAGGTCAGAGAAAGACAAATGCCATATCACTTCACTTACACGTGGAATCTAGAAAACAAAGGAATAAAGAAACAAAAACCAGAAACGGACCCATACATACAGAGACCTGGCAGCTGCCAGATGGGAGGGGCTGGGGGATGGGAAAACGGGTGAAGCTGGGTGGGAGCTGCGAGCTTCTGGTTATGGAATGAGTAAGTCACAGGAATAAAAGGTCCAGCATGGGGAATCCAGTCGCTGATACTGTAATAGTGTGGTATGCGGACAGATGGTAGCCACGCTTGTGAGCACAGCATAACATTCAAACTTGTAAAATCACTGTTGTACACCTGAAACTTATGTAACATTGTGAGTCAACTCTACTTCAATAAAAAGAAAAAATTATAAAAAGGGAAACCGCGAATCTTATTAAAAAAACAAAACAAAGAAACCCAGACCCTAGGTCTTGTCCTGTGCATGTCGCTGCCATGAGAGCTTGAGCAGGTCACATCCCCCCATCCTGGGCCTCCATTTCTTCCTCCGTACCACCAGGGGCTGGCGAGGCCGGGCTGGAGGGCTCGTGACACCTCTGCCAGCTCTGAAGCTCTAAGAGCGGCGAGAGCAGTGCAGGAAGGGACCAGAGGCCCCGGGGCTGTGGCCCAAGCGCACCTGGGCCGTCAGCACTCACTCCCGCTGCTGAGGGCTCTCCACCACGGCCTGTGGCCCCGGGAAAGGGAGAGCGCACTTCTCCGCTGAGCGGCTCGGGTAACCAGCTGTGGGCAGCTTCTTGTCCCTCTGTGCTCCCTAGGATCTCCGCGTGCCCCGCCCCACGCCAGGTACCCAGGCCAGGACGCCCTGCCTCCGAGGCACAGAGTCAGGGCCTCACCAGGATATCACGCCTTGGTCACACAGCCCATCTCCATTTATTCAAGCCTTGCACACCGTGGTCCTGTCTTCACAGGTACCGGGGCTAAGCTCACTGCTCTTCACCGTCTACGTGACAGACCTGCTGACACTTACGAAGCCCTCCTGAGAAGTCTCTTCTGGGAGACCACTGTCCATTTCCCACCTCTCCCAAGTTTTCCGGCCTCCCTGTGGGTACAGGGGTGACCAGAATGGGTGGAGGAGGGGAAGGGAGGGAGCTAGCATTCACTGCGCCTTCCAAGCGCCACGCCTTGGGTTCGGCACACACCACGCTTCTTTAATCCTCGCCACTGCCCTGTGAGGCCGGGATGACTCAGGAGACGGTCCTTCCCCGGATCTGGTGAGATCACCCCCTCATGCAGCCCAGCACCTTCCCGGTGGGTATAGCAACCACCCTCCTCCGAGGACTCACGAGCCACCAGGGCTTCAGTGCGGCAGCGGGGCAGGTGGCTGGGTCACCCCCACAGAGGACTCTGTGTTCCCTGTCCCAGGCCAGTGTCAGCTTGCTGGGTTTGGGGGCGGGGGGGCGGCATGCTGAGCAGCGCTCAATCTGGGTTCAGTGCAGGGATCAGAGCTTCCTCCCAGCTCCGTGTGGACCGAGGATGCCCCGTCTTCATCCACGCCGAGGCCAGGCGAACTGTAGCCCGATGTCTCTCCTGAGCTCTTGGCTGATCTGGCCAACTAGACAACTTCTGCAGGACCTCCAGCCACCTCTGACGCGGCATGTCCGCGACAGAATTCAGTTTCTCCCTCCACCTCTATCTGGTGAACGGTTTCCTTGCCCACCCAGGCTGGGACCCTGGTCACTTCACAGTGCTTTCTCTTTCCTTACCAACAACCCAACTCCTACCAAGTCTGTGACTGGTCGAGGGACCCCGATGCCTCTGCTGTGGTCCGGTGGTCCAGCCGTAGGTCAGACCTCATGCTTTCCCCTTTGGACTCTTGTCGCGGCTGTGGGTTTAACGAACTGCTATCTCCATGGATACATGTGACACTGAACCGGGATCCCACCCGGGTGGCCACCGGACGTTTGTCCAGGCTGTGTGTGCTCC
Source organism: Potos flavus (assembly GCA_028534135.1). Classification (NCBI taxonomy): domain Eukaryota; kingdom Metazoa; phylum Chordata; class Mammalia; order Carnivora; family Procyonidae; genus Potos; species Potos flavus. The sequence goes on along the minus strand of CM052896.1, from coordinate 23,770,368 downwards.
CTCTACTCCAAACCCAGACCCACACAGGGGCCTCAGAATGAGCTTGAAGACACAAATCTGAGGGACACCTGAGTGGCTCAGTTGGTTAAGCGGATGCCCAGGGTCCTGGGATCAAGCCCCACGTTAGGCTCCCTGCTCAGCAGGGAGTCTGCTTCTCCCTCTCCCTCTGCCTCTGCCTACTTGTGCCTACTCTCTCTGTCAAATAAATAAATAAAATCTTAAAAAAAATAAAAAAAGAAATCTGAAAGCAAGGCCTGCCCGGACTCCTCTGGCAATGCCGGCGCTGGCCCTCCCTGCTCTCTGCCTCAAGCAGGCTCTCTTCTCCAGGACAGACCACCTGGGCTGGGGGCATGTCCCCGCCCACCACGGGGGCTGAGAGCTTCTGAGGTCAGGGGCCACATCTTATGAGGCATCTCCCTCACACTCAGCACAGGGCTCGGCACATGGCAGCCTCCACTCGACAGTGCTGACTGGACAGATGACCGTGTCTGGGTCAGAGGCCTGCAGGGTCCGCCTCACCCTCTGCGAGGCTCTGTCATCTTTCGACACACAGCCTCGCTCCGGGTCCAGCTACCTGCCTGGACTCTAGTGACTGCTGGGGAAAGGAGGGGAAGCAGGCCCAGAGGCTTGTGGCCAGAAACAGGCGGCCACTGAGCCTCCAGAGGGGGTCTGCCCACTTTCCACCTAAGAATAATCCCCAGCCCCAGGTGTGTCTTGACTCAGCCCCAAGGCAGCCCGGGACCACGGAGGAGCCTACCCACACCGAGGACTGAGCCCAGGACACAGGCTCCAGGACAAACCCGCCGCCTCGTGGTCATGGGCAGAGCCCTAGGCACCCTGAGCCTCAGCTTCCTCCCAGGTGAAATGGGGATGAGAAACACCTCCGTGCTGGTGAGCTGTAAGGTTTACGGAGATAATGAAAGTCAAGTTTAGCCGGGGGCTGTTCCTCGCCTCTCTGAATCCCCAGCCCACACTGTTCCCAACCAACCCCAAAGTCTTGAGCCTTCTGTGGCAGCTGCTGCAGCTGCTCTTGGCTGCCTGGCGCCTTTCTTCCTGGGGTGAAAGCATTCTCCAAATGCATCCTGACTAATCCGCCCAAAGCCCTTGGAGTGCTGGTCATGGCAACACTCACTGTGTATGTTTGCCCCTTGGGCGGAGCCCCAACCTGCCTGGCAAGGCAGAGGCTGAGAGAAAGGGTGTGGGTCAGCTGGGGCTCCTGGAGGGGGTGGGAGGAGCCGTGCTGTGGGGTGGGGTGCCAGGACCCCACATCCTGTACAGACACAGCTCCCAACGCTTAGAGGGAAGCCCCGATTCTTGGTTCGGGGCTCCCGCTCCCTAACTCCACTTTGCTGCTCCATGCCTCAGCAGCCCTCACAGAAGGAGGGCACCTGCTGTGTGCCATGAGTGAGAGCTGTGCCTATGACCGAAAGCCCAATACTTCTCAGAGAAGATATGCTTCTGCTACTGTTCTTATTTTGGAAAAATTGGGGCTCAGAGACAGGACCAGCAGCATAATTGTGGGGTCCCTTGTTCAAAAAACACAAAGGTCCAGAAATAAACCCATGCATATATGGTCAATTAATTTATGACTTTATGACAAAGGAGCCAAGAATATATAATTGGGTAAGGACAGTCTCCTCAATAATGGTGCTGGGAAAATTGGACAGCCACATGCAAAAGAATGAAACCAGACCACTATGTTACATCATAACAAAATTAACTCAAAATGGATTAAAGACCTAAATGTGAGACCTGAAATCATAAAACTCCTGCAAGAAAACATAGGCAGTCAGCATCTTGACATCAGTCTCCGTTATGACTTTTTGAATTTGACACCAAAAGCGAAGGCAATAAAAGGCAATAAAAATTGTAAAAATATACAAGCGGGACTACATCACACTAAAAAGCTTCTGCACAGCAAAGGAAACCATCAACAAAACAAAAAGGCAATCTACTGAATGGCAGAAGATATTTGCAAATCATATTATGAGAAGGGGCTAATATCTACAATGTATGAAGAACTTTTATTTTTTTTTAAGATTTTTATTTATTTATTTGTCAGAGAGAGAGAGAGCACAAGCAGAGGGAGCAGCAGACAGAGAAGGCAGAGGGAAAAGCAGGCTCCCCGCCGAGCAAGGAGCCCGATGCGGGACTCGATCCCAGGACCCCGGGATCATGACCTGAGCCGAAGGTAGTGGCTTAACCGACTGAGCCACCCAGGCATCCCAAATGTATAAAGAACTCTTACAGCTCAACAGCAAAAAAACCCAAGCCCATTAAAAAATGGGCAGAGGATCTGGATATTTTTTCCAAACAAGACATCCAGATGGCCAAAAGACACATGAAAAAATGCTCCACATCACTCATCATCAGGGAAATGCAAATCAAAACCACAATGAGATCTCACCTCATACCTGTCAGAATGGCTAAAATAAAAAACTTAAGCAACAACAAGTGCTGGCGAGGATGTGGAGAAAAGGAACACTCATGCGCTGTTGGTGGAATGCAAACTGTTGCAACCACTATAGAAAATGTATGGAGGTTCCTCAAAATATTAAAAATAGAAGTTCCATAGAATTCCACTTCGGGATATTTATTCAAAGTAAACAAAAACACTAGCTTGAGAAGAGGCACCCCCACATTCATTACAGCATTAATCATAACAGCCAATACAGGGCAACAACGTGAGTGTCCAGTGGTGGACGGATGAAGATGTGGTCTATATGCACACACACACGCACACGCACACACATACAATGGAATATTATTCAGCCATAAAAAAGAAAGCAATCTCTCCATCTGCAACATGGATGGCCCTAGAGGGCATTATGCTAAGTGAAATAAGTCAGGCAGAGAAAGACAAATACTGGATGAGCTCACCTATGTGCAATCTAAAAACAAAACAAAACAAGAAACTTGGAGCTCACAGATACAGAGAACACAGTGGTAGTTGCTAGAGGCCCAACCTCTAGAGGTTGGGCAAAATGGGTGAAGGGAGTCAAAAGGTACAAATTTTGGTATGAAATAAATAAGTTGTGGAGATATGATGTATTCCATGGTGATTACAGTTAGTAGTATGTATTGCATTTTTGAAAGTTGCTGAGTAAATCTTAAAAGTTCTCATCAAGAGAACATTTTCTAACTATTTTGTAACACGTTAACTAGATTTATTATGATCATTTTGCCATATATATATAAATATTGGGTCATTACATAGTATACCTGAAAGTAATATGCTATATGTCAATTACACATCCGTTAAAAAAAAAAAAAGCATTAAGAATTTCAAGAGAGTGACAGCAGGGCAGCGAACCAAGTTCAAGGCTCTGTGTGACCAGTGGGGTCACCCAACCATGGAGCCAGTCCTGCTCAGAGAGGTTAAGTGACTTGTTCAAGGCCGAGCTGTGATTCAAACCCAGCCCTGAGTCTTCCACTCGCGTCCCTTCCTCAGGATCACCGTAGCCCTCTGCCCAGTCAGCTGCCTCACTACTTCGTGTGAGGACCTCCCAGGTCTAGCTCGACAGCTCTGGAGCTCCTCCGGGTCCTCAGGGCCCCCCAGTAATATTCTACCGTGTATATACACCCCATCTTCTTCATCCGTCCACCACTGGACACTCACTTGTTGCCCCGTATTGGCTGTTACGATTAATGCTGTAATGACTGTGGGGGTGCCTCTTCTCAAGTCAGTGCTTTTGTTTACTTTGGATAAATACCCCAAAGTGGAATTCTATGGAAGTTCTGTTTTTAATTTTTTGAGGAACTCGAGGAGGCCAGCGGTGGCAGAAACCCCAACTGGTCTCCGCGGCACACGGGCCTCCCCCTCCTAAGGGTCCACACCGGAGCCAGCTCTGCTTGGCAGAGTGGAAGCCCAGACCAGCCTGGGGCACCTCTGGGGGTTTCTGTGAGTGCCGGGGCAGCACAGAGGGACGCCGGGGTTTGCTGTGATATATAGTGAGCCCTGTGGCAACCCCCCCCCCCCCGCGGGTGTAATTCATAAATTACGGGCGAGGTTCAAGACTAATAAATTTGGGAGGGAAGTATTAATGACCACACAGGGCCACTGTGAACTTGGCAGGCCCCAAAGCCTGGAACTTTGCAGCCTGGGTTTTAAAAATGATTTGTGCCAGAGCAAGTCTAAACAGAAGCTGGTCGGCGTTAGTCTGGCTCTGACCTGCTGACAACTGTTGAACCGCAGGAACCCCTTGGCACCCCCCCCCCCACCCTGCCCGCCCTTCGGGGCTGCCCTCCTGCAGCAAGCACGGCCTCCTCCCGAGGCTCCTGTCACTTCTTGCTCATTTCCACAGGTTAATTCCCGGACTGCCCATGCACGCCTGTGACGTGGTGGGCTTCAGAGCCCTCACTGGCCTGACGGTCACCGGGAGCAACAAATGCTGCCCTTTCTCCATCCCCAGAGTGACCCGGAACACCCCTAGCTTGCCGGCCATAATTTCTAATGTCATGGAAATCCCTCCCTGGACACAGCTCCTGGTCAAAGAGAAATCAGCCGGGAGATGCCCTGTCTCCCTGGCCCTCGGGAGGCTGTGAATCACGCAGGCCACTTGCTAGCCTCCCCGCTTCTGCCCTCTGTCTCAGAGGTGGTGGCTTCGCTACTGATGGCTCTGGAGGTTGGCTGGGAGGTGGCTCAAGAGGCGCGTGGGGGAATGTACGGGCCAGGCGGCATGGACAGGGGCCGGTGGAGGGCAAGTATGCATCTAGAGAGGGGGGCGGTGGGGGTGTCACAGGAGAAAGGAAGGCAGGGTAGGGGTCCAGGACTAGATGGGAGGGACATCTGCAGCTGCTCCCAGAGGCACATGTTTGGCATCTTCCTGGGAGGCCTGAGTGGCTTGTTCAGACGCCCTCCAGTCTGACCCCCAGGAGGGCCAGCACAGACCCTCGACATCCTGGCTGGTGACGCACAGCTGGTCAAATTGACCCTGAGTGGGCTTCAAGTGTGACCCAGCTTTCTCCTGGCTTCCTTGGCCTCCTTCCTTTCCTTCCTGGAAGCACATCTAAGGGGTCTTGGGTTCAGAACAGAAAAGCAGGGGTGGCCCCTTAGCACTCCACCCTGGTCTTGCAGCTCCCCAAGAACTGCGTTTTGTTCTGGACGTCACTTCAAGAGGTACCAAAACAGTGGAATGTTCAAGGAGGGACAATACAGCAAGAACCTGGAGAGCTTCTCCCCTGAGGACTGGTGTGGAAACGCAATGACAGTCCCTGGATGAGAAAACACTTAGAGGCCAGTCTCCAAGAGGACCGTTCAGTGTGACACTGTATGTCAAATATACCTCAATAAAAAAATAAAATGAAAGGATGCCTCAGCCGGGAGAATACCACACCAACGCATAAAAACTGCAGCCAAGTGGGAGAGGCTGGTACCCTGGGGGCAGACCTCAGCTCAGTCTGAGAATTACTTTTTTTTTTTTTAAGATTTTATTTATGAGAGAGAGAGAGAGAGAGTGTGTGTGTGTGTGTGCTCGCGCGCGCGCATGAATGGCGGGAAGGACAGAGGGAGAGGAAGAAGCAGACTCCCCGCTGAGCAGGGAGCCTGCTGGCTTCGGGGCTCGATCCCAGGACCCTGAGCCAAAGGCAGACGCTTAGCTGACTGAGCCACCTAGGTGCGCCTGTAGAATTACATTCTAATAGGCAGAGCCATTTGAAGCTGGGTTGGTGTGGGCTTCCCTGGGAGGCTGGAGCACCTACTGTTAAAGGGAGGTAAGCTGAGGCCGGCAAGTTTAAATGGGATTCGCACATTAGTTCGACTCAGAGAGGTCTCTCCCAGCGCCCAAATTCTACAGTTCTGAGGTCTGAAGGCCTCTCAGAAGATCATAACAGTAATCACCCCACTCCACAAAAGCTGTTCCCAATGCCTTACTCCAGAGCTTCCTCACAGCCATCAGCTTCTCGTGTTTCCTTAGAGGCAGTCAGAGCTGGAGCTGGGAGTCCACTTTATAGTAGTGAACACTAAGCCTCAAGTCATAGCTGGGGAGTAGCAGAGTCCGGGGCTCTGGCCTCCCGCCTCCCAACCACCCAGCCCTGCCTGGCTGTCCTGGCAAAGGGAACATGGCATGGTAAGGTGAAGGGGCCCTTGGCCAAGCTGGGGTTTAGGGTCCCACAGCCTGGGTTCCAAGCCCAGCACCACCATTTCCAGTGAGTGACCCTGTGAAATTCTTTTGACCTCTTTGGGTCTGAGTTTCCTGCTCCACAGGAGACAAAGGGCGTGTGAGGATTAAACCAGGTCATGCTGTAAAAACTTCCCTTGGACGAGTTTGACAAACGTTAGTTCCTTTATCTTTAGGTAAAAAAACAAAACAAAACAAAACAAAAAAAACCACGTAAAGATAACTTATTCTGAATTATTAGGGGAGGTTAATGTTTAAAATTTCTTGGTAAAATGAAATAACCCCTTACCCATCATTTTAGTGGTAACATTTCAGGTGCAAGTTAGGAAGGGAGGACTCAGACATGAGACAGGAAATGTGCCTGGCAGGGGGTCTGTGTTGGGAGCTCCCAGGATCCCCTTGAGGCCCTACGGTGGGCACAGATGCCCCCCCTGCCTGGCTCCGGATCCCCCTGAGCTGAGGTAGATCCCTGGCCTGAGCCGGTTAGAACATAGCCTCCCCCAAACCTTCGAAGACCCAAACCTGACACAGCTGTGTCCCCAGGTAAAGGTATTTTCACCCCATCACAAAACAGTACCTGACATATGCGGGACTGTGGGCAGCTCAGGAGGCCACGTGCACCCGCTTCCCTGAGCCTCCCAACAACCCATTTGTTAGCTAGCAAAACCCACGTCCAGAGGGTTAAGTCCCCTGTCCGAGGTGACACCGCTGGCCTTCTACACAGTGCCCTGGGTCATGCTCGTGCTCCCATTTCCACTAACATCTCCGCCCATCCATTTGCTACCAGCAACAAGACAGGTTCTGGGCCGTACTGGCCATGGCCCAAGGCCTGGACTTACTATCGGCCCTTGCGGGCTGGGCAGTCCAGTAAGGGTCTCAGGTTTCTGGCTTGAAGCCTAGCTCTGCCATTTATTAGTGATGCGCCTTTGTACGGCTTTTATTTCATCCATAAAATAGGAAAGTCATACTTCCTATTGCGCTGAGGAAGATAACACATGCGGAAGCACGAGAGCGGCCCACAGGCATGAAACGGGTACAAGTCACCAGGATCATTTGGAGGCTGGGTCGAGGTATCTTGGCTAAATGCTTCCTCCCGGGCTCAGCAAGGTCATCCTGCCCCCCCACCCCGCCCTCTGAGCCCCGCCCCGCCCCAGTCCCCCCCACCCCCCCACCCCGAGACGCGGGCAGCTCCGCGCAGAGACTTGGCTGGGGGCGGGCGGGGCCGCGGGGCCCGCGGGCGGGCTCACCTGGAGAAAGCTGCAGCTCCTCCACGACGCTCTCGGCGGCCGTCTCCTCGGCCCACGTGCCGGCCTCCACCACCTTGTAGCGGGTGCGCGGCTGGCTGAGCACGTGAGGGGCCTGCAGCGCCGCCTCGCGCTCCGCAGCCAGGTCCAGGTCCTGCTGCGCCAGGTGCGCCCGCAGCTGCCGGATCTCAAACTGCAAGAGGAGAGGGGCGGTGGGCGGCGGGGGCGCGGGGGGCGGGGGGCGTGCGCGGAGCGTCCACAGGGTGGCTGGGGCGGTCCCTAGGATTCTCCAACGACCCCGATCGCAAGAACCTTGGACGTTTCTGGAGCCTCCTCCAAGTACTACAGTGTGTTCCTGTGTCTCATTCCTGGAATACTGTGTAGTCTGGGGGCATTGGGAAGACAACGTGGCCGTGAGAGGAGACACGGCTGTGGTCTGTGGGAAGGGTGCTGAAGGAGGGGTCGGAAAACCCGGGTTGGAATCTTGTTCTGGTTCCTTGCCTAAATGTGCGACCCAGGTGGTGCTTGTCAAAGCGAAAGCCATAGCTAAGGGTCTTAGACGGATGCTGAATGGAAGGCCGCATGCCCGGGAACGTCCAGGGCCAGCCTGACCAGCCTTGGGAGCCCACCCTGGCATCCTGCGCTCGCTGGGCTGTCAGCCCACCGGCCACTTTCTTCCAGCTCCCTTCTCCGAGGAGGTTTTCAGAAAGGACTGGGCTCCAGGCCCCGCTCTGTAGCTTTCTGGCCCTGTGGCCTCCGTTCTCTTATCTGTATAATAGGAGTTCTCGCCCTCTGGATCTCTTTGAGGACATGAGTGCTAGGTAAGGGCTTGGTAAAACGCTGCACACATTTTGATTTTGGTGTGTTGTTGTTGTTGTTGTTGTTGTTGTTGTTAAAAGTTTTTAAAAGAGGTTCCCAGATGCCTCTTGGGTTGGGGCTGAAATGACTGTTTACACTCTGGGACGTTTCTGGGCCATCTGGGCCAAGGCAAAGTTTGGGTCTGACATTGAAGGGCCTGGCTGTGGGCTGAGCGGCCAGGAGAGCTTTCACTGCCACCTAGTGCCCCAAGCACACATTGCATCGCTGTGCACAACGGGCGGCACCCCGCCCCCCCCCCCCCCCCCCCCCCCCCCCCCCCCCCCCCCCCCCCCCCCCGCCAGGCCTGAAGCAGGTGTGTGAGAGAGTGCATGGGGGGGCGGGGTAGTCCCAGGGAGACCCAGTGTCTGTGATCCCTACCTAGATTAATTACTTGCCCATGATGCTCAGTGTCCAGCCGTGACCCCTCCCTGTAAAGTTAGCTTCACGCCTCCAACTCCTACCCGACAGGAACACGGAAGTGGATTATAGGAATCACAAACTCGACCTGGTCAAAGTAGGACTCTTCACTGTATCCAAAAACTTGCTCCTCAGGTGATTTCATCTCATCTTAGCTGGAGCCAAAAATGTCATCCCCTCCCTTGCTTCCTTGCTTTCCCTCCCCCACCATCCAATCTGTCCCCATGTCCAGCTCCACCTCCAAGTGCTACCCCAAACCTGTCCACCCCCCTCCACCTCCACCACCTGGGCAACTGCAACTTCCACAGCCTTTTACCATCTCCAGTAGGAATCAGTGGGATTCTCACAAACCTAGATCAGATCATGTCATCCCTAACTGTCTACAGACCTCAGCTGGGAGAAAACCCAACTCCTTACCCTTGACTTACAAAGCAGATACACGGTCTGGCCCTGCCTATCTCAGACCTTACCCCCCACCCAAGACAGCCACCAGGTACTTTGTCACACCAGCCTCTTGAATTCTCTGCATTGTACTTATCACCTTCTGATATTTTAAAATTTATTTTAATATTTTATTATTTTTCTTTTGGTGTCATGAAATGCACAATTAAAGCACTCACTAACATTAGGGTCACCAGGCAGCAGACTAACATTGGGGCAACCTCCCAAACTCAGTGTCCACAGATTTTGTTTCTGGGACCACTCAGTTTTTCAGAGGGCCCATCAGCCTCTGGCTGTGCTGGGAGCAGAGCAGGGGAATGGGGTAGAGGGTCCCACCATTACATGGAAGGATTTTCACTGATCCTTGGTTTCGGCCCTGCGCCTCTCCCCAGGCCCTGCCTAACCCAGGGCCCAGCTGCAGAGCCCTCTGGTTCAGTGTCTCCAGAGAGCAAACCTCTATGACTCTTGTAGGGTGGGGAGATGTGGTACCTTGGCTGTGCAGGATTGGGAAGGGGCCTAGGGGGCTCAAATATTGAGTGTGCAGGCATTTAGCCAACCCCTCTTCCTTTGGTCAGCTTCCCATTCACCCCCTTCCTCCCAAACTCTCAGGGGTTCTGAGGGGAGAATTAGCCCATTTCCCTCACTATCCTCCGCAGGCTTTTTCATTATAAATTCTCCACTCTGGTAGATCGGTTACCCCTTTCTCATCCTCTGTCCATTTTCCTCAAATCCACTGAAATCTCTATCCTCTTTGTCGTTATGGACAGGCCTTAAAGAGATGCTTTCTTAATTCTTATGTGTTTATAGTTTTTAAATTATCATTTTAGTGGAGTTTGGGAAAGAAGATCAGATAAATATGTGTGGTCACTTCACCATTTTCTTTAAGGACTGCCTATTGGTTTTCCCTCTCTCACCGCAGTGACAGTACGCTGGTTAAAAACAAAAAAGCCTGATGAGTAGTTCATGCTAACCTCTGTGGTGTAAATACTCCAGCAAGGCCAGTTGCAAACTACCAACGCAACGTCATGGAGAGCTAGGAAGAAGTGTACTTAATCAGCCGTCAGGAGTGAGAGCTCCAGCCCACCACTGCTGCCCTTCACCCCTTATAAAATATAGTCTCTGTAAGAGCAGGGATCTTGTCTGTTTTGTTGCCTGGTAGAGAGAAGGCACTCAATAAATATTGTTAAATAAATTAATGAATGAACTAATCAGCTTTGGTCAATTCTATGGTTTCAGACTGAGCCCCAATCCTAGCCCAAAGGTGAGACAAAGGCTGAGTCCTGACCCTGCTCACATACTAAGCTCTGATCATGGTCACATACTGAGCTCCCCCCATAGTTACACCGTGAGCCCTATACCTGATCACACACTGAGCCCTAATTCTGCTCTCGGTCTACGCTCACACTCTGGACCTCAATAACCTAGTACTCGAATGGGTCTATCGTTTGCAGAGGCCGAGGAAGTGAGGCTGGCTTACTACAGGGTGGCCTTCTGTGCATGGGGGGGAGAGTTCAAGCCACCCCTCTGGCAGCAAGTTCTCAGAGGTCACATAGGGCCCATGAGGCAGCCCTCCTGAGCTCCGCTGGGGCTGGGAGCCCCTCTTGGCCAGGCTGATCTGAACTTCCCATGGGCATACGTAGCCCACTTTCTCCAAGGCTGCTCATCAGGGCCAGGAGGCTAATGGCCTCCTAGGCTACTCTGAACAGATGCATTATTGATAACTTGTAATTGATCCAGAGCTGCCCAAGAGTGTCCCACTGGAATTCAGGCCAGACAGCCAGAGGCCTGGGCTTGCCCAGCCCCAAGCCCACGTGTGCAGACATAGGCACATACATTAAAACAAGTTTTAGGCTAGAGATATGAACCCCAAGTGTATGCGAATTCTCCTAGGCAAGCATGCATTCACTCATTTGCTCATTCAGGTAAAGCATAGTGAGGGCTGTGTTAAAACTCTGTTATGTGTTTTGGAATGGAAATGCCTCTCCCAACTTGGAAGTGAGTCCTCAGTGTCCCCAAGTGAGGGGGGCCGTGTCTGCTGCACCGCAATAAATCTCCCATGACATGCACCGCAGGAAATCTCCCAGGGGCTGACCCTGGGTGGCACTTGTGGCAGGGGAGGCCTGGTGTGTCTGTGAGACGGAGGACCGGGAGGTAAGAGAGGCTGGGGGAGATGAGCAGGGGCCACACCAGGCAGAGTCCGTTAGCCACAGTAAGATGTGATAAGGATGTCAGCTTTTTTTAAAAAAAGCACAAGAAGCCTCTGAAAGTGTTTGAACAGAAGGGAGAGTGCTGGAGGAGGTGGTGTGGTGACTCATATGAGCACTTTGGAGGTCCGTGCTGGCAGCAGAGCAGAGAAGGATCGGACCCAGGTGAGCCAGGGTGGAGGGGGGACAAGCAGTTGGGATGCTACTTCTGCAGCCCAGGCCTGATGACTAGAATTTGGACTGGGTTGGAGACAGTGGAGATAGGAGGTGAGGGAACTATTTAGGAGGTCAAAGTGTCAGCACGGGCGTGAACTGGAATGGGTGAAGGAGAGGGACATAATTTTACAAGCTTCAGAGGATGTGGGTGGCGGATGCTCTCAGCCCTTGCCCCGAGGAGGAAGGACAGACTCCTTACAGGGGAACTGCAGATAGCTCAGTGGCTCTCAGCTCAGCCCAGGTCAGCTCCAGGGGGCTGGCAGGACCCTGGGACCCTCAGAGCCTGCCTGCTGCTTCCCCTACACTGAACAAGGCCATGTGTGCTTCCCCATGTGACCAAAGGGCTGCCAGGGGTCCTAAGATATCAGGACCTCATTAGTCAGTGGGTGAACTGGGGCTCCAGTCCCTGTCTCTGTCCTGGGAGTCTCTATCCTGGGAGACAGGGTAGGGGAAAAGCTAAGGCTACAGGATGCATCAGAAGCAAAGCTGGGCCTGGAACCCAGGCCTCAGGCCTATAACTTCACAGACTTTGTGTTAAGGTGAAGCCTTAGGGACGAGATGGAAGAGACTGAGCTCAAGCAGTATACAGAGGGCTTGATGGCTACAGGGGCCAGGAAAGAGCAGGAGGCTCCCAAGTGGGGAGAAAGCAAGGGATGGGGGAGGCAGGAGCCTGAGTTCTCAGTCCATTGCCCTCCCTCACTCTGACTTGGGGTGAGTCTCTTTTCCTCTTTGGACCTTGGTTTTACTGTGTGTTCAATAAGGCAAATAGATTAGCTGAACTCTGAATCTGCAACAAGCTCCATGCTGGCTCTAGGACCCCAGCTGGGAGGGAATAAAGTACAAGTGACAGGTAACTCCTGTCTTGAGGGCCAGCCCCAGCTCCCTGATGAAATGCCCCATTCCCAGAGGGCCGACTCTTTACAGAAAGATAATATAATCCAGAATCTCTAAAGCACATTATCAACACTGTGTAGCACACAGTAGGAATTACTATTCATGCAAATAAGCAAAAAAAAGGAATTGATTATTAAAACATAGAGCAGTTCAGAGGCTGCTTAGAATTTCCACTGAAGAGGACTTATGCCTATTTGAGTTGGCAGATGAGGACTTCAAAATAACTGTGATTAATATGTTAAAGTAGGGGGAAAGATGAACAGAACGGATGTAGCATTTCAGCAGAGAAATAGAAGCTGTAAGAGGAATCCAGTGGAGCTTCTAGAACCTTAACATGCAATGTCTGAAATTGGGTTTTCCACTGAATAGGTTTAGCAGCCAACTGGACATAGTAGAAGGTACGGTTGTTGAACTTGAGGATAGGTCTATAGAAAAATATCGAAACTTAAAGCCAGAAAAGAAAAAAAAAATAAAAAGGAAGAGTGAGTGAACAGAAGAGGGTCTAAGATGGGAGAGGCATGCTCCAAGGGCCTAATAGGCAATCAGAGCTCCACAGGGAGGGCAGAAGGATGAGATGGAAGTCAAGAAATCGTGGCCAAGAACTTTCCAAATCTAATGAAAAACATCAACCCACAAATTCAAGAAACTCAGAATCCTAAGCAGGATCAACACAAAAAACCTACCCCTGGACACTCTGCAGTCAAACTGCTGAGAACAGGTAAGAAGGAACACCCAGGCTCTCCAGGGCTTGCGTGGGCCTCCAGGGCTGAAGGCACATGGGGAAATAAAGACCATCTTGAGACTCAGGAAGAATGAAAGTGCAGTCACAGCCCTTCTTAATGCGCCTCATTAGCTAAGCATTTCTATCAGATAACCTGACCAGATGGGCCAGGATCCACAGGGAAACCCTCGGTGTGCATTGCAGAGGAGTCAGGCCCCTTCCATTGGCGCTGGGCTTTTAGTGCCTGCCCAGGTGGGGCCAGACCCCTGGGGCAGCAGGGCCAGCACACCCAGTCCATCTCTACCTTTAATGGTCTGGTTTGTGGAGTACACTTGACACGGCCTTGGCCTGATCAATGCACACTCCAGCCAGAAGCTCGACGGTATCTAATGCAAGAGCAATAATTTTCTTCCATCCTATTAGTGCTGTCTGCACAGAATGCCCTGCCTTCAAACCTATCTGCCATTGGGATGGCATCCAATGTTTATTTCCATTAGTTTTTCCATTGTTGGTAACAATAAAAATCAGGAGACAGTTGCAAACTAATGATTTAGGAGCGGGGGAAGCTGAATTCGACCTTGGCCCCTTTCCATCCATTGTGAAGATGACTAGTTGTTGGCCATAAATTTAAATTATGGCAAAAGGATAACATAAGTTATTCCTCTGATGGCTAATTTTATCAGCTAAATAGGCTTGTCATTAAAGCTATCGGCTGTTTTACAAATCACTTCCCATGCTTAAACACACACACACACACACACTTCCCTTCCCACAGTAGAATCTTGAATAATCCAGGTAACAAAGGCAATTGTGCTAAGCTGGGGACTTGTGGCCTCTGCAGGAAAAGAGGGGACTCCCTGGAATGAGCCATCAAGCACCGCCCCAGAACCAGGGTAGGACCCCTTTTCTGCGGTTTCCAATCTCCCAATGGCTGCAGAAGCCCTTCTCTGAGTTGGCTGCCCAGCCTCAAAGGTGAGAATCTGTGCAGCCATCGGCCTTCTCTCAGGGGTGCTGAGCACCAGGGAGCTGTGGGTGCAGAGCAAGGCCCCCAGGTTACCTGTCACCACCTAACAAGTGGGCTACAACCCCCTGCACATGAGGGTAGAATGGAGGGAGGGGGAGGTGGGTGGAGGGGGGAGGGGGAGGAGCATGACACTGCCCCTCCCGCCACCGGAAATGCCTGTCGCTTGGGGTCAAGATTATCATCCTGTTTCTCCTAGAAAAAGGCCAGGGAGATTTGCATCACCCTGGGAGGATTACTAAATGTGACTGTGCCCATGGGACTAGGGAAAGGGGCAGAGAACATCGTGAGCCCATGGGTGTCATTTCAGGTGACTGTTTTCTTCCTGGGCACACGGACCACTTCGGTCAGCATCTGGTGCCTCAAGTGTGCCTTCGTGACTGAGTCCCACTTATGAAATGGAGGCAGAAGCCTGGCTTACTACACAATTCTCTACTTCTCCCCGCCCCCCCTTGAAGGGAGAAAGCCCCAAGAATTTAGAAGCAGCAGCTAGAAAACAGCAGGCACCTGGAGGCCAGAGTGACCGGGAACTGGTGGGCCATCACCTGCTGTCCATGGCACCTGCACCGGGCTGTGATGTGAGTGACAAACTCTTGTGTTAGGCCACTGCAATGTCTGGATTTGTCTGAAGTAGCAGCTTGTGTTACTCCCGGCAGTGACTTTTCCAGACACCCTATTTCTGGCGTAGGCAAACAGACCCTGAGGCCGAGTTCCATCCCCCACCCTCCACCACAAACTTGGTGACCCTGAGTAAGCAACGGCCTCTCACAGCCATTGTTTTTCTATCTATAAAGGGGTTAATAAGACCTAGCCTACGCACTCGGACCGTAAGGTCACAGGAATTTAAATACGTGAAAGCACATTTTTAAGTGGTCCTCATTATATGAGTGATTTAGTATTTTTTTCCTTTTCTCTCTTTTCTTTTTTTTTTTTTACATTTACTGAGAGACTCCAGTAGACCAGCCTTTATATATGATACTTGAATTAGTCTGATCCTTACAGCATCCTCGTGACATAAGCCTTGTTTCTTCCATTTTTCCAACAAGGAACCTGAGGCCCAGGGATTAAGGAGGAGACTAGTCATTGGCGGAGCGGAGGTTAGAATCTCACTTGCTGGCTCCTTGTCTAAGTGGACTCCCTCCACCCCTCTGGGCTGCCCCCACAGAGGACTCCTCATTCAGGGACTGACGCTGGCCCAAGGCCTAAGGCTGTCCTAAGGGGTTCACAGAGCTCCATGGGCCTCCTTGCAGGCCGGGCCTCAAGTCACCCTAGATACCTGGGTTTTTGCTAATGGTCTCAGGGTGGACCATACTGAGGAAAGAGAAATTAACTTCCTCCCATCCTTCCCACAGGACCCGGCAGAGAAGAGAAATACATTTTGACAGTGAGCCAGGTTGAATCCTATTAACTCTAGGCCAAAGGCAAAGCTTACAGGGAGGGCAAAGAGCAGGCACAACGGGGACTTCAGAACATGTCTCAGAATTAGAGCTAGATCCTGCACACAGCTGTACATAAACCCTCAGAAGTGGCTTCTTCAGATGAGCTGGAAGAATGTATCATTGCAGTGACTTAACCAGTACTTCTCAAAGTTTCAATTTCTGGAGCAGCCAGTACACGGAGACAAAAACCTCACACCATCTCTCCAAAGGGTAGTAACTAGCATCCCGCCTCTGGAATCCATCTGTGTACCGGCAAGATTAACTCCTAAGGAAATCTGGCCAGGATCCAGACAGAGAGCAAAATACAAGGGAAAGGGGAGGAACTTTCCGCAGAGGGTCTGAGGCTATCTGCCTCTGTCACAGAAGGGAGCAATCTGGAAGCAGGCCGCTGAAGGCCAGCCAGGGCTTCGGAAAGGGAAGACTGCCCAACAGAGTCTCCTCCTCCTTGCTGGCCCCAGATCTCCAGGAGGAATCTGTTAAGGATGAGGTGAGCCCAGCAGGCAGAAGAGATGACGGAAACGAGGGAAACACTGTGTCCTGTCTCTCTGCGAAGACCAGAGGCCAGTGTGGTCCGGGGGGGAGCACTGCAATGAGCCCTAAGAAACCCCTGTTTCCATCCTCTTCTCCTAATTGCTCTGTGATGTTGGGCACACCTCCGCCCTTCTCTGTGCCTCAGCGCAGCCCCCGTGTGCCGAATCTAGGATTGGGCCAGATGCCCTCTAAGGACACTTTCATTTATAACATAAGGTGGTCCTGGGCACGATGGGTGTGCCTGTGGTAAGAAGGGAGCTGCCACGTGGCACAGAAGATCAAATGTACAAGATATTCCTGCAAGAAACCAGCAAACTATGCAAACTATGTCACCGGAGTCTCGACGGGGTCACAGCGACAAGCAATTTAAGCCTTCTAGAAAAGCCAAGATGACTAAAACAGAGTAACTTTACAGAGAAGAGATGGGACGTCAGACGGTGAGAAGTCATGTTGACAGCAGATACCCTCGATGTTATGTGACGTGACGATCTTCCTCCCCAAAACCCATCACTCCAGTCTAATCATGAGAAAAACATCAGACAAATCCCAGTCACGGGGCATCCTACACAATACCTGAACGGTACTCCAAATGGTTGAGTCACCAAAAACAAAGGAAGTTGGAGGAAATTTTATAGCCAAGAGGAGCCTAAAGAGATATGATAACCACACGTAATGTGGTGTCCTGAATGGGATCCTGGAACAGGTCAAGGATGTTAGCTAGAAACTACGGAAATCAGAACAATATAGGGACTTTAATAATAACACCAATATCAAGTCCTTAATTATAACAAATACACGATACTAATGTGAGATGGTAACAGGGGAAATCAGGTGTGGGGTACATGGCAACTCTGTACCATCTTTACATCTCTTCTATAAATCTAAACCCTTCTAAAAAATAAAGTTTATATTTAAAAAAGAGCTAAGATGAATAAAGTCTTGGGAAATATTTACACAGATACATCTCAGGGAGAGAGTGGGATGAATGCAAATCGACTGTTTCATTTAAACTGAGATCCTAAACATTTCATGGGAACTTTGGTAAATTTCAGCGTTTCAGGTAGCACTTATGAATCTGATGTGGAAACTGCTTTATTAAACTGAGAATTCCAGCAGGAAGAGAGAGCGCAAGAGTTTTTGACAAAGAGGACTAGAATGACCTGGAGGGGGGTTGGGGGTGGCGGGGAGGTGGGTACAGCAGGAGACTCTGGAAATGCCCCGGAGATGGCTGAGCACCGCTGCGTCTGTCCCTGTCCAAAGGCTGCGCTCAGGCTGCGGTTTAAAGACCCGCTGAGGCATCATTGGCCAATGTCTTCACCGAGCACCGAGAAGTGACATGGGTAGAAAAGCGACATAGAACGCGACCCTAAGCAAGGTGGGCTGGGAAAGAACTGTGTTCCATTAGGACAGCTAGGTCTATTCCTGGCTCTCAAAGCCCTCAACTAGCCGTGAACTCTTGGGCAAGTCACCCAGTCCTCTGTTGTCTTATCTATAAAATAAATGGGTGTATGTGGGGGAGAAGGGTGGGCTGGCAGAGTCACCATTCATCGTGGGTCAGGCTTCAGGCTACACCATTTCACAACCATCCTTCATGGAATTTATCACTGCTCCTCTTTTTCAGATTAGGAAAACCAAGGGCCACACAGGCCCCATCAGTGACCAAAGCCACAAGGCCTGCAAGTGGCCAAGCTGGCTTTGCACTCAGGTCTGCCCCTAAAGTCTATTCTTAACTGTTCAGGGCACTATTCTCTGTGTCTGGTCGTCCGGGACGTATCACGAGCCGGCACTCTCATTTCTTTAAGGGTATTTGTAACCCGGTCAAGTCTCAAACCTGGTCCTGAGAGAGAGCTGGGAATGCGGTGTCCATGTGCCCCACCCCGTGGAGTGGGCAGCACGCAGGTTCGGGAGAGTAGCAGTCCTGGTTTCTCTGCTCTTATCAGGCCCCTCCCGCCCTCCCTGTGGCCCGCTGGGATTCCAGCCTAGCTGGCCCTTTTTGCTGCCTCGACTAAGAGGAGAGGCTTCAGGTGTTTTTTAAATTAAAATGGTTTGTTTCTGTTCATCTCTTTTCCAGATGTCACTACCTAGAGGGAATCTGTCTTTATTTATTAGCTCTTTCCTGTGCAGAATCCAAGGGAGTCTCCCTCTGGCTGGGACCCCCGGGAGGGAGGCCACATGTGGGGTCTCTGTGGGCTCAGGTGGAAAGCACTGGGGGTGGGGCTGCCAGTAGGGTTTTCTCTCAGTCACGTGGCCCGCGCACTGTGACTGTGAGGCTTGCAGCAGGTCAGCTTGTTTTCTGCCGGGCTAGGGGGCTGTGTGAGAGCTTATGAAGGGCAGATGTGGTACCCTGTGGCTGTTTGTCATGTGGCAGCTGCAGCCGCATGGCATTTGTTTTCCTATTAGACAGTAGACTGAGAGCTGCCTGACCAAGCTCCAGCCCCATCCTGGCTGACACCCAGCTCTGTCCTCCGCCTTCCTCCTCTAGACCTCCGTCTGCCCCGAACCCAGGCCTCTCCCCGCCAGGTGGTTGAGAAAGCTTCTCAGCCCAGGCTTCCTATCTCCGTTCCTCGCCCTCGCCCATCATGGCTCCAACAGTAGCCAGAGAGAGCCATCAAAAACCCAACCCGAGCAGACCTTCCACCCCTGCTTCTAACAGCCCAGTCCTCCCCTTCCCTATGGAGTGGAGCCCAAAATCCCAGATCAGCCACGTAGGCCCTTCCCAAGCCTGCCTCCAGATTCTCCTCCTTCCTGAATGGCCTTGAGCTCCCCCGGTATAACACTCACTCTAATGCCTCACCTGTCCCCTCTGCCAGGCACCCTTCTCCAAGTAGCCCTGCCCAATGCCAGCTCCTCTGAAAATCCATCTGCTCCCCTGTCCCCCCTCCCCCCCGGTGTGCAGAATCCCAGACATGTCCCTGCCCATGCATGCACCAGACTGCCCCTGTTTATTTATGGGCCTGCCAGACTCGAGCCACCCAGAGCCTCCTGGGGGTAAGGGCCAAATCCTCTCCACGACAGTGACCCCGGTACCCAGCACAGGCCACAATGGTGCTGGCGGACCAGAGGCACCGGTGAGAAGGAAGCTGATGCCAACCACTTAGGGACTAGAACACTGGTCTTGCCAGGTCTGCAACCCTGTAAAGACTGCCCCACACCCAGGATCCCATGGAGGATGTGCTTCTGAGGGCTGTGTCCCCTGATGTCCCCTCTTGTCACTCATAAGCATTTTGTGCTGAAGTGAAAGGCCATGGTATTCCCCAAGTAGATAAAAAGATTTGATTCCCTGACAGACATTCCAAGGAGATGATCTTGAAGACTCTGTGTGCCTGTTCCTGTGGGACATTTCTAGGGATCAACTTGTGGTGACATTCCACAGACTTCCCACTCCCCCCAGCTAGGAGAGGTTGGAGTGGAGGGGCCCGGAGACCCACCACGAGCGGGCGCTGGGCTGCGGGCGAACGTGAGTCAGATGAGGCCTGTCCTGGGGAAGCATCCCATTTAGCGGGAGCAGCAGTTCTGGGTGCAGAGAACCAGAGCCCACGGCAGCGAGTGCCCAGTGCTCGGCGGAGGCCCACAGCAGGGCCAGGGGGTAAGGGAGCAGTGACTGCTGCGGGAGGGTACTGCCGTGGTTAGTGGAAAAGCCAGGACTCACAGGCTGCACACAAATTAGTTAGGCAGGGCTGGCAAGGGGCAAGGGTTCAGGCAAGGGGCAGAGCACAACCAAAATGAAGAGATGGGATGGCACGGGGCTTGTCAGAACGGCAGGTGACTCCGTCTGACTTCATCAGAGTGTTTACGTATGAGATGAAGGACGTATGAGGGTGACAAGCCAGGCAGACATGTGTGGCCCTCAGACCCACCTGCCTGGGTGCTCGGCAGAGGGGCAGGGGAGGGAGCGAGGGGTGTCCATCTTCACTGCACAGCAAGCCAGAAGCGCTCGGCCCTACACGGGATAAGTAGCTGGGGCATTCGATGCCTGGGCTGGCCCTGGAGACTAAGGGAGGTGGCCGTAGCTTATGCGGCTCATAGAGTAAGGGGCAGTGGTCCTCTCCCCAGAATCCAACGGAGAGCCCAGAATGGCCATATATGTCATTTCATCTATCCTCCTCCACACTTTCCACCACCTCGATCGCTGGTCCCTTCTGTGGCATTCCCACCTCACACACCGGGTACCAGAACATTCCCTCCTTGGAGGCTGTGTTTCCACAGAGCTCCATAGCCTTGCTGCAGGACCCAGCTGCCCGCCCCCTTGGCTCTGCCGAGCATGGCCTCACAGGGCCCGTCCCCTCTCTGTCTTCCCCACAGCTCCTGGAAGGCACAGAGAACTGAGAACACCTCTTTGGGGGGCAGTGTCTGGGGGTCCTGGGTGGTGACTGGCCCACAGTGGTGCCCAGCAACCTCTGCAGACAGAAACTGTCCCCTGAACTGAGTTGGTGACTCGGCTGGCTCAGGCTGGAGAGGTGACTGGTCACCATGGTACGAAGAGAAGGCACCCTGGCCTGGGAGTCGGAGCTGAGCCCAGGGCTGGCCAGGCCGAGCAGGAGTGACCTTAAGAGACTGGTTTCCCACTCTGTGGGCCTTAGCTTCCCCATGTGTCCTTGGGGGCCCTGCAGTTCTGGCCTCCTGAGGCTTTAGGCTCCACCGGGGCCCTCGGCTCTGGACAGACCCGGGAGTGGCAGGCCGTTACCCCTTGCTCCTGACAGATCTGCGTCAGTCTCTCCAGCTGCTCGTCTTGGATGACCTTGGCCTTCTCGTACTGCTGGATGACCATCTCCATCTCCACCTTCACCGGCAGGACATAAGCTGGAAGACAGAGACAGCTCCGTGAAGAACTTGGCAGTAGTGGGGCTCCGGCGGCGGAGGGGCAGGTCCCAGTAGCCAGCCAGCCGCAGGTTCAAGTCCGGGAGCAGTTCCTAGAGCAGCCAGGGGGTGCAGGGGCTGGGGGGATGCCTAGGCATCCCACAGCACCCAGACAGTATAAGAGGGCTAGACCCCTAACCTGCGGTAACCGAGATATCTGTTTTCCTCCTTGGTCCTAGTGACAGCACCCTTCATTCTGGCTGTGTGCACAGCTGCCCAGAGCAAGGCTGAATTTTCGAGTCTCCTGCGCAGCTATGGGCAGCCGTGAGACCGCAGTCTGGACACCGGGAGGCAAGTGTAGGTGCCACGCAGCAGCTTCCGGGAGCTGGCGGTGACGAGGAAGCGGAAATCCTGGAACCCTTACTGGTTCCTTATTGGCTGGTGGGAAAGTGACATGCGGCAGCCACTCTGGAAAACAGTGGGGCAGGTCCTGAGATGGCTAAGACAGAGTGACCAGCGAGGCCCGGCGAGTCCATGCCTAGGCACTTGAGAGAAACGAAAACACCTCCATGCAAAATCTTGGACACGGATGTTTACAGCAGTCAAACGTGGAAACAAACTAAATGTCCAGCAACAGAGAGGGGATAGAGAAAATGTGGTCCGTCCATACAAAGGAGCACGACGCAACAATAAAAAGGAATGAAGCTCTGACAGGCTACACACAGATGAACCCTGAAGACACTTTTGCTCAGTGAAAGAAGGCAGACACAACAGAACACACAGCCTATGATCCCATTTATAAGAAATGTCCAGAAGAGGCAAATCTACAGAGATAGGAAGTAGGTTAGTGGCGGCCTAGGGCTGGGAGGGTCATGTGGAGTGACTGCTAATGGGTACGGGCTTTCTTTTTGAAGTGGTGAAAAGGCTCTAAGCTTAGGTTTTGGTGATATTTGCATGACCCTAGGAATATACTAAAAGCCACTGAATTGTGCACTTTAAATGGGTATTTTATGATGTGTGAACTGTATCTCAATAAAGATGGCTAAAGAGGAAAGGCAGCTGGGGCTTTCCTTTTGCCTCTTTATCTTCTTCCTCTCTTCCTTCTTCCTAGTGGCTGAGATAAGGATGTGATGGCTGGCCCTGGAGCAGCCATCCTGGGCCATGGGGCTGACTTTGGAAAGTAGACAATGGACAGCAGAGCAACAAACAGGAGGAGTCTGGAATCTCGACTACAGAGAGCGCCACATCAGCCTGGAACTCCCGATCTGCAGACTCTCATGTGAGAGAAAGAGGCTTCTGCTTTAAGTCACTGTTATTCTGGGTCTCTGTTACTCATGGACAGTCCTATCCACCCAGAGGAGAGAGCCTAGCCTCAGGCTGGAGGGCCCCAGATCTCGCAGCCAGTGGTAGCCCCACTGGCCCCTCCCTTGGACAGTTCTCTGGGCTCTGTGAAGTCTCAGTATCAACTCCTGACCTGACCCTGGCCTCTGGCCTTCACGCTCTTCTCATGTCGCAGAACTCAGTTCTTCCTGACTTGTCAGAAACTTCGGTCACACGCCTCTCTTGCTGCTGTATTCTACGACTCTCCACATCTCCACTCTTCGAGTCCCTTTCCACCCACGGTCTCCCACCCTCTGGGCATTCTCTGGCTGCCACGGAATCATGCGGGGCAGAGAAAGCAGAATTCTCCTGTTCGCTTCTCAACTGGAGGGCAGCCCACTCGTCCCGCAGGCTCATCTCCAGGCTCCCAAGGCTGGACCCAGCGGCTTCTGCCTCCTCAGAGCTCTGCTGAGGCCAGTTCACACCCAGAGTGAGAGAAGCAAATTAACACCCACACTTTCACCCAGCACATCCCTATCCTGAGGCTTCCAGTGGTACAGCCAAGCCTGCTACGTCGGGAAAAAGGGAGAGCAGCTGGGAAGAGCATTCACAATGGGTTGTCAAGATCCATCAATGTGAGGGTGTCCAGCTGTTCACAGCTGGCCGAGAAGAGCCAGAAGGCGCTGTTCCTGCCCTGAAGGGAAAGGATGTTCTCGTGAGTGGAGCCAAGGGCAGCCCTGAACAGATGGGGGTGAGTGAACAGATAAAGAGCACACTGGTGCTTGCCAGTGCGCCTGAGCTCCACTTTGCTTTGCTGTGTGACTCTTATCCCTCTTGGACTCAGTTTCCCCATCTGTCAAATAACAGGATGGACGAGACGACGTCTCAGAGCCTTCTCAATTTGGGCCTTCCAAAGTTGGACCAGTCATGTTCCAGTTGGATGAAGATTCTGGATTAGGAGCTAGCTCCCTGACAAGACATCACACCCCATGATGTTAACTGGGTGGGATGTGGGGGCAGGGACTAGCGAGAGGGTGCCCTGCCAGGGGATGAGAGGCCCCAGGGGCTGTCCTTCCTGCCCCATACCCTCCCTGGGTATGTGCCCCATACCACTCCCTGGCAAATGCTGTTGGGGTATTCTCATAGCCACAGTTTCCGACATTTGCAACCAAAATTCAGGGCCAGAATGACCTTAAGAGTCTCTATACTATACAGTGTATAGTGTAACAGTCTGTCACAGTGGTTTGAACCTGCCCCAGAGACCCAGAAAGTCCTTAGAGATGCCCCTGGGAGAAGAAAGAGGGCAAGGAGGTGGGCTCTGGCCCCCCCACTTTGAGTCAACCAAAACGCTCCACTTTTAGTCTATCTTTCACACTGGAGAGCTGCATAAGATTTTGCAGAAGAAAGGGTTTTGCTACTTTAAAAAAGCTCAGGTTTTAAAAACCTCCCGTTGTGCCTCGCCCCTCCATGCGACCTCCTGGCTCAGGCTGCCCACACTCCCGCAGGAGCCCACCTCCTGGAGAAGCAGGCCAGCCCATCTGTGGTGGCTCTGTGCCTGGTCTTTGCCTGGTCTGGCTGAGGCGAGGTGGGCCTCCCAGTCATGTCCTGGGAGGTCGAAGGACCACCCTCTGGAACTCGGAGCTGGCTCTCCCTCTTCCCCATCCCCAGGCCACCTAAGTCTAGTACCCTGCCCTGTTCTTCGGGGACAAGGTTTCCAGAATTCTCCCGCTCAGGCGTCCCTCCTCGGGGGGACACACTTGGGTCTGTCACCACTTTCTGGAAATAGATGAACGACCCAGGTCAGGGCACAGCTCTCCAAAAGAGGTGGCTCCATGGGGAGGGTGGCCTTTGCCTCTGAGGATAGTGAAGGCAGTGAGAGAGCGGAGTGGATCGGACGCTCTCTGGGAACGGAGGCCCAGATGGGAGCCTGCGTCACTAACACTGACCAAAATAAGCCAAAACCCAGACCAAGCCAGCACCTCCCCCAGAAAATTTCTCAGGTTGTTTGTGGGCCGAAAAGCTTGGGCGGGGCACCCCTTGCTGGACAGAGAAGGAGATGGGCCCTACAGGGAGCAACCCCTCGCCCAGTGGGCTAGACGAAGCCAGTGGTGAGTCTGCGGGCGGCGGGCGGCAGGCGTGCGTCCAAACCCTCCGGCTGTGCAACGCTGGTGTTCCAGAATGGCAGGCCCTGCTGTAAGTTCTCACGGGAGGCGCTGGCCGGCCGGACATACAATAAATAGTTACGTTGGAACGAACGCTCAAGTGTTTGCATGGGACATCTGGGCAGTGCGTGCGGCTCCCGGACACGTGACATGGAATGAGCGGTGACAGGCTTGGTGTGTCAGTGCCAGCAGGCTCCGGCCTCCAGTCTCCGAGGCTGGCGGGGTCATCCCTCCCGCCCACCCCGTACCACTTGGTCTCCCTCTGCTCTTAGTCAACAGCGCCAGGCTTGGTAGCGGCCACCTGCTGCCCTGCCAGCGCCGCTGACCCTTCTTGGACCACTCACCATCAATGACCCTCTTCACCCGCCAGATCCGGAGCATGATAATGAGGCTGATGGCATCCCAGGGGCTCCTGGGCCCATTGGCCACGGTGGACGCCACCATTGGGGCCAAGGACAGGATGATCACAGCCCCGTCAAACACCTGTGGGAGGAACTGGATTTCAGTGCCCCAGACCACTTCCTGGATGTCCCAGAAGCAGGTCAGGCAAAGCAGCTGGTGCGGCCAAATTCTCCAGGAGGTCTGTCCCCACATCAGGTCTCCCCTGACCCTCCTCAGTCTCTTCAGTGACCTCCCCACTCCTGGACATGCCACTGAGCACTCTCTTCCCTCTTAAGTGACCTCAGCCCGTCCCCAGCCTTTGTTCTGATGGCCTGGAGTTGCTCCCAGCATCTTTTCCCAGCATCTCGTCCCTTCCTGGGATAGGGGCTGTATTCCATGTCCCCGGGGTCCTGTTCTAGCCTTCCTGAATCCCTCACTGGCAGTGGGGGCTGAAGGCAGGAACTTTCCCCTTGAGGGAAGAGCCCAGAGCCCACATCTTACTTCTATCTGATGCTGAGTCTCTCACCACACAGGGGGGCAGAGCTAGGAGAAGAGGGGGCCCAGCATGGGCGATTCAGCCTTGGGCCCTGACCTTCTACCTAACTGCTCAAGCTTGGGCTCATCTGGACTTCCGTGGGCCAGGCCTCTATATCTGTTCCCAGCATGTGGCCCAAAGAGGCTACAACGTGGATGTGGGGTGGGGGGTGGGTGCGGAAGGAGTGGACAGAGGACACTGACCACCTCGCCTGGTCCTACGTGCACAAAACTCCCAGCGACGGCCAGGCCTTCTCGGCCCCTCATCCCCACCCACTGCACCAGACCCTTTTACAAGAAGCAGAGCAGCCAGATACTCTGCGGAAACAAGTGCCTAGATGGTTTCCCACCCAGCTCTCTGACCACTGGACCATTTTAGAGTGGACTCATTTGTTTTAAGACACACTTCAAAGCTTTTCCAAATGACTCAAGAAAAACTTTTCGAATCTTGCAGAATTTTGAGGAGAATTTTCAGACTGTCCCTTTGCCAGGAACTTTCTCCATCTGCCTGCCCCTCCCCCCACCCCAACAATACAGCTGCAGGGACTCCTGCACCCAGTGTGGAAGGGGCAGGCCTTTTTGAGGCTCCCACCGGGAGGGACGTTTCCCAGCTCCCAGGATGGCCAGCGTAGGGGGTGGGCGTGGACACCAGCCTTTACCTCTACTTTGTTTTCGATATAATCCCAGATCCCAAGCACCACAATCCGAAGTACAGTCTGGGGAGAGGAAATGAGAGAAGAGATTATGGTTACTGCTCTCCAGTCCCTGCCCCTCCCCCCATCGGAGAAGATTCCGGAGCTCAGAATTGGGGCTCTGCCTCCTTGTTCAGTAATGGAAAACATCTTCACCATCCTCCAAGTGTTTCTCAGCCCACACGCCCTCCCTACCACACTCTGCCTCAGCTCCTGGTTTGCGTCACGATCCGTGCAAACCTCCACACCCTGCACCCTGCCTTGCTCCCAGGACATACAAAATATACTCTGATCCTTTGAAAACACACTCAAGCCCATTTCCCTCTCCAGAGTCATCTCCTGCACGCCTGTCTGTGCCACAAATCTATAAACAGGCAAGCTCTTTCCTCTTTTGCCTTGTCTTTGCATAGGACAGACTGCCTGTTCGCTCCTCTCCCCACTCCCCCAATCTCCTCTCTCTTTCTTAAAGAATAATTGGGTAATTAGCATGGTCACCCAGCTACAGCCGACATTTCCCAGCTGTGGAAGGCATTAGGCTCCTTCTCCACTTTCCCTCTGCCCCAAGACTAGAACATGTGGATATGGTAGGTGAGCTGTCTTCAGGTAGGGAGGCCTGGGCAATGAGATGGAGGCCTTCTGGGTCCCCAGCAGCCCCACACCACCACATCTGCCTGAACTGTTCACCCCACTTGTCCTTCCACGAGAGAGAAATGGGCCCTATCTTGTTGAAGCCCTTGTGTTTTCTGTTTTCTCATTAGAGCAGCGTGGCCGGTGTGCTAAGCAGCAGTGCCCTTTCCCTTCTCTACTTGGAAAAGGCCTTCCTGTCCTGCTGGCCCCTGCTCGAATGTCACCTCTGTGAAGGTCTCCCACACTCCCTGGGCTCAGTGCGTCTTTCCTTGGTGTTCCTGCAGAACTTGGGACATCAATCACTCTTGGCGGCGCTTCGTCATACCTTGTGGTGATTACCTCCCTGATCCCCCGGGCAAGGCTCAAGAGACACTGATTTCTTTCACACAGAGTAGACACAGAATGCTCGTGTGGTTTGAGTCCATGAACAAATGCACGCGTGAAGGACGAATTCCTTAAGACCCCTAGTAATTCACTCCAATGCTGCTACCTTCGGGAGAGGGCTCCTCCCCAGGACTATGTCTTGCTCCAAAGAGAGTACTTACACGCTGGTCTCAGAGGACCCCGGTACCTTCGTCTGGAGGCCCTTCCTAAAGCAAGATGACTAGCTCCCAGTAATTCACACCAGATGGTGTCTCTTCTCCCACGGGCTGCAGTACAAGACCAGCCATCTGAACTCAACAAAGCTGCCGAAGGCCCATGGATCTCCACCCACACACCACAAAAAGGCTTGGCTGATAAAATTCACCTCCTCCTTGTAAAAGACTATCCTGTCTTCATGAAGGAACGAGTAGGTGGGATGCTGGCGGCATCTTTGACAACAGAGAGGGTCACGTGACAGCCCAATGTCCATTCTCACATGGCTTCCTGATTCCCTGGGTAGGGGACCCATGCTTAACTGCACGACAAACTCCAGAAACCTGGGTTGAGGTCCAAGACATCCTGAAGTCACAGCTCAGTAATGGACTGGTTGTGTGGCCTTGGGCAAGTCAAATCCCCTCTCTGGGCCTCAGTTTCCCCTCTGCCAGGGAGATGGGTTAAATGATACGAATCTCCCAATTCTTTATGAAATTAACCTTTGCCATTTACTCTATACCAATAAGTGCCGGGCCCTGGGCCAGCCCTCCTCACACGTGGTTCTCATTTTGCAGAGAGGGAAGCCGAAGCTCACAGCGATGAAGGAGGCTGCCCAGGTCACTCAGGCATTGGACGGTGAGTTGGCATTTGGACCCGGACGTTCTTGACTCTGCGTGGTATTCTCCAGCAATGTAACCACAGATGGGCCTCGTTTCTTTGGTTGCTGTTCAATCCATCTAGCTGTGCTGACACTGAAATGTGGTGTCTGTCTCCTCGGAAATGTCACGCCAGCCACATCCACTCCAAATTCTCAATTGTGAGGCTCCCAGAACAGAAAGTCCAGGCCAGGAGGGAGGGGAACAGGGCCTGGTCCAAACAGGGTTTCTCCTGTGGCTGCTGCTTCTCCTTCTCCTTTTTCCTCTTTTAAGATTGTGGTAAAATACACATAACACAAATGTTACCGTTTTCACCATTTCTAAAAGTGTACTGTGGCATTAAGTCCGTTCACACCATCAGGCAACCGCCCATCTCTGGCAGTTTTCCATCACACTCATTAAACCCCAACTTCCTGCCCCGCTCCTCACCACACCCGTCACCACCTCTCTACTTTCTGTTTCTGAGTTTGATTACTCTAGGACCCTCATATAAAAGAAATCCTCTCACGTCTTGATAAACAAGGCAGCAGCCCAGGGAGGCGGGGTTGGGGGAGGAGGAAGGGAGACGGCCAGGCATGAGATGCAGCCAGCAACCCCTGAGAGGGGAGGAGCATGCAGCAGACAGGACACGCGGAGCCTCTGTGCTCCGGGAAGGGATGCAAGCTGAACGGCTGCTGGGCTAAAGCCGTGTCACAGAAACCAGCCAAGCAGCTGGAGCACAGGCTAGCTGCCTCCCTCCTTGCTGGCCCATCCCACCAGGATCCATCCCCTGAGGCCTGGCTCAGGTCACCCTCCGCCTTCCTAACCCAGCCCATGGAAACACAACAGCCAAAGGCAGCTGTGGAGACACCTCCTGGCTAGCCTCCCACCACTGGTGGCCTGGAGACAGCTGCTCCAAGTCTGAGTCAAAGCTAGAATGAGAACCTAGCTCGGAGACAGCCCACCTGGTGGCCTTCCCCTGCGGCATCCTTTGCCAAGCTCCCCAGTCTGCGGAGACAGGGACCTGGCTACCCCGCCCACCATGGGCTGACTAATCCAGTGATGGCTGTGTTTCTTAACAGGCAGGCGAGGACCCCCTGCACCAGCAACATCTGGGGATCGATCTCAAATGCAGATTCCTGGGCCCGCATGGAGATCCAGCTATCAGAATCTCTGGGGGCGGTCCCAGGAATAAGGCTTTTTCACAAACTTCCCTAGGGTACCCACTGGAACCACAGGGATTTATCAAGTGACAATGCCCTGGGTTGGAAACAGGGAGGCCACATGCCCAGATGCAACAGGGAGGAGAATTAGAGTAGCAGTCCAAAGTCAGATTCTCTTTGTGGCTCTCTCCCTTACTGAGCATGTGCCATTGGCTAGGATGAGGGTGGACCAGTGCCCCATGCTGCCCGCCTCACCGGGCTGCTGCAAAGCTCCACGGGGAAGGCAAGAGCCGTTTTATTACCCATTCTCAGCCCGAGGCCCCTCGTCCTGCAATTCTGCCCCCAAGAGTTGCAAAGGGCTTTGAGCAAGGGTCCAAGGGAACCCAAATCCTCAGTTCCAGCTGCCTCTTTCCCACCTGGGACTGAGGGTTTTCAGCCCCCTTCATTCCAACCTTGCCTTCAAGAGATAAGGATGCTCCAACATGTGGGATAGGCCAAAGTCTTAGTGAAACCTCAACGAGAGCATCATAAACCCAGTTCCCCTGCCGTCTTGCAGGTGCAGAAATAGCCTCAGGGAGAAACAGATAAACCCTTTGGTCCTTGGCCCCTCTTCATTCCCACCTCAGGTACCCTCATCTTTTCCCCTCAGGAAGCCCTGCTTTCTGGAAGGACTCCTCTCCCCTCTCCCTGGAGCAGGGATTTAGGCTTTAGGCAGCAGGAGGGAAGAGTGAGACACTTGCATCTGCTCCAGGCCCTGTCTTAGTTAGGTGACAGCAAGGCCTCCTGCCCCTCCTGAGAAGGTCCTACCTTCTCTCCCTGGGATGGGGTCTGATGAGCTTCTAGGGTTTGGGAACCTTGGGGGATACAGGCAGAAGCACCTGCTAGTCGATAAGGTGCCTCTATGCAAATTTTTAAAAGGTACCCTTTTTCCAGACAGAGGGAGATCCCCTGGCTCCCTGCTTGGTGAGCAGAGTGGGGGCTGGCACCCTTGCTCCCTGAAGAGCCATCCCTGAAACCAGACCCCACCAGCGGGGGAGAAGGGAGCGGCACACGCCTAGGCCTGAGCCTGTGCCCCGGCAACACTGCAGCTGGGCAGGGTCGGGGAGTGGGGTGCAGGCTGACCAAGGAAATACCCGCGGTAGGCACTAAGTGGCTGGGGCTGACCCCAAGCACTTCTTCAAGAAGCACATCTACTCTTGGGCGAGTTTTCTCTGCCAAGATAGCTGCTGGCTCCTTCCTCCAAATCCCCCCAACCCCGGGTTAAATGAGAGCGGCAAGAGGAATACATGGAATCCAGGATCCAGCCACGAGGAAGAAGGAAGAAATGTGAGGAACCTTTGCAGGGGCTGAAAGCAGTGCTGAATTGGTGCACAGAAGAAAGGCTTTCTGGGTAACAGGTGCAGACTGGGGGTGATGGGGGAGCACAATGGCGCCTCCTAGGCTTAGGCAGATAAAACAGGAGCAGAGGGACCAGCCTCCCCTTCACTCCTCCATCCTTATACCCTCAAAATCCATGGGCATGGAGCACAGCGAGCCAGAGCCTGCCTCCTCCCCAGGAGGCTGGTGTCCTCCCTAGGGGTCTACACGTGAACTCCGGACCAGATGCAGTAGCCAATACCTCCGATACCTCCGTGGGACCGGGGCTCTCAGACACACCGCTGCGCTCTACCTGGTGCTGGCTTCATTCTGGCAGGAGGTTCCCAACTCCCTTGAAAGAATGGGTACGAGGCCCGTAGGGCACAAGACATGGCCAGAAGTCAGTCCCTTACACGTTGAGTGTGTGCGCTCTGTGCCAGCCCTCGGGTAAGGAAGCAAGCCTGAAACACACAGGCCGTGCAAAGCTGAGTTCCAGAATTTCCTCTCAGCCCAAGAACTGTCTCAGTCTCCTCCATTCTAAAACATGCCTCACCGACCCCATGTCTCCCTTCAACCACCGCCGTTCCTCTTCTCCCAGGTGGTTTGGAGGCAGCGTCTCCACTTCACCCACTGCAATCTGCCACGAGCCCCACCACAGCAGTGGAACCGCTCCCACCTTGTTACCGATGACCCCTTGTTGCCAGCTCTCAGGGATAAAGTCCTGCGATTTATCTCAGTGTGGCGGCGGGTAGTGCCTTGGGCACTTCCCTCCTCTTCAAGGACCCCCCTTGCTATCTCCAAGGTACCAGTGGTTCTGGGTTCTCCTCCCACTTCCCTGGCTACACCTGCTCATTCACCTGGGTTTTCTTTTCCTCCGTCCATACTGACAGTGTTTCCCAGGGCTCCAGTTTCTTCTCTTCTCCCTCCCCCCATCCCGGGATGATCACACCCTTGGCTGCAATTCCCACTGATACCCAGAAGCCCCCTAAGTCCATGTGTCCGTCAGCAGCTCCGGCTTGGCAAACCCATCACTGTCTCCTCTTTGGCTGGCCTTCTCCACTGCCGTGCTCCCCTCCAACCCTTGGCTCCCAGTGATGACCAGTAGTGATCAGTGTAGCCCTTTAATCTCTTTCCCACATGTCCCTTTCTCCATCTCCCTTCCATTTTCCGGTTCAAACAGTTAACCTCGCACGGCTGAGCCATGCTTCCTAAATGGTCTTCAAATTCCAGTCTTCCGCTTCCTCCAGACCTGGATGTCAGGGTGATCTCTCTAAAAAGCC
Organism: Potos flavus; assembly: GCA_028534135.1. NCBI lineage: Eukaryota > Metazoa > Chordata > Mammalia > Carnivora > Procyonidae > Potos > Potos flavus. Next base: position 23,738,740 of record CM052896.1, on the reverse strand, counting down.
AATTTCATCACGCCCCTCTCCTGCTTAGAGGCCTCCGGGGGCTTCCCACTGTCTTCGGATCAAGACCCCAACTCCTGAGCAAGACATTAGGGGCCTTTGTGACCTGGTCTTGCGAGGGTTCCCCGGATGTCTCACCACCTCCCCTGCCATAGTGGACAACCAGGCACAGGGTGCTGGCTCCCGCCTCTGTCCCCTGTGCATTCTGTGACTGCTGCCTGAGGTCCTTCCAGCTCACCCACCTGCAAGCTCACACGCCTGCGGGCAGACTGCTTCCATGATTACCTTGAGCTTGAACTTCAACCCCTTTCCCAGGGCTCTCATGTTTGCTTGGCTGCTTTCTGACTGACTACAGACACCCTGAAGCCGGGCCTGCACAGTGCCACCAGATTTTTACCTCTGCGCAGCACCTTGGGCGCCTGGCTGATGTGTGTGGAGACGAAGGGCTCCTGGCGGCAGCAGAAGTCACAGCAGGCTTGCTCCAGTGCCAGTCCCAGGCGAGTGGCACACGGCCCGGGCTGGGCATGGCAGCCTCGCACCTTCTGAATCAAGCCTGATCCCTCGAGAAGTCCAGTGCTGGGCTCAAACCCGTTTCCTCCTCTTCAATCTTTTTAGGGCACTTTCATAATCCTATCAGGCTTTCCTGTGAGATGGCGGGGCAGCCGCTGCTCACAATATGGAAGGGACAAGTGCAGTCAGAAGTGACAGGATGTGTGGCTCTCTCAGCTGGGGGAAAAGGCAGGTCTGGGGCCCCAATTTCCCTCCACCTCTCTGAAACGTGGAAAGGCAGACAGGGAATCCAGTCTCTCTCCCCGAAGTGCAACACTTTCAGTGGGGTCAAGAAGGCAGCCCAGGCCCTCGGACAGGCCCAAGTCCCTCGGGTCAAAGACGAGGAAGCCAAGGCAGAGAGAGTGCTGGTGACTTGCCCCAGGACATACTGAAACTCCGTGGCCAAACTGGTTCCCTCTTGTTGCGTCCTCATCAGACACCAAGGGGATGCAAACGCATCATCTCTCAGAGCGTGCTCAGCATTGCCCTCTTGCCTTCTGTGGGATGACTGAGGCTCACCCCTGGGAGGAAGCGGCAGGTGGGAGAGGGACCCCCTCATGAGTCCAGAGTGTGTGCTGATTTGGAGAGAGGAGGCCCTGGCTCAGTTTGCTTTGGTTGGCAATGGCCTTCTCTTGGCACAGGGCACAGGTAAGCCAGCAGGCCAGACTCCCTCGAGACCAAGAGGCTGCACTGGAGAGGAGGTGGCCCTCACAGCTGATGGTGAAAGAAGGCTTGGTCAACTGACGGGTGAGAAAACAAACTGTGGCCTCTCCATCCAATGGAATCGTATTCAGACATAACAAGGAATGACTCCCTAAGCCATGCAACAATGTGGGTAAACTTGACAATGATCACGGATCATATGAGGGTGTTTATGTGAAATACCCAGACGAGTTAAATTCCCGGACAGAGAAAGCAGATCAGTGGTCAGGAGGGGCTGGGTCAAGGGGGAATGGGGAGCGGCTGTGTCATGGGTTCAGGCCTCCTCTGAGAGGGAGGAAAACGCTTTGGCACTCAAAGAGGTGTCATAGCACTCTGTCTGCACTAAATGCCACTGGATGGTATAGTTTAAAAGAGTGATGTTATGCAAATTTCACCTCGATGAAATAATAAGAGGAGGAGGAGGACGAAGCAGCAGCTGTTGCCACCGCTGCCTTGAGGCTCCTATCTAGAGGGCCAGCCGCAGGTCAGCTTTCTCCTCTTCCAGGAAAAGAGCCAGGCCTCTCCAGCCCCGCCCCCGCGCCCCCGCGCCCCCCCCCCCCCCGCAGCATTAGGGGATGGGCCAACACCTCTCGGGCTGCGAAAGAACCCTGATGCAGGGTGGCCCGGTCTGGCCAGGCCCCAACCCTGTACAGTCTCAGGAAGAGAAGCAGCTGGGCTCCCCGGTTATACGTGGCTGGCTGGTCTTGGTGTCAGCCAAGGGTGGGGTTGCCTGTGCTTTGCAAACAGCATTTGTACAATTCTCCATCTGGACTCCACAAGCTTTGCTCGTTCTTGGGTGCTGCAGAGCCATCTGGAAGCACAGTGACTATCAGGGCCCAGGAAACTCTGAGGGCACCTGCTTTCACCTTGGGCCCCTATAGGGACGCCTCCCAGCCTGCCTGACTGAGGGATACCCACGCTCACCACGTTGAGAAGCATCTCAGGGAAGTAGCATAGCCTGTTTGAACATATGTCCTCAAACTGAGCCCAGAGCAGCCTTACCCTTCTCTTCTTTGGGTCTAGACGTGTCCCCTGGGGCCTCACGGCACAGGGTGACCCATCTGCCTTAGAGCAGCCCTCAGAGCACTGAGATGGGTGAAGGACGGGGTGGAGCCCGCTTCTGGTCCCACCTGTCATTCCTGCAGACCCGGGGCAGCTTTCCACTCCTCTCCAGGCCTCAGTGTCCCAACTTGTCAAATGTCATGCCCACATTCCAGGTTGCCCTAAAGCTTAGTTGAGACAAGGGCTAGAACACTGCTCAGGACTGGTCAAAAGGCACCTACCACAGCATCAGGAGCCCTGTGGGTCAAACCTCTGTAGAATCTGTGAATTAACACCCATTCGTTAAGTCTAGCCAGGCTTGGAGTCTTGGAATGATGCCCACCCTCGGCCTACAGCCACGTCTCTAGGTATTTCCTGAGGAAAACGGAGCCAGACTTCAAGGGGTGATGTTCATTTCACACTAGAAGAGGCAGGTGTGCCGGTCACACTGGGTCAGGGGCCCGAGGCTTTGCAGGGCTGGATTTCTTCTTTCTCGGCTCCTGGCCCAGGCCCTTCCCCCGGAGTCTCAGTCCCCTCACAACCTGCTGGCACTAGGGCCACAGAGGGATGCAGTGGTGACAACCTAGATTAGGAGCCCAGAGGCCTGGGCCCAGTTTTAGCCAGAATTGACCAGGTAAGCCCAGGTCGCTCTCCTTGTCTGTACAGTTTGAAAAAGGCCACTACCGGCATTTTCAACACTGGAAAGGCACGGCTGAGGGACACTGGCTCCCCTGGCCCTTCTCACTAGAGGTGCCCCAGTCACTGAGGAGCACAAAGATCCTCACACAACTCCAAGCCCTCTGGGGAACAGGGGTGGGGGGACTTCTCTGAGGCTGTTCTAGTGCCTGCTGATGCTTGGTTCTTCGGGGGCACTCTGCGACATGTGAAAACCCAGGCTGATGAGATCACCGTGTAGCAGCCCCTGAGTTCACATTGGGCAGGGTGCCCTGTTACTCCCATTAGCCCTCTGTTACTCTGCGTTACTCCTCTGATACCAGCCCGTTATGGCTCCACCCGATCTCGTCTTCTGTCTTTGACAAGGCCAAGGTCAGAGGCTGGTGGGAAGCTGGTGGGAAGCTCCAGCCCCTCCCGCTCTGAGTGTGTGTCTGGGAGTGGGTGGGGGTTTGAGGCTGAGATTCCTCTGCACAGGGGCTTGTTTGTCTCAGGTGGCTTGCCTCTGGCAGTGACAGGAAGGGCATGCCAAATTCACGCTGGGTAATAAATTCTGCAAAGCCAATAAAACCAAAGCAGAGGGATAGAGGGAAGAACCGCAACAACTGATTAAACATTTTTGTTGGCAGTCACAGACACATGACACATTTTCCAAGGTTTGCATCAAGGAGACATCTGGCCGTGGCCTGTGTGTTTGTGGGAGGAATCATGGGGAGTGGAGGTAAGGGAGCTGGGGAGGGTAAGACCCTCCAAAGGGCAGGAGGCTGGGAAGCAGGCACTGTTGAGGGGCTGCTGAGTCACCTCCAGGACAATGGTCTCAGCGAGCTGGTGGGGACACTCCCCGGGAGGGTCAGTGTTGGGAACTGCCCCCACAGCCAGAGCTTCAGCCCAGGCTTGCCTGCCAACTCTGTGGGCTGCAGGAGTCGAGGCCTGGGAAGGGAATGTTCTGTGCTTGGAATGCCTCTGCCGCCCAGCCCCACCACACCCCACACCCAGACTCAGGATTCTGGACTGATCTTTGAAGGATACTGAGGGCCATTATATGGAGCCAGAGCTGGCCCACAAGAGGACCTTCGGGCTCTTAATTCTTTGGGTTTCCTGACCATGTCTCCAAATTGTCTGTACTTCCATACCTCCACTCATGAGGTTCCTCTCCCACAGCATCCTTCTTCCCTTCAAGGCACTGCTATGCTCTGGGACCCAGAGCCCCCTGTGCCCGTAGGGTAGCAGCACCCATGCTGACGTGAGCCATGCGTGTGTGTGTGCACACATCTTTCCAACAGGCTCTTTGCCTTTTCTTTCTGACATTCTCCCCATGCTTGGTGACCCTGCTGAAAGGCCCCACTGGGGCCTCTGCATGAGCTGATGTGGGCCCATGGCCGTGGAGGTGGGGCAGATGGGCAGAGGGGGACAGTGACCAGCTGACTTAGGTTAGTCTTTTGCTCTGTTGGAAAGAACTGGATTTCCACAAGACATTCTCCCATCTTTCAACGACTTGCCACTGCTCACAAGATAAAGCCCAACCTCCCCAGCCTCCCTGGGAGACCCAGACTGCAGCAGTCCCAAGTCAATGGCACTGAAATGCAGGCCAGGGTATCATGGTGACAGTCTGGGGACTGCTCCAAAGAAGGGTCACTCACCGTTGTGTACAGGCAGAGCAAGGGGCTGGGATCCCGGCTGCCCACACAGTCCAGTCTCATACTGGGTAACTAGCTCACACTGAAACCCAGTGGCCCAGGAGTCCCCAGGAGCTCTTTCCCTCACACACCAAGATCCCGACTTGGGCTTCAGTTGGCTGGCTCAAGCAATGGTAAAGGGTGTCTGTGATCCTTGATCCCACCACTCCCTTCCCGTGCCCCTCTGCTCATACTCGGCCTAGCCAGACCCCACAGTCCTGCAGCCCCTGCTCAAGTCCACTGCCCAGGCCTGAGACTCCATCCTCTCTAACCACTGCGTGCCCGAGCCTCAGGGGGCTCTCACCACCTGCAGGCCCCCCCGGACAATCAGCCCAGCCTCCTGTCTGCTGCTTGCACACATGGCCTTTTGCTCTCCCTCAGCCACGTCTTCCTCAGTCTCACCTTCACACACGTCGTCGCCCACCCCTTACTCGGAGGACAACTGCTCATCCTCTGGGATTCCACGCAGGGGTCGCGTGCCGGGGTTCAGGCCTCCCTGGAGGCATCGGCAGCGGCTCCTCCAGTGACACCTCCTGGCCCAGAGCCCAGCCCCCTGCCTTGTTGCCCCCTCTGTGCAGCCTTGAGTGGGAGCAGAGGGTGGGACACTAAATGTTTAGGGAACAGAGCTCGGTCTTCCCAGGGCAGGAGTTGCCCTAAAGAGGTCATAGGGCCCAAGTCTTTACCTACCTCTGAGAAGAACACCGAGAGAATGACCAGACTGATCCAGTGAATTATCCCGGCAAACTGGAATGCGCTGGAAACTGCAACGAACACAATAATGGGGCAATTTTAGGAGTAAGGAGTTAGGCGCATTGGTAGAGGGCCTTCACAGCATGGAGGCAGACCTCTGGGAGCCCGGGGCCTGCTCATGAGAACACTGAGATCTAGACAGAATCAGGCCAGAGAACATCAAGGGCAGCTTAAAATGGTGTCTGTGGTGGAGGTGGTGGGAGGACAGCCGGCCAGTGGTGCTGTTCCTTCCTCTGAGAGGCCTCCTCTGTCTCCCCGTAGGCCGCCTCCCAGAATTCCAGCTCAGTCCCATCAGCCTTGGTGGGCTTCAAGCTACAGCCACCCTCCCAGAAAGGAGCCCTCCAGAGTGGGACTTATGAAGACCTTCGTGGCTTTCAGAGTTGGCTAGGTAGCTTCGGTCAAGTCTAGATGAGCTTTCGGAAACCCCTACCACAATTCCCATCCAAAGCTCTGGGCACTGTCAGTGGGACTCAAGGCAAGCTTACTTTGGCTTTTCACTGGGAAAAGTGAAAGATGTGTAGAGATGGCCAGTGGGCCAGGGGCTTTGGGGATGAGGGCGGAGCCAGGCCTGGTACGGGGCCCGTCACCTCTGAGCGCGGAAGCACACGTGGCCAGGCTCTGTTATCCTTCCAGGTTCCTCCATTTGCCCTCCGGACTCCAGAGTGCAAATGGGGAGAGCCGTCAGCCCCCGAAAGCTCCCACCCCACCTTCCGCCAGACAATCCTTGGAGTAAAGGCGCTCTCTCTGAAAGACCCTTTTAAAACACGGGAGCCATGACCAGCTTCCGAGCCTAAGCAGGGCATAGTTCATCAGGTAGTGAGGTCAAAAGCAGTGTGCTGGGGCCCAGGATGAGGGTCAGGTGGGCTCTGATGGAGGATGGATGGGTGGGGATGCTTCCCAGAAGGCAGGCCTGAAAGAGACAGCACAGGGCAGTTGGCAGGGCCCAAACAGGGTGCAGAAATGCTGCAGAAAATGCATCTATGCTGCTTCTCTCCTGGACTTGGGGCAGACCTGCTTAGCGTGCAGCCCCAGGGGCTAAAGGAAAATACCCAGGACCTCAATGGGGAAGGTTGGCTTGAAAGAGAACCCGCAGTCTCCCCCAAAGCGCTGAGACTAGTGAACCCTGGGGGTGGGCCGAAACCCAGCCCTGGAGCATGTCCAGGGGGTGGGGGGAAGGCTGCAATACCAGGTTCCAGGTGGGAGACTTAGGCATCCCCTGTCGTTGGGTCAATGTGGCCCTTAGAGGAGGAGGCCTGGACGCACTGTGGATTCTTTCCATCCCAGGCCACATGAGGACTAGTGGGAAGTGAGAGTCTGAGGCCTGTGTGACTCTGAAAAGACCTCCAGATGATTCTGAAAACATAAAATCTCTCCCCATTATTTCTCAAATGAATTCCTGTGCCTTTTTTTACGGTTTGCTTTAGAAGAGCAATAAATCTCTGATTGTGCGTTTTATGGAATTTAAGATGCCTTTTATGAGCTGCTATTGGATCTCCCACCAAAATCAATCTCCTGGATACTTAATTTTAAGCAAAATTCCAGTGTCGGCCAGGTTCTCAGTTCTACTCAATGTCATGTCACAACCTGAGCAGCCGAGGGCCCCAAGTATAACCTATGACAGGGAAAGAAAGACTCTGTTACGGCCAAGACCTCATAAAAAGCAGACATATGGATGAGTGGGAGGGAAAGTATACAACATGGTTTAATTGAAGACAGGTTGAGTGTAAAACCAGTGCTGGTCACTTTATGCTGGAAGATACTTTGATTGGAACCAAGGGGCCACCAGCTGCACAAAACCCAATGAGGCTTATCAGACAAAAGCAATTCTGTACTCCCTGTCATCCTCTCTTAGGGAGTAGGGAAGGCTGGTGGGGCGTGGAAGGAGCTCTGATGGACCCTGAAAACAGAGGCTCCAGTAAAAGAATTGGGGACATTTGAGAAAACAAGTCGAAGACAACTTAAAGGGTTTGGGGGTGGCTAGAGCTATTGTCTTAGATTTTGCCAATGGCAGAATCTTGGGGGCCAATAATTTCATTTCTTTTTTATTTGCACTCAAATAATCTGCTTCCTGAATTGGGGAAATGCGGGGTGGGGATCCAGGAGCTCTACCATAAACCACTCACTCATCCAAAGCCAAGAGTGAAGATGCCTGGCTCTCCCCACTGGTGCACTAAATAGGGGTCTGCAAGGGTCAGGGGCAGGAGGTGCCCCCGCCCCGACAGCCACATTACCACAGGACATCCAGAAGGACAGAAGAGGGAGCAGACAAGCCATCGAGGGCCATGTGCATCAGGCTCCCATAAACACAAGACTAGGACAAACCCCAAGAGACCCATGGTGGGAAGGAAACTGGCCGGGCCATTGAATGGCCTGGTGGCCTGAAGTCCCTTACCTAGGGGAAGCCTCTAACCTCCCCAAATGTTAACTCCCTTGCCTATAAGATGAGATAAAATCAGTCATGTCCACCTCCCGGGGTTGCTGCTAGGGTCAGATGTACAGAAAAGTGCTTTCAGGATGCTCACAGCCATAAGTAACTCTGCCAACTGACGGCTGGATAACAACACAAGCAATCCTATCATCACTGTGGTTGCTGTTCCTATCAGTTACTACAAGGCGATCGCCGCCACACGCAAGAACTCTCTGTAAGCTATAGAAAAATCCAACATGGAAAATTCCAAATGGGAACAATTTTTAAAAAAGTGCACACAGGGGTCCCCAACGTTTTAGATCTCATCAGTTTCTGATCGTGGAATGCTGGGGTGGGGGGGCTGGAGAGGCCACATTGGGGAGAAGGGGCAAACAGATAACTGGGGGTGACAGGGAGAGGAGCTGCCAGACTTCCTCCCTGGGCAGCAATCCCCATGAGCCATGGGGCCAGGGGGTGACAGTGGCATTGGGCTGGGGAGCAGATCGCACTGCTGGTTGGGGACCCCTGATGGATGCACATTGAATATTGACATCATATGTATTTGCATATGTATCTCTCTTGCTACTCACACTGGAGAAGCTTTATATCTATTAGAAGTTCCAGAGTCAGGAGAATCACCACCAATATTACACAGGCTACCAGGAAACTGTTGAGACTTGCACTGAGCAAAAATACCTGCCACACGGCTGCTCTCTTCCCACAGCACGGCTTCAGCCAGGTAGACCTGTGGGGACAAAAGTGGGACAGAAGGCAGGGAGAGGCGGTGAGATCTTGGCCACAGCTCTGCTCTCAGACCCACCCTCATCATTCCTCCCGGTCTCTGTGTCTCCCAGCAAAATGCAACCTTATTCTAGAGGCCGCTGAGTAGAATCACAAAGAGCAAAACCAACTCAGGCGTAGAGGCTGACCTGGGCAACTCACAGCAGCATCAGTCCACGCTTCAGTCTCCTCATCTTTATAATGGGTGTGAAACCCACATCATATAGACTCCTTGTAATCACTGGAGGAAATCACGAAGGTCAGCAAAGAGCCTGGCTAGGTGTAAGAACTGCATGAAAATGAGCCGTTATTATTGTACATCTTGTGTGGTCTCAGAGTCTAGCATAGGCTCTGAAGTTAGGAAGCCCTCAGCTCACCTCTAATAAATGCTCAATAAATTAATGAATTTTCAGCGCTTTTTAGCTACACAAACAAGGATTTGAACTAAATATCTATTTCTCAAAGTGGGTTGTATGGAATCCCAGTTCCACAGAATGTTAATGGTTGTTACTTGATAATTTCTATGGTTGGACATGTTTTGGAAAATTGGGGTCAAAGTAAATGGATATTTTTCTAGGTGGGACATTTCAGTGCCTTGAATATGTTATGATACATCACCATGCTCTAAAGGATCACAGTAGCCGTGCTTCCCAGAATCACTGGACAACAGCAACGCCTTGTCACCGAGCATCTGGTGGGACTAGTGCTTCATGGACAATCTTTTGGGAAACCCCAACAGGTGGAGATGAAGCCATCAAGGGTGGAATTCTTCCTACGCAGGACTGGAGGTGGGAAGGAGGGGCAGAGCCTCAGAGCTGGGTAGGTACCTCGGGGTATTTGATGTACTCCCTTCAGGAACACAAGATCCTGGGAAAGAGGGGTGCTTCTAGGCAGATGAGGGTGCTGAGGCCAAACCTCATTGCCTTGGCGAGGAAGAATTAGGCATCCTGAAGGAGCAGAGACAGCACTAGGCAGGGAACCCTCACTTTTGGTTCCACCTTTGGACACCCAGGACTATGTGCGAAGGTATCTCTGTGTTCTGGGCCTCAGTCTCCCATTTATAAAACTCCTTAACTCCTGGGGTTATTGAAAGTTAAATGAGGGAATTCATAGGTATCCGACCTATGAAGCACCATGGTGCTGAAATGGGTTGATGAAGGATGTTGATGTTGTTATTTGATGGCCCAAACACTTGGCTGTCCCCCTCCTCTCCATCCAGAGGGAGCATCTGCCGAAGGGGGTCAGCCCCCCCACCCCCAGCCCCGGGATCCCAAGGGTGTCCCTGGAAGATGGAATTCTGAGATGCTCCCTTCTCTGCAAAGGAATACTGTGAGTGTTTCGAGGAGGAGTTTCTTCCTCGAGATCTATCTAGGGAAAGCTTGGAGGAGCCCTCATCTGTTGGAAGGTCGTACAAAGACCCCAAACTGACATCATACGGAGCTCAGGAGGGTTGCCAGAGAAAACACAGACATCCAGTTAAATCTCAGATAAACAACAAACAATTTTCTAGTGTAAGTACATCCCAAACACCGCACAGGATATAGTTATACTAAAAAAGTATTCATTGTTTGTCTGAAATTCAACTGAACCTGGGTGTCCTGTGTTTGGAGAAGAGGGGTGTGGAGGGGGTCCGGTGAGGGTCACTGTGGTTACCTCAGGGGGACACATGAGAACCCGGAGTGGCAGGCGAGAAGCCAGAGCCAGGGAAGGAAAGGCCAGCAAAGAAGGACGAGGGTGCCGAAGCCTCCACCGCACAGCTCAGAGGCCCAGAGGCCCAGTGAGGCCTGGAGCTGCTGCCCACAGGTGCTCCCAGCAGCTGCTGCTTTTGCATATGAAAGACCCTTTGACTTATAAGATCTGCTTGGCCTGCATTACTCAGCTGATTTCTCCTCATCCATCTGCAAGTCTCACCTACCCCCCTTCTCCTTTTCCCACCGTGTGATATTCCTGCCCCAACCGCCCAGGGGCCCTATTTTAATCCTTCACCATTTCACACCTCTCTCAGTGCCAGCCTGCAGCTCCCTCAGCACTTTCCCTCCTGCCCTCCCGTCAGCTCCTCCCAGCTCACTCATCGCCACAAGCACAGTGCCTGCCAGCTCCCAAAGGAGGCCCCTTCCACGTCCTCTCGGAAACCCAGTCCGATTATTGGTGGCCCCCAAACTGATGTTGTTTCATTGTCATCTGAAATGGGAGGCAAGCACGTTCAGCAGTTATAACTAAAAAAGGGAGCTGCGAAGGCTGTCTGCTTGGGCTGTGTCACCCGAGCAGCCGGCAGGAAGACCGTCCGCACATTCAGTGCAAGGAGCTAGGGCATTTGTTGGCCTCTATGCCTTGTACAGGAGAATGGATGTGCCCCTCAGAGTCTGCTGCCCCTACCTCAACAACAAGATCCCAAAGAAAGAGGAGGAGGAGGAGGAGGAGGAGGAGGAGGAGGGGGGGGAGGAGGGGGGGAGGAGGGGGGG
>CM052896.1:23645156-23727204 GCA_028534135.1 Potos flavus | reverse complement strand
AGGAGGAGGGGGAGGGGGAGGAGGAGGGGGAGGAGGAGGGGGAGGAGGAGGAGGGGGGGAGGAGGAGGGGGGGGAGGGGGGGAGGAGGAGCCGCCACCTGGAGGGCTCAGTCAGTTAAGCCTCTGCCTTCGGCTCAGGTCATGAGCCCAGGGTCCTGGGATTGAGCCCCACATCAGGCTCCCTGCTCAGTGGGAAACCTGCTTCTCCCTCTCCCTCTCCTTCTGTGTGTGCTCTCTCTCTCTAGCTCTCTTTCTCAAATAAAGAAAATTTAAAAGAAAGAAGGAAGAGCATGAAACAAAACATTTGTTTCTCTACAAACAGGAGACTCCAATCTCGACTGACCTGCTTCCATGGGAGGGAAAAGTCATTTTACGTTGGTGCTTAAAACACTGAAATGCTGATTTTAATTTTCTTGTTTGGTTAGAAAAACTTCCTAACCAGACCAGGGGCTGGTTATTGGGAAGCTGTAGGTGCAAAGCGGGGCGGCTGAGACTGGGGACTCGTGGCCGGGTAAAGAGCAGGTGTCTGGGGTCTGCCAACGGTGGGCAGTGGCCTGGCCCTGATGCCACAGCGCTCCTTGGCCTCGGGGAGCAGTTGGGCAGGGAACCAGGCACACGGCAGGATCCGGAAACCAGGCAGGGGGAGGCCTGGAAGTCAAAGGAATGCCAAGCACCTGTCCGGTGCTAGGGAGGCACCGTGATCAGGCAGCAGCCCTGGGGCAGTTTACATCGGAGTGGGTGAGGGAGTCCAACAGTAAACACAACACATTTGCAGATTATGTGGCGTACTACAGGTGGGAGGTACTGGGGGCAGGGATGGGGCACCGCGGGTGACCTTTTAAATAAGGTGGTCAGGGCAGGCTGCACTGAGAAAGTGACATTTGAGAAAGAGTTGGAGGGAGTGTGGCCTGGCCTATCCGGGGTGTGGTGGAATGTACACTACAAAACAAGTATTCATGGCAAAACTCTGCTCAGGCCCAAAGAACCTCCAACAGAATAAACACAAGAAGAACAGGAGCCAGGAGCTGGGCTGGGAGGAGACAGGGCTTTCCCCTTCAGTGCCGAGTGCAGTTTGCCAAAGCCCACCGAGGGCAGATACTGCAGGCATTTCTACGGCCCGGGGCACAACGGGCACAGTTCCCAGAGAACCCCGAGGCAGCGGTAAAACAGAGCCCATGCCCACTGCGCTGGTCCTGCTCTTCCATCTGTGCCAGCCTGACTGCCCCTCATGTCTGCCCCAGCTTTGCTTTCAACTACCAGACCTCAACCATGCCCACCGGGGAGGGACCTCAGGCAGCCCCCATTCTGCACAAGGTCAAGAGGTTCTATTTGCATCATGGTAGATGTGGACCCCAGGGCAACACACACGGGGGTGGACTGAACTGAAGCAGGTGGAGGGACGGAGCGTCTGACAAGGAGCTGAGCCTGGAAATCTGCAGTCTGCACTGTGGTTAGTGGTTCTCCGTGCGGGCTGCATCCTGGGACCACCCAGAGAGCTTATAAAAGTTCCAGGGCCCAGGCCACACACCAGACCATTTCAACCACAACCTCTAGGGTAGGACCCAGGCCTCAGTATTTTTTGATCTTCTTAGGTGATTCCAGTGTGTGGCTGAGATTAAGAACCAGTGTCCTAGGTCCTTGACGCCGAGGGGTCTCCATGGACCAGCAGCATCAGCATCATCTGGGACCTGGTTGGAAATGCAGAATCGTGGGCCTGCTCTGTGCCCACTGAGTAAGTCTGCATTTCAGTGAGATGGCGAGTGACTTGGGAGGGAACAGCTTTGGGAGAGGTGGCAGGTATTTCGGGGGACAGATGGGGCATGGCAAAGGGAGTCTGGGAGCAAGAGCTATGAGCCAGTGAAGGCAAGCGTGTGCCGCCCCAGCCTGTGGTGGCCCCCCCGACTCAGGAACACTCACTGAGACTGAGTGTGTGCCTCTGTGGGGGTGTCGAGGGCCTCCTTAGCCAGAGACTTGAGGCTGAAGTCAGAATCCAAGCAGGCTCTTGGCTTCTAGCTCCTTGAAGAGCAGGACCCTGGACCCCAAGGCTCTAGGATAGAGGTTGGGCTGAAGCAGCATTTTCTGGCTGAGGGACTGTTTGGAAATCCCAAGGTGCTGATAAAATTCCTGTGAAATTCAAATGACTCAGACATTCCTAAGAGACTGTGTTTTAGCAGAAAAATAGAATTTGTGTCCAGTTTCAAAATATCCCTGAGTGGTTAAATAATGACTCAAGAAGCTTAATGGGCCAGAAGGGAAATCAGCATCGACTTGTTAATTAGAGAAGATACTTCCTTCAGCATCCAGCCTCATCAGGGCCCTGGAGCAGGGCCTCAAGATGGTGTTATCCCTGGAATTGCCACCAGAGGGCAGGCGTCTATCAATTTCATGGCTTGCTACAGTGACAGCAAGGGGCCAGCTCCAGGAGGCAGGCTTGGGCTGCCGAAGTCTGTAAATATCAGCAGCCAGATGGCATCTCCTGGCAGGTAGGCAGGTGTTCTACTGCGAGGTTCTACTAGTTCTTGAGGCCTCCCAGAAATCCTGGGGTGGGAGTGGGGGTGCTGGGTACCTTTACTGCTTCTGCTTTATATTCTGAAGTATCTTGATAAATGTTTGAAAGAATAACTTCTAGAAAATTAGGAGGAGCTTTGGCAAATTTCCGACATATCTTCCGTGTGAGGTAAGGCCAAGGGAGTGGGCCAGAAGCAGGCAGCTCCAGGTCACTGCCCCATCAGGCCGCATTCCCAAGCCTGGCACTCACACAGCCCCTTTCTGAAACGCGAGGCAGAAGCGTGCAGCACCAGGATAGAGGAGGCTGTTTGCTCCTGTGGCCTCTCCCACCCCCGCAATCCACTGAGCAGTCAGGCCACCGGGCCTGCCAGGCTGGTGTGGCTGGAAACGTGCATGATAGGAGAAGGGGGCAGGGGCGAGAGTCTGGGTAACAGGGTGGCCCTTCAAGTTGCCAGAAAAGGTGCTTCCAGGCAGTGGAGAGTCATGGCATCCCAGGAGGAGGCAGCAGACGACAGAAAAGCTGATTTCCCTGCAGGCAGCCAGACCAGATGGCCCTGCCCGTCCTACATGGTGATTTTCATCCATCAAGTCCCCTAGGAAAGGAGCTGGGGGAGGCGTGGAGGGAGTCAGAAGCCTGTCTGGTAGCGGGAGCCGAATGAAATCAGGAGGACTGGGATTCCCTCCCTGCCCCTAAGGCGGACTTCAAGAAGCACGGCTAGACCAGAGCCTCAGAACACTGCTGGGTTGCAGAGCTCTCTACTGGGACGAAAACCGTGGCCCTGTGCCTGAAAAATGCAGAAAACCGCAACACTGGGCATCACATTCTAAAGGGTGCACGGACCTTTTGAATCTCACTGAGGGATCATCGAAGGACACCTGGGCTCCCGGTTCAAACTCCAGGACTGGGCAGTCTGAGACCCCTCCTAGCCCCAAAGGGCTCCAATTCTGGGATGCTTAACACCTGTGGCCTGGATCCTGCAGACGTGGTGGTGTCAAGGGTCAACACAACAGCCCAGGACCCACTCGACTTTACTGCATTTGTTCCTGGTGATTAAAACACTGTCAGAGAAAGCCAAGAGGCGGACTTTAATCCAACTTCTGGCATTGACCTAGGCTTTATTTTTACTGACTTAACAAACACACAGCATTTACTATGAAACAGGCGTTTTCCGAGCACTTTACAAATGTGAACTCATCTAGTTGTTTTAGAAGATAATTCCTTCAATTTTTTTCTCTGTTAACGAATAGTGGGAAAAGCCAGACTTTTCCATCAGTTGGGTTTGGGTGGCAACTAGAGTCTCCAAGTCACAGTCCCGCAACTCTGAGTGTAATCTTTGAGTCTTAATTTCCTAATCTCCAAAATAGGAGTATTATCTACCTTTGCAGGGTTGTTGTTCTAAAATATTGAAAATAGCATATGCAAAGCACATAACATAGTGCTTACTTCATGTCTACTATACATATCTGCTATGATGACGATTTAGGTATGTGGGTATTAGAAAAGGGATTAATTATCTAAACAAGGGAAGTCTTAACGTTCATCCCATTCCAGGCGGAGTTATTATGTGCCCTCGAAGTGCCAGGCACTGTATTAGGTGGCGAGCACATGAGAGTGGACAGGGCCTTCACCCTCACGGAGCCTGAAGCCTTGTAAAGGAATTCTGACTAAGTGGTGAGCTCCTGGCCCTAGGCCACTCTGAAAAGCAAAATAAATAAAGGGAGAAAAAAGCAGGAGAGGGGAATGAACTCACATGCATACGACTTTTCCAAAGAGACAAACATCCACTTGGGAGAACCATCAACCCACAGGGTGCCCACAGGGACACCCTTTTGCTAAATATCTGAAAGGGTCTGTGGGGCTTTTTTCTCTTCCAGGGAGAACCAGGACAACAGGAAAAGCAGTGTCAGGCATCCTCTTTGTTCTTGCATCTAATTCTAGGAGGCAAGCCACAGCAGAGCCCTCAGACCCAGAAAGACGAGCACATAAATCCACGTCATGTAACAGGAACTCTCAGGTGGGAGGTGAGAGATGACCCTCCCAGCCATTTGGGGGAACTAAGTAATTGGTTTCCATACTAGCAGCTTCAGTTCTGCAATCAGAGCTATAGGTTAACCTCACTGCCTTGGGGAAGACAGCAGGAGGGCTGTGCACAGCGGGGGTCAGGGAGTCTGACATTTGCTTGTCCTAGAATCTCAGATTTCTTGCATCCTGGGAAATGCCTACTCTGGGAAAGACAGCAGGGTGTGGCAGTACAGTATGAGCTCGGGGCTGGGAGCTAGGAGCTGTCACCCACCTTGGTGAGGCACAAAACCCCCCTCTAGGGACACAAAGGCAGACACACACCACAGACTGGCTGCTCCTACTTGGGGGGTACCCAGGGTATTGTCTACGCAGGTCTGTAGGGCCACACCTGACTTGTTAGGGAGAGGGGTACTGCTGGACGGTGGCTCTACGGCTCCTTCCCACCTCAGGAGTCCTCAATTTGCAGAACTGGCCACAAGTCTGAAAATCTCCTTTGCCACGCGTTGCAGCAGGGACGCGTGAATTAGGCCAGCTTCCTAACCTACTGTTTTCCACTTCTCTGTCCAGCTCTCTGGTTCTGAGCTGTGGTCTGGCAAATCCCGAGGCAGCCACACTCTTTCTATTTGGCAAAAGTGTGGGTTCCAGGTGCCTCCACAGGTGACCGAGGACCCCCAAACACCATAAATTCAGCCCACTTGCAACGGGGGACTTGTCCTTGGGCTTACATTTTCCTCAGCTGTTCCGGGCAATACGCACCGGGAAGGCGGTCAGAGGCGCTCTGCCGCCACCTCGTGGTAGCCTGTGGCCGTACACCCTGCACCTGCGCGTCAGTGTGGATGTGCGGTTTATTTTGCTGAGAAAGAATCAATCTGTGAATTCATTGTCTTCTTAATCAAAGACAAATCTTTGAGATTCTTGGACTACAGATAAGAAGATAACCTGTGTTTACCAGGAAATGTTTTAATCTTCGTTAAACCTTTATTGCTTGTTTGGGGCATCAAGAAGCCTCCTGGAAGCTTTAGCCTACTGGAAAACATAGAGTCCCAGGTCACAGGGACTGCTTGGGGTCCAGCCGGTACGCCAGAGGAAGGAGTGGCGTTTTATTATAGAGAAATCTTACTGACGTCAAGAAGATGGATTAATGAAGCTCCTTTTGAATTTTTTTCTCCTTGGGGGAAAAATGCAAAAGACGTTGCCAGCCAAGTGAAGATACAGAACTTTTAGACTGCACTTGCAAGGTCATGGCTGGAACACACCTGCCCTTTAACCCTGGGCCCCAAAAGGCTTTTCCCCTTCCTCTTTTTAAAAAAGATTTTATTTATTTATTTGAGAGAGAGAGAGAGAGAGAGAGAGAGAGAGAGAGAAAGCACGAGCCAGGGGAAGGACAGAGGGAGAAGGAGAGGAGACTCCCCACTGAACAAGAAACCCAGTATGGGACTCGATTCCAGGACCCTAGGATCATGACCCGGGCTGAAGGCAGAACCAACTGAACCACCCCAGTGCTCCAAGCTTTTCTTTCTTCTAGGTGAAGTTGGCATGTTCTGAGGCAAATCTGATTTATTTTTTCCAGGATGACTTTGTGGGAGAATGTGGAATTAGCAGGGATGCTCAGAGGTGGGCCAGCCACAGGCCACAACCTTGTATTCTGGGGCATGTAAAACCTGGTTCCTCCCTGTGGCTCATCCTTGACCCCACAGAAGTCTGGAGCAGCCCCTAATTCTCCCCAAACGGAACTGGCTTCCCCTTCTTTTCATCCTTAACACAGTCCCATCCATCCACTCACTCACTCATTTATCCAACTCATTCCTTCTTTCCATCAACGCCCTCTCTGTTTCAGGCTCAAAGGATCTGATCCTTGCCCTGAGGGGATCACACAGTCCCATACTGGAAGCAGACTGGTGAGCAGGCCAGTAGAGCCCAGTGTCACGCATGCTGAGATAAAGGGAGACAAAGCACTAAGGGTACACGGAAGTGAGGCCCTGCCCTGGGTGGGGTGTGGGGCACAGAAGACTTCCTGGAGGAGGTGGTCCTTGAGCTAGACAGTGTGGGGAGAAAGGACAGTATTTTGGGCTTTGGTTTAGTACATTCCTCCCCTTCCACCTTCTTTGCCTCCAGCCTTTGTTCGCTGGTATATCTAAAATTAGTTTAGTCCTTATTTAAATATGTTGTTATATTGGACCTGTCTTTTTTTTTTTTTTTTTCCCGGCCTGACATCTAAAAAGCCATTCCTCTGCTCCTATTATGTCTTCTTCCTCTGACTGTGAAGTTCTGACAGAAATGTGCCATTGGCATCATCTTTACGTAGTAACAGCCTTTCTGTCTACCCATCCTTCCTCCAAGCTTCTGTTTTCCGGGGGTGTAGCCCTGACCTCTCAGGTTTAACGTTTTAGAACCCTAAAATAGAAATAATTACAAAAAGCTGAATGTCTTTCATTTCTTACTTTATTTTTACACTTTTGACAAAGACTATGCTACCACATCTCACGACCCTCTCTGTACCCTCTTTCCACCAAAAATTTGGGGAGCACTGTTTCTCTCTGTGGCCACAGAGTCTCCTCTGTAAAAGGGGGGTGAATGACTTTTGCCTTATACTGCCTTCCTCAACACATTCTATCACCATCATCTCTCTGGGGGTGGAGACCCTGGGCTTCTCTGAATTTCCTCTTTTGTGGCCTCTTGTCTAGCCCAGACTCTGCAATCCGACCAGGCCTCCAGTGCAATGTAGCTGGTTAGGAGAAGGTATAACTTCCAGTCTGTGCGATGAGTTAGACTCCTGAAAACCTAGTTTCCCTCTTCTAAAAGTGGACAGTTGGTTCACTGAGAAGAGTTCTGTGCCTCACTTCCCCACCACTGAATGGGGTGATGTCCAAAGGCAAAGAACGAGAACCAGGCAGAAGGGATTTGGTTATAAGGAAACATAAAGTATTGTCCACCGGATGACAAACGCAAGTCAAACTGCATTGGAGAATCAAGTTGACCAAGTTACAGAAGAAACAGTCTAAGAGGGTAGACATGGTCCTAGACCTTTCCCAAATGATGCCAAGAAAAGCTGAAGAAAAGATTTAATTCTAGATCAATGGCTATGAATGCAGACTCGGCGCTCTTGAAGGCTGTGGTTCATTGTGGGTGATTCTCCAATATCTATACCACTCCTGCCCCATTGGGTAACAGCAATGTGTTTTGGCAAATGATAAAGTTCAAGTGGTGGGTCCCATATCCCTTGCGACCCAATTCTAGCCAATGAGACATGAAGAGAGAGCAGGTAAAGGTTTCTGGGAGAGTTCTCTGTTCCCCTTAAAACAGCATAATGGGGAGTCATTTTCTCTTACCAGACATGAATGAGGAAGGTAGGCAGCTCTCTCACAAACGGAAGGAAACCTTAGTGTGAGGAAGAAGGCAACACTGTTGGCAGCAGAACAGAGAGATGGGAGGACTCTGGTCCTTACTGATGCTGTTTAGTCTCTGGACCAACCCGGACGCTGCCTGACTCTGTACTCCATATCAAAGTCGTCATTATTTGAGTCTGAGATGGGCTTTCTGTTGTATGCAGTTCAAAGTAGCTGGCTGATGGTCACCAATCCTTTGTGAGAAGGGTCATATAATGAAGAGGTATTAAGGCAGCAGGAATTTACAGGACATGGAGATGGCAGAACATGAGGGGTGAGAGCAAAGGAACTGGCCTGGTCTCTCAGGTTACTGGTGTGGTACGGCACTGTGACCAGCTCAGCTGGGGCTCGGACATGTTCAGACACCTTCCCTGTTCCTCCTCTTCCCGTCTCCTAAGCGTTCACATTGGTGGACATACTTGCAGGTTTGTACCGAGTCGCTATTGAAGGAAGAGGCACCTGGCCGGGGGTGGGGTGGTGGTGTGGGAGGGTCACGGAGGGAAAGGATGATGACCACAGGGGCGAGGTGTGCCAGCACCACCCTGTGGATTGGATTGGACAGGTGCTGGTAGAGGGGTGAAGGTCAGCAGCAAACAGGACCAGATCTGTGGCCGTAAGCAGAGCCACTTCCGGATTCACAGATAGTGTAGGGCAGTCTGGGGCTGGTGGGGGGAGGCTGTTCTTCCCCACCTGGCATGGCGCCCACACTGCATGGGTACCCGTGGCCCTGGGGTTTCTGAAGCCTCTGAACTGACAAACATTGCCATAATGGGCATTGTTGGTGGCAGCAGGTTCATGGGCCGTGGACGGATGAGAAGGAGCCAGAGCAGGCGAGGAGGAAGGACACAAATTCCAGTAGTGACTACAAACTGACTAATTAGCTTCACAGAGCTTTGGTGTTTTGGAAACCAGTGGCTCCTGTCAAGGAACTTTGGTGTCTTGGAAACTCAGAGGCTCCTGTCGAGGAGGCTCAGAGTCATTCAAAATGAGCCAAAATGCACATGTGACTCATTCTGGCAGGAATGGGTAGGGAGGCCAGGCAGCTAGGTATAGGTTCACTGATGGGAGCTATAGAAAATACATTTTGGGAAAAAACAGTCCAGGTTCAGGTTTGGGTTTAAGATGGCCAGAAGTTCTGGAGGGGCAGGTTGTGGCTCCTTATGCTGGACTTGAGTGCTGTTACTGAAAAGGCTCTTTTTAGCAATGACGTGTATGGACACAAGAACTCTCCTGTCAAATATGCAGCCAACTCAGGAGAAGAACAGACTATTCCACGGATACTTGTTAGGATTCTGAGGTGTGCTTGGGATCCCTGTGAAGATGTCCAGGAAGTGGTTGGATATGAGCCAGTAGTTTGAGAGAGAGAGATCTGCACTAGAGACATGGCTTTCAAAGCGCAAGCTGAAAAATATTAAGCTATGGGACTGGATGAAAGTAGAGAGAAAATGACCAAAGACAGAAAATGAAGAGCCCCAACACTGAGGGACCAAGCAGAGAAAGAGCAATTTTTAAAAGGCTTGGACAGAAGGGCTAGAGGGGCAGGAAGAAATCAGGAGAGTGTGGTAGAGCAGCAGACCCAGGGAGGCTGTGTTTGAAGAGGCAGGAAGTGGCTGCTAGTTTCTGGGGCTGGCCAGAGGGTAACCTAAAGGCCTCAGCAACAGGATAGTCCACCACGCAGACAGGGCTCAAGCTGGACTGCAGCAGGCTGAGGAATGACTGGGAGGGAGAGGGCACATGGCAAGTGCAGATGTGGCTTTTAAGAAGTTTGGCCACGAAGAGGAGAGAGAGGGTAGTAGCTAAAGGGTATGTGGAGTCAAGGGAGACTGTGAGACCAGAGTGCGTGGTGAATCAGGGTGAGAATGTAACTGATGGAACCACATTCAGAAGGTGGGAGGGGAAGGGGATCAGACCTCAGAGAGGAGGGGGGCCCTCGAAGGAGCAGGGGTACTGAGGGGAGGGGTGCAGGCCCACTGGAACAATTTCTCTTTTCCGAGGAAGGAGCAGAGGAGGTCATCTGCTGAAGGCAAGGGGGGACTTGAGGAAAACAGAAGCAATCTGAGATGGCCACCTAGGACCAGGAGTGCCCGCCAACCAGGACCACAGGGGGACACGGTCAGGCAGAACCGAGAAGCAAGTTGAGAGTAGAGAGGTTGAGTCTGGGGAGGTGCTATTATGGGTCGAATGTCTGTGCTCCCCCCACCCACCCACCTGGTGTTATATTGAAACCCTAACCCCTTGTGTGATGGTATTTGAAGGTGGGGCATCTGGAAGGTGATTAGGTTTACTTGAAGTCAGAGTGGGGCCCACAGGGTGGGAACACTGGGGCGGGTATGTGTTGTGGGGAACGCTGTGTGTTGTGTAAGACTGATGAATCACAGACCTGTACCCGTGAAACAAATAATACATTATACGTTAATAATAAAATAAAAAAAAATGAAGAGTCTAGAGCTCACGTTCTTCCTCTACCCACACGTAATGCGGAAAGGCCATATGAGGACAGAGCAAGAAGGCAGCCATCTATAACCCCAAGAGTCCCTGCCAGCCACCAACCTGCTGGCACCTTGATCATGGACTTCCATCTCTGAGAATTGTGAGAAGATAACGTTTCTGATGTTGAAGGCACCAGTCTCTTGTTGTGGCAGCCTGAGCTGACAAAGGTGCCAATCTGCACAGATGGCTGGTTCTCCTCCCCGAGCCCCCTGCAGCCTGGGTATGGAAGCGCAGAGAGCAGACGGTGGAGAGCTGTGGTCTGGGCTCTGCTGAGCAGGCACATAAGAAGGACTACGGACTCTTGGGAAAGGCAGGGAGCTTGGTAGGGAGGGCTCTTCACCATGCCTGGGGGCTTACCCACATCACAGCGACTGTTCCTTCTTCACAGGGCTTTCATGGGCAAAAGGTATCTGACAGTGTAGCCCGCAGCAGTGTCACGTGGGCAAGCCATGTTAACCACAGTCATGACCGTGATGTTGTAAAGGGCCAGGTGACAAACAGAAGCCCAGTGGTGCTAGTCTGGCTCAGGAGCCAGGAGATCAGGCTCTGTTTCCGACTCTGCTGCTGTGTGACCATGGGCAAGTTCCTTGCACTCTCGGGACTCTGGAATATTATAATACTTAGCATAGATGTTTTCTAAGGTCTTTTCCAGTTCTAACATTTTCAGATTCTGGGTAATGTAAAAGTACTGAGACATCACTGAGTTCAAAACATGTGAACAGCGGGGCAGCTGGGTCACTAGGCATTTTCTTGCTAGTGTCCCTGAGGTCTCCTCATTTCCTACAGACAACATTCATGTCTCTGTATCACACTTCCTCTGGCAGTTTTAAAAAAGACCTAACAAGCCCAGAATGGAGTCACCCATGCTAAGCCCCACATCAGCAATCCGAGATTGCAATACCTAACGTAATTGTAGCTTCAGCCTCTCTCAGGAATGTAATCTTTAAGCAGTCCATCTGCAATTCCCTGGTCAGCACCAGCGAGGTCATCGTCCTTACAGACCCTGCCATCCCGAAAGGAAGGAGGCCTTGCTGGAGCAATCTACTCTTTCCTGGAATAACTTTCCTGCGCAGCCTCCTTCTGCCTGGGGAAGTCTTTCATTTCGTTCAGCTCCTCAGACCTCCTTTCTATCTGCTAGATGGCATGGCACCTGATTCATGAATCACTGAATAAAAGCCAATTAGGTCTTCAAATTTACTCAACCAAATTTTGTTTGTTAACAGTAAGAAGAGGTGTTTTTGAAGAGACTTTTGGAAGGCTGACCCGAACTGTAGGTAGTGTTGTTTTGCGGCGTTTCAGAAAAGGCCAGCTTGTAGATTCTGGGGGACCCCAGGAAATGCAGCAGGAACCAAGAAGCCTTGTGAAGAGAGGCCTGGCCCCTCTGCAGTGTGCTTTCGTTTCGCTTCCTCTTCCCCTAGCTTCTGCCCCATGCCTGCTCTTCCTTCCTCCGGGAAGCCCTCTGGCTGCCAGTGCAGTTCCTCACCGAGAGCTCCAGCAGCCGGCAAATCCCTTCCCCGGCTGCTTCCTATTGAAATTCCTTCCAACAGGAGCAGCTTTCCGGGCACACCTGGAGGCTCAAATCAAATCAAGAGCCTCTCCGCCCTAGCGGGCACTTCATTTGCACTCTCCCTAATCAGAAGAAGCCTTGGGGGGTTCTAATTCAGGAGCATGGGGAATGACAAAGCAGGCCTCTGGTCACACTCCCAGGGGAAGGGAGGGAGTGGCCCAGCGTGTACCGCGAGCTCACAGGCAGCCCGTGTGCATATTGCCCTGGGCCAGAACCCTTAGAGGTCACCCCCCGGAGGTCCCCCCTGCCCCCCCCACCTTCTGACCGCAAACCTGAAAAGGGCCTAACACTGACTGGCTCAGGCTGGGCGCAAAATAAGTCCTTGGGAAGGACAGGGACTTGTTACCAGCCGCACTACCACTTCTGACCACCAGATTGCAGTGTCACAGAGACCGGGTGCTCGGGAAGGACTAGGCAGTCCGGTGAAAATGCATGGCTCCTTTTTCAAAACTGATTAATTTCAAGGCCGTAGCAGCAAAGCATTAAACCAGGCACAGGCTGCAGGACTTGATACTGGCCCTGGCTCGGGGCCTCAATGATCTGGAGATCCAAAAGCCAGCCCTGCCCTCAGACAGGTGCTGACAGTGTTCAGGGTGCCAGGCATCCCCTCGCTATCTCCCACCTGCTTGCCTGTCCTTTCCCCCAAATATTCTCCTGACTCTACTACACACAATACCTACAGAAAATTATATTTTCAGAGAAAGCCCTTAGGGTGCAGTTTTTACAAAAGATGGATGGTTTCACAATTGTTAGGAAATTTCTCTCGGGAAGTGGGAGAGCCCCTTCGGGAAACAAGCACAGAAAATCCAAGCTCTGCAAATTTAACTTTAGCTAAGCCCTCTCATTTGCTTCTAAAATAACCCAGCAACCCTTCATTTTTATATTCAAAGCAGCCAGCATGTTCCACACTATGAACAGACACCTGAGCAAGAAGAGTGGCCCAGACGTGGCTCCTAAGGTCCTGGCCAATGTTTAAAATTCTCTAAGAGCAACAAGGTGGGGCCGGGAAAAGTCTGACCTGCTGGGAGACCCGAGGACCTGTTCCCGCCCTTCAGGTTCCCCTACGTAAAAGGAGAGCTTTGAACTGGTGTGTCTCCCTGCCCCATCCAGCTCTAACACCCATTCACTTTCAGAAGGTTTGTAAGACAGACTAGGCTAATGAGAAATTAGCTGGGGAACAAAGGCATCCAATCTGCTTGACAAGCTAAGTAGGAGTCGGTAGGGGCCACTCCTCTGAATCAAGGACTAGCATATCCTACTTGTCCTTGCTGAAAAGAGAGCAGCTAATGTCTGCAAAGTTCCCAGCTAAATGCTGCTAAATTCCCTTAACATGTTACTGTGTGCAGAATGCTTTCTTCCCAGCCTCTTCCCTGGTGGGAGCGGGCTGATAATGGGCAGTGCAATCCAAGTCCACCCCCTACGGGCTCTGTGACCTTGGGCCAGTCCCTAATCCCTGTGGGTCTCCTGATTCCCAAGTGTACAGCAAGGAGGTTGGATGGGCCATTAAGGAGCAATTCAGTTCTAAAACAATTTCATGAATCTTTGAGTTCCAAGCAAATGTCACGTAAGAGGTTGTCTAGCAGTGCAGATATTTCTGTGCCCAAAGCATTTTTCTGAGGAAGCAATGTCTGAGGAGAAATAGAGCTTGGGTGAACTTCTGGTCTCTAATCTCTGTGCTGCCTCACTGAGGTACCCATGGCAACTCGGGGGATTATGCAAAAGCCTTCTTAGCTACTCAACAGTCCCGGCACCTACCCTTCTCTTTGGTAATCTTCATCCAGATTTGACAGGAGCTGCGAGCCTGCCGTGGAGAGGTCGACCGCAGCCAGGGGCAGGTCACGATAGGCAAAGTTCACCAGCTGCACGGGAGCAATGCTCTTGGTTTCTTCGTCTACTTGTTGGGAGATGATCTCAACTTCAGAAATCCCTCCTTCTATGGCGGGCCTGAGTTGGTGAGAAAGGCGACAGGGTAGTCAGCCTTCAAGAGCAAAGTAATTGCTCTACTCCCCAAAGGAAGGAAGAAGAATGCATCGGAATCCATGCTGTGCTGGTGGCAAGTGGGGGAAGCTTGAGGTCGCCAGTCCTCCACACTGGCCACCCAAGGGACTGGACTGAAGCCCCTGTCTCTTCCACCAGTTGGGGAATGGTGGAGGAAGGCGAGGAGGAATTGCTCAGATCTGAAAATAGGAGGTGTGGAGGTAGGATCCTTCTCAAGGGGGCTTACAGATCCAGATGGAAATTCTGCCCACCAGCAAAACCAGGGGTTGGACTTTTCAGATGTTTTGGTCCCTATACTTTATATTGGAGTAATATATATATATATATATATATATATTTTTTTTTTTTTTTTTAAGATTTATTTATTTGAGAGAGCGAGCACAAGCAGGGGGAGGGGCAAAGGGAGAGAGAGGGGAAGCCACCTCCCTGCTGTGTGGGGAGCCCAATTCGGCGCTCCATCTCAGGGCCCTGAGACCGTGACCTGAACCAAAACTCAAGAGTTAAACGCTTAACTGACTGAGCCACCCAAGCGCCCTGGAGTATTAAACTCTTTTAAACTGTCTCCTGAGTTCCTCTCTAAAGGTCCTCTGAAGTGTTCTACCATCTGTACCACAATAGAGAAAAGAGGCTTCTGTTTGCGACTGGATGTCCTGCTGGTCGTTGGGGAACTGACCTGGAGAGACCCCGTGGGCCTTGGACAGTGAAGACAGCAGGGGCCAGCTGTCCCTGCCTGCCATCCCCTTCCTAATCGAACTGGTCCTACTACATCTCCCCTTTTAAGGCTGAGAGTAGGAAATAGAGGGCACGTGATCAAGCTTCGGTGGAGCTGCCGGTCTCCTACGTCACTGCGGGCCTGCATCACGGCGGGCCTATGAATCCCTGTGGCACCGCGAATCCCTGACAACTACTCTGGGATACAGGGCTTCCGAGCTAGTGGCAGCATGACCGCCCGACCCCCCAGCGGGTGTGTGGCAGTCTGCCTGCCATGGTGACCACAGGGGGCCACTATTGACATCAGTGGGAGCGGGGGATTACAAAGCCTACAGTGTTGCTGACTGTGAAGAAGTGTCCTGTCCAAACACCAACAGATACACTGCGGAGAGATGCTGGGCGAGAGCACTTTGCTTTAACTTCCTGGGGTGCCATCTTTGGTCCCCCCAACACATCCCTGACCCTCTCTTACCCTGTGGAATCTGAGGGGCTGCGTCTTATGCTTCTGGCCAAACAATGAAGGTCAGAAAGAAAAATGGCATGAGTGGAGAGGAGTAGAGATGAAATATCTGGGGGATCATTGAGAGGCCAGTTTTAATACTGGAGTGGCAGTCAGTCTTAGCGCTGTTCTTGGGCTCTGGCGCCAACTCCAATGCTGACCTCCCTGGGGCTTTTCTGGAGCCTCAGTTTCTCCAACTGAAACACAAGGAGGTGAAACAGAGGCTTCCTAAAGGCCAGTCATTCTCACCCTAGCATCTGATGTGGAGAAGAGACATGGAGCATAGGGAGGAGCTCTCCAGGGACTAATCCCTATGCGTGTGGGTGGGAGCTCTAAGTTCCAGACTTTTCTTTCCCAACCATCACTGAAATCTAACCAGTCATACACAGTGGCAGTTATCCAGGAAGGTTAGAGCTGAATCTGCCCACTGCTGTCTTGCTTGAATCATCCAGGTAATTGAGGAAAAAGTGGAATTTTTATCTGAACACCACAGGTTGGCAGCCTGAACTACCTGGATTCACCAAGTAATTTCCAGTGCCCCAATTCTCTTTGGCAGGCCTTATTTAAACCTTGGCTTTTTGCTACCTGTCAAGCACCAATAATAGTACTCATCATTGTGTGACATTTACAAAATGCCTCAAGATCTTCAGACGGAACAGTCATAGGGTGTGAGGCTTCTGTGTTTCTCAACAATTGAAATAAAAGTGTGGGTGTTTGGTGGGGAATCCTGGCTCCTCCAGGTGTTTCCAAAAAAGTTGATGCTGGGTTGAATTTGTTTTCTTTTCTTTTGGGCTACTCACGGAAGCTACGGGTGGCTTAACTGAGCACAGAGAACCTTCTGATCCATGGGCTGTTCAGAGGGCTGGAGTGAATTTCTGAGACTAACAGGATGTGGCTCTGAGTAGCAGGGGATGGGCTACTTCAGCCTTCCTGACTTTGCTGCTCTCTGTTTCCCCCCTGCCAGTGGTCACAGCAGCCCAGCACCATCTCTGCTCATGTGGTTATCTCTGCAGGAGGAAAGAAGGCCTCCCTTGGTGGGAGCAAAGGTCCCACAGTTCATAGCCTGGGTGTTGAGACTAGCCTCTGGGCTCAGATATGAAGAACACTGTGATAGACAACGTGTATTAATGGCCCCATTCTTCAGCCTCTCCTTTCACCATGGGACCCTGCAGAACTCCTCCCATCAGAAGGAAGACTAGGATTCTCCACCTTTGATGTTGGGCTCAGTTTTATGATTTGTTCTGGTCAAGGGGACGTTAGCAGACATGACACAGGCAGAAACATGAAAAGGAGCTTCAATTTCTCTTGTACCTCCGATATTGCCATTGGAAGTTGACCAGCCTCGCCTGAGGGAGGATGAGAGACACACTGAGCAGAGCCGTTTCACGGAGATCAGCTGACAGCAGGCCAAGCCCCATGTCAAAGAGCAATTCCAGATTAGCAGCTCTCTCTCTGGCTACCCCACACACGGAAGAACAAATACTGATTGTTCTATTCTACGCAGGTACCACAGTTCATTGTTACACAGCATTACTGTGGGCAAGAGATAATGGGTTCCTGCTCCATGATGATGACAGCAACCAGCCCCATAGCTAGGCAGGCTGGGGCTGTGTGATGTGACAGAAAGAATGCTTATTATCATCTTAGTATTTTTGCTAGTGAGTTGTAAAACACAAAATAAATGACCACTTTGCTGGTGTTTGGTAAGATGAAGTGGTGGTCTGCATGGCATCTCAGGTTTGGGCAACTGAAAGCACTTCTCCCTTAAGAGTTCTGCCCTTTGGAAAACAGTGTGGAGATCCCTCAAGAAATTAAAAATAGAGCTACCCTATGACCCTGCAATTGCACTACTGGGTATTTACCCCAAAGATGCAGATGTAGTACAAAGAAGGGCCACATGTACCCCAATGTTCATAGCAGCAATGGCCACAATCGCCAAACTGTGGAAAGAGCCAACATGCCCTTCAACAGACAAATGGATAAAGAAGATATGGTCCATATATACAATGGAATATTGTGCCTCTATCAGAAAGGATGAATACCCAACTTTTGTATCAACATGGACGGGACTGGAAGAGATTATGCTGAGTGAAATAAGTCAAGCAGAGAGAGTCAATTATTATATGGTTTCACTTACATGTGGAGCATAAGGAAAAACATGGAGGACATTAGGAGAAGGAAAGGAAGGGTGAATTGGGGGAAACTGGAGGGGGAGACAAGCATGAGAACTGTGGACTCTGAGAAACAAACTGAAGGTTTTGGAAGGGAGGGGGGTAGGGGGTTGGGCAAGCCTGGTGGTGGGTATTGAGGAGGGCACCAATTGCATGGAGCACTGGGTGTAGTGCATGAACAATGAATCTTGGAACACTGAAAAAATAAAACTAAATAAAAAAAACCCAAAATGTTAATATACATAGTGCTTAATGTAAAAAAAAAAAAAAAAAAGCTACAGCCACCCCCCCCCCTAAAAAAAGGAGTTCTGCCCTTAGTTTCATAAAGCCTGCTTTTAGAAATCCTCTCATGGTTTCTAAATTTCCTTGCAATTCCCATTTTGTTAATTCACCTTAAGCATGTCCTAATCTTCCTGAGGTTTGCTTTTGAAGTTTTCCCCATTTTCCATGGCCTCCTGCTAAAGGAAATGTGTACAGTGGTTGCCTGACTCAGAAGATCCTTGTCTTAAGGAAGAGTTATAGCAACAGTTTTGGACTTCAGAATTTCTCTGCTTTTTTAAACCAAAAAATGAGATGACTTCAGTCGGGCAACTCAGAGAAAGAGCAGATTTTAACATGTCATTTTAATGTCGGTTTCCAGGACAAAGTCACCTGGAGTTCCTCCATCTTCCCAGGGCTGAGGAAGGAGCTCCTGGTTGCACCCACGATTCTGAGGTACCAACTCACCATCCCCAGAGAAGAGATCCCGCCGGTACTTACTGTGGATTGGTCATGTTGAAAGATGCTCCCAGAGCCATAGGTCTTCTTGTTGTCTACTGGGGCTCAGCTGTCTTGAAGCCTGTCATCAGCATTGCTAAGCGTGAGTTCTTACAAGACACAGAAAATGGTACCTTGAAAACAAATAATTGAATGGTAGGAATTTATCATACTCTGATGTCAAACCTAAGTCCTCCTAAACTCATCTAAAAATAGAAGTCCTTAGAACTTTCTTCGATACAGCACTTTTCTTCAAAGTTACGTTTGAACAAAGTATATGTTGAACAGATTCTTACAATTACCCGACGTGGGTAAGAACAGGGAGGATTACTCTCCATTTTAGAGACGAATAAATATGTCCAGAGTGACAAAATCACTTTTCTGTGTCATACATAGATGACAGAAGAAGTCAGACTGGACCCCGGGTTTTCTGAATTTTCATCTATAGTTCTTTCCACTTTTCCAGCATGCCTAAGCAAACCAGGGTAATTTTATACTCCAGCTTTAGGAATCTCAAAAATCTCAAGTGTTTTTGCCACAACGAGAGAGGCAGCACATCTTGGAGTCAGACTGCCTGGGGTCAGAGCCTGGCTCCCACTTATTAGTCTTGTCACCTGGGGTAAATTACTTAACCCCTTTGTCCCTATTTTCTCCACCTATAAGATAAGAATAATAGAACTAACTAAATGAGTTAATGCACATGAAACACTTAGAATAGTGCCTAGCGTGTGGTGGTGGCTTTTATTATCACAAGTATTATTTTATAAATTTAAGTTGCACGGTCTGTTGAATCTGAGCACATTCCGAAGCATGTGGACCGCTGAGTGTAAGATTTCCTCTTAAAATCTGGACTAGGTAAACAGAATACACTTTTCTATAAACCAGTGTCCTGGCACCACCTGGAAGGCTTCTAAGACACAGTAACAATCTGGCAGAAAGTACACAAAGAGACAGAGCTGGGTTCTGGGTGATTCTGTACATGTTACAAGGGAGGTTGCTCCAAGAGGCAATCCTTGTGGAGACTTCGTTCTGCTGCAAACTGCCTTTGTTGCAAGACATCACCATGAGAGGAAGCCTCTCTCCCAGTCCCAAAGCTCAGCAAGCAGAAACACTTGAACCTGAGAGACAAAAGAGGTGTGACATCATATAAAAGGCCGAGGCACTTCCAGGGCCAGAAGTATTGGGAGATGGATGGTAAATCTGCAAACTGGGGAAGCTCCCTGAAGTTCTGTGTAATTAAGAAATGACAATTGAAGTTAAAGGTACTTGAGGAAATCTTAGACACTTGAGGAATGTCTTAGAGCAACTGGAAGAGAGATAGAGAACTTTCTGAAATTAGAAGGGCTTTAATATATGAGGCCACCGTTTCTATACCAGCTGTACGTGGGGCCCAAAAAGCAAGGGATGAGAGCAGGGAGAATTTGGATAGGGGTTTTGTAACCACCCCCTACTGAGGGTTTCCCCTTACCTTAGTATACCTTAGTAAGAAGGTTCTAAACATTAGAGTCGAAACTCTCCTTTGGAATTGGGTATTAATTGTACAGTAAGCTTTATAGGGGTCTCCATTTCATAATAGAGACATATTCGGTCTCAATCTTTTCTGTTCTCTTTATAAAGCCTCAGTGAAGTCAGGCTCAGGGTATGCACAAACAGGAGACCATGTGAGCAAGGCCCCCTTCCAGAGCGGTGTTTTAACAAGCTGTATTCCCAAGTGAGCACTCAACAGGTTGCACAAAGTTATCAGCCCTGTGAAGGATATAAACGGAAGATCTTTGCGTTTATAGACCTCCCAGTCTGGTTGGGCCAGCAAGTTTGAAACATACAAAACTCAAAAATTTGTGTGCCCTTAGTCATGAAGAATGAGTAAAAACTAGGAGATCTGTAAGTAATAAACATGAACTACTACACTAATATAGTATGGCCGGTATAAAACAGAAACAGAAATTAAAATGACTTTTAAAGATTCTTGGACCATTTGGGAAGCAACACTTCAAATATGGAGAATTTTTATAGAGAATTACAGAATGAATTTCTAGTTATCTATCACCCAACTTCAATAGTTATCAACTCATGGATAGTCTTGCATTCTCTATATCCCAGCCCATCCCCTACCCCTCATGATTATGTCATTTCAATCATCTGTAAAAGTGTCAATATGTAGCTTAAAGAATAACAATTCCCTGTAAAAGATATAATCACAAAACTATCAACTGCTCCTAAGTCAGCAATATTTTCTTAACATTATTAAATATCCAGGCATTGTTTACATTTCCCCATTTATCCTATAATTTTTAAGGTTTGTTGAATCAGGAGCCAACATTATGATTGGTTAATATGACTCTAAAGTCTCAATGAATCTGTAGATTTCCCCCTCTATAGCACGTCTCTCATGCAATTTATTGGAAAAGCTGGGTCATTGGTCCCAGAAAGTTTCCCAGTCTGGATTATGGTAACTGTATCCCCTTCATGTCATGGTCCTGTCCTCTATCTTTCCTGCAAATTTTAGTTAATCTACAGAGACTTTAATCAGATTCAGGTTCTTTTTTTTTTTTTTTTTTGGCAAGACTATATAGGCAGTGTTGTGACTTTCCTCAGGAGATACATGTCTTCTTGTTCTTCTTTTTGTGATAGTAACAGCCATTGATGATCACTTCCTAGATCCATAAATTCATTAGGATTTGCAAAAGTGGCACATTATGATTTTATCATGCCTTTTCCATTTATCAGCTTCTATGAAGACAAACTCTTCCTCATCAACTATTTGATCACCTACCCTAAGATACAGTCGTAGAAAAGGATAAATGCTTAACTTTTCCTTTTATTGACTGATTTTCAAAATTTGATTAATTGATATCTTATTATCTTCCAAACCCAATGAGGTTTTTGTTTTGTTTTTTTAATTTTCCACAGCACCATGGAATTAATTCACTTGGCAGACTCCCTGGTAAGCGGGATGGTAGCTTCCTGAAAAGGAGATATGGGAGTGGGTAAGAAATGATTGGCATCTCCAGTACAAGGCAAAGAAGAGGTAGGACAGAGAGTAAATCATATTTGGACGGACAGTGAGTAGGCTGCTTCAGTCAGTGGTTTTGATCCTTAACAAGTAGCACATTTTAGAAAGCAAGCTCTCTGAAAATGATGTTATTTAAAAACAATATTCTCCAAATAAAATAACCCCCAAAGCACACGCCTAGCACGAAGCAGGTGTAGTCTAGCACTCTATAAATGAACATTTGAAGTGCCAACCTGCTGTCTCATAAACCTGGTAAAAGCAGAAGAGAAAACCTGATTTGGATTTACAGGGTCTGGCTATGGCGGGTAGTGAGGCTGCTTTTTTGACTTTAGTAAAATCCACTTGTTGCTCATTAGTCTTTGTAATTACCAATATCATTTGCTTGTTCCAGCCAGATCTGCAAAATTCAGGCTGGCATCCTAGGAATTTTAAAGCTGAAAACGGCTTCTAAGATCAAGAGGTCAGTTCCCTCACTTGCCAGGTGAAAAAGTCCTTAATACAGTTCACTGCCCCCAGAGGCGCCCAGGTCAATTCCTCATCCCTTACTTGTGTATCAGCCCCTTGGCATAAGCGACCTTCTTTCATACGGATCCCATTGGTTTCCAAGCCTGGTTCACTCAGAATCATCTGGAGGCCTTTTGGGATGTATAAATTCATAGGCTATACTGCAGAACTGCTGAATCAGAACTCTGCAGGTGGAGTTTGACAATCTTTGTTTAAGTTCCCCCAGGTGTCTGACATGCAACCACTCTATTTGACTCTCTATTATATATATCAATGGTTCTCAAAATTTCCATTGCACCAGAATCACCCGGAAAACTACTGGCCCCATCCATAAACTTTCTAACTTAGTATGTTTAGGGTGGGAGCCTGAGATTCATATTTTGAACAAATTCTGAGGGGATACTGGTTTCCTGATCCACAGACCACATTCTGATCTTCTGAATCAGAAACTACTTGAGGTAAAGATGACCCTTTAATACCTATTTTGCAGATGGAGTTGACTTGTTGCAAAGCTTATGTGGTGGAGCTGTCAGCAGAACTACCCTGGCCAGGCTCAAAGAGGCCAGGTTTATCAGTTGGGAATACTTTCATTTGAAATAACAGAGTATCTAACTACCAGTGACTTAGGCAGTGAAGACTTCTAATTGTCTTACCTCGCAAGAAGCCTGAAGGCAGTGGCTCTGAGATATCACCAAGGACTCAAACCCTTTTCATCCTTCCCCGATCCTCCATGCATTACTCACACTTATTGCCCTGTGGTTGCAGAATGGCTGCTGCAGCTCCAGCTTGCACACCAGCTCCCCAACAGGAAGAAAGAGCCAAAGCCTTTCTCCTCACAAAGCTCTGATCTTTTATTCTGCAGGAATTATCTTTCCAAGCCCTCTAGCCAACATCTCCTTATATCTCCTTGGGCAGAGCTGGGTCACATGGTCACGTGGCTGTGAAGAAGCCTGAGACAATGGGCAGCTGGCCAAAGGAGTAAGGCCTGATAGGAGAGCCTAGTCCAGTCATAGCTCATCCCTTGGGGCAGGGCATATTGTTTCCATAAACAAATCTCCATTCTCTCCACTAGAAGTGAGAAGGAGCTGTTGCAAGCCTAACTAATTGTCTACCAGGCCAGGTTTGGACACTTCTGATACAGTTCTGAGGCTCAGCTAAATAAGTTCCCTGGGTCTCCAAATAGGACTGACCAAATATTGGTAAGTGGCTGGCAGGAAATATAAAGGATGCACTCTCACAAACTCTCAGGGCTCTTTTATTTAGAAAGCACTGGATGTGTGAGGTTCAATTTTGACATCAAGTTTGCTGTAGAATCTGTTCCTAGTAAGAAGCCACTGAGTACTAGGGCACCTTTCACAGACATCATGTTCCACACCCGCAGGAGAAGAAAGTTGTTCCTTGTGCTGAATGAGAAAGGTTTCTGTATAACAACACAAGGTCATCCTTGTTGTTACCTTGACCCATTAATACCTTGCTCCATTAACAAGCAACTAAAACGAAGACAATCAATCATGTACCCAAGCCTTCTCCCACCGTAATCTCCAGTCTATTGTAAAATTCTTAGCTATCAAATGAGTGGACAGGAAGCCCAGAGTGGCTCTCTTTTCTAAGTGTAGTACAGTGTCCTATGGATGCCTCTAACTTTCTATTGTGTTTGCTCTTCTTCACTTAGATAGTCACGCAGCGTATCGATTATTATCAGTCTCACCAAGTATGGGAAACACAAAGCAAGATCACACAAAACTAGATCCCATCATCCCAAATTATTTGGGTATTCCAAGAAGAAAATTGAGAGGACCATTATCACAATCTTTTCATTCCCCTCAATAGTTTTTTTCTTAACAAACATTCCCTAAATTGAACATACCATGTCCCTGCTGGATGAAGGATCCACTCACGGTCTCCTTACCCCTAGCTGGTCTGGACAGAAAAGAATGCCACCTAGA
This sequence comes from Potos flavus, assembly GCA_028534135.1. NCBI lineage: Eukaryota > Metazoa > Chordata > Mammalia > Carnivora > Procyonidae > Potos > Potos flavus. The sequence goes on along the minus strand of CM052896.1, from coordinate 23,703,633 downwards.
AGGCACTCTTCAACCCTGGCCTGCTGTCATTTTCCCTCTGGAATTCTGCAGAGCTTCTGGAAAACTCTATTACCTATGGTTTTGGGAAGTACCAACAATGAGCAGGGGCTGTAATGGTTGCCCTATTACCCCTTACCTGGATCAGGCAAATCTTAAGTATTTATGCCACACTTTGCAAATCCCCAAAGCAATATTTTGCTTTATGTGATATTAACTATGTTAAGAACCCAGATAAAATTAATTTTGCTGCTGAATTCTACATGACACCAGGTAAGTGACCATTCTTAGGTAAATGGAGGGAAAAAGTCCTTTCTTCAATACTTTTATACTACAAATGGTATAATGTAAAAGTGACCCCCATTCTTTGCCCTCCCTATATCAATGCCCCCTTTGCTACAGCCTGTTTCTGTCCCACCTCATGAGTCCTATGTTGAAATCCTAACCACAATGTGATGGTATTAAGATGTGGGTCTTTGGATAGATCATGGGGGTGGAGCCCTCATGAATCGCATTAGTACACTCATAGGAAGAGATACTTGGCTATGTGAGGATTCAGCAAGAATACAGTTATCTGCAAACCAGGAAGAGAGCTCTCACCAGATACCAGATCAGCCATCACCTTGATCTTGGACTACCCAGCCTCTAGAACGGAGAGAAAGAAATGCTTGTTGTTGAAGTCACCCAGTCTCTGGTATTCTGTTACAGCAGCCTGAATGGACCAAGATAGTGTCATAACTTTTCATTACCCTGTCTCTGGGATTGGCTATGTGACTGGCTTTGTCCAAGTAGATTGGAGGTTGTGATGGTTAATTTTATGTGTCAACCTGACACATAAAAGGATATTTAAAAATTACTTCTGGGTATGTCTGTGAAGGTGTGTCTGTGTGTTTAAGATGTTATTTATTTGAGAGAGAGAGAGAGTGTGTGTGTGTGTGAGCATGAGCAGGGGGAGGGGCAGAGAGAGAGGGAGAAGGAAAGAATCTCCAGCTGACTCCATGGCCAGCATGGAACCCAAAATGGGGCTCAATCCTACGACCCCAAGACCACGACCTGAGCAGAAACCAAGAGCTGGATACTTAATCAACTGAGCCACCCAGGCACCCCTGTGAAGATGTTTTAGGATGAGATTAACATTTGAATTGGTATACTGAGTACAGTAGGTTGCCCTCCCCAATATGGGTGGGCCTCATCCAATCTGTCGAAGGCCTGAATAGAAGACTACAAGGTTGAGTAAGAAAGAATTCTTTCTCTCCGCCTCACTGTCTTTGGCTGGGACATCAGTCTTTTGCTCTCAGACTTAGACTCAAACTTATACCACTGGCTCTCCTGGCTAGATTTTACAGCTTCCATAAGTCAATTCCTTATGAGACATCACTTTATTGACATTTATATAGATATATATCTTATTGATTCTGTTTCTCTGCAGTACCCCAATGTATCAACAAACGTGAAGCATGGTCATGTGATTGGGCTGGCCCTCTTTCTTGCACATCACCATGACAACATATACACCCAGGCTGGCCTGCTGCAGGACGTCCAGTCGCCTCAGTCAAGGCCAGCCAACAGCCAGCTGCCCCGCCGAGTAAGCTCAGTCAAGACCAGAAGAAACACCCAGCTGTGCCCAGCCTAAACTGCCAACCCAGACTCATGAGTTAAATAAAGGTTTTTTTTTTAATTCATTATTCAGTTCTTTATTAGCATCTTCCATGTTCCAGGAACAATACTAAACACTGACATTATCATGATAAATGAGACATGGTCACAGGACTCCAGAAACTTGTGGGCTAGTGATAGAGATAGAGAGGCATAGATAGACAGATGCATAGATGGAAATTAAAATTTAAAAAGGTGAGAATTATTAAACATTAAAAGAGTGTTTTGAAAGCTCTGAACTTCTTTATAAATATTAAGCAACTAATGATGCCTCACACTGGCAGGCATAATCCTCCCTCTTCCTTCAGCCATCTGTCAAGGAAAGGTTTGGTTTTTTTAAGCCCACCAAGTTTTTGGGGTAGTTTATTATGTGATATTATTGTGGCAATAGATCACTGATACATTATAGACAAATGTCTACTACAACACATAAAATACAAAGATGTATATTTTTAAAGCATGAAATTTCCCTCCATACTGCATCTTCACCTTTCACATCTCAGTTGAGGTCTCTATGTTAACACTCAGGTGTAGAAATCCTCACTCAGAATCATGCAAACATGTACTCACATCTACAGGTTAATTTTTGTGGGTTTGTGTTTAACAAAATAAAACCAATTCCGCAATTTGCTTTTATCACTTACCAATATATAATGGACATCCTTTCTGGTCAACAGACAAGATCTATACTTTTTTCTGATTTCTTAATTCCTATATATACACACATGCACATATGCAACTCTGCGTAAATTGGTTGTCATAAAATTCAAGTTTTTAGTGGTGCCTGCTTCCCCTACATTACCTGCCTTAGTGTTCTCCTCCCCCAACAGACATATGTGCACACACACATAACCATGTTAAACCCATATGTGTCTTTCTTCACTGTTCTTTGTGCTTATATAATTGTACAAAGTTGTTTGCTTTATTCAAAAATATATATTATTCATACTTATCTACTTCTTGCTTTTCCCGCTCAATATCTCCCAACTCTCGACACCCTCTCCCAAGTCAAGCAGAAAACTCAAATTCATTCTTTAATTAATGGCTATATAATATTTCATGGTGTGGATGGGCCATAATTTAGTTAACAATTTGCCCACCGATGGGCAGTTTCTGATTTTTCTTTTAGGCCACTGTGAAAAATGCTATGATAAACATCCTTGCATATATTTTCAATTTGTATTTATTTTCCCTTGTATGGGATAGATTCTCAGGAGTGACATTAGTGGGCTGGAGAGTATATATTTAAAATTTTAACAGTTAAAACAAGATTGCTTTCCCAAGGACTGTAATAATTCATACTCCAGAGCAACTCTTTGAGGGCAGAGTCTTAATCATTCACAAGCTGCTGAGGGTGGCTGTGAACACTTGCTTAATTATAACCCCTTTCCCCATGGAGCTCTGGAGTGAGAACAGGAGACAAGGGTAAAAGCAAAACTAATATATATCGTTATGCCACAACATACTCAGTTGACTTAGGGACCATCCTGTCAAAGTATTCCTGTGTGTCATTTCAGCAACAGTCAATCCCCTAAGAATCCTACTTTCTTCCTTGTGCCATAAACCCTAACCACCCAAAGCAAACCAGTCAAATAACTGGTTTCTGGGTTCTCTTGGTGCCCACCCCCTGCCTACTGCCATGACTTACAAGCTGGCAAAGAGAATGGGTAAAAATATGGCAAGCTTAAACTAGATATAGTTCCTGACCAGCTAGATATCTTATCAAAGGAGAAGAATTTTAGGAAGATCCACCCTCTTTTCCACTTTAGTGTACCAATATATAGAACAGTGCCCATAACATTACCAGACGCTGTCAGAGGTGGCACCAGAATTTCCTGAAGTTGTCCTCTTCACTGTTGTGCTCTCCTGTCCTCACTCCCAGGGAAGTCAGGTCTCCTTTCATAGATCACAGGTCTTTGTGATGACAATGGTCAAAATGTTGGCCAATGTCCTATTTGAACACCAATGGCACAGTGCTCATTGGCACGAAGTTGGGGCTCTGGTTTAGGTCATGATTTGGGGAGAAGTGCTACTCACTAATACCTCTCTTTGGATAACCTAGGTCTTTTTGGAAGCTTCCCAACTGGAGCTATCAGACTCTATATGACATTGCTATGCAATGGTGCTCTACAGACATCTCCTGGGATGCTGGAAAGACTTCACTTCCTTTTAAACAACATTGTTTATTTTAAAAGGGTAGAGACTGGAGCAAACGCAAGGCAGGGTATCTACATGCCTTTATATCGGTCAGAACCCCTCAGATAACAGGCATTTAGAGAGATCTCAGCAAGTTTAAAGCTTGGTGATGGGCACTGGGATGCAACATGGTCTAAGGGCAGCCCTGCTCTCAAGTTTACAATCTCATCAGATCGAAGGTTCCAAAGTAGCAATATGTGAAATGATGACTGAAAGGGACATGTGCTGATCATTACAGAGTGAAGGTGTGGCAAGAGGAAGGCAGGAGGAAGGCAGTGTGGACTGCACAATGAAAGGGCAGTGGTTCTTCACACGGATGTTGTGACCTGGCCTTGCCCCGGACCAGCTACCTGGTCAATGGCAAGTGTAAGAAGACATCAGCTTTCCAGCCTCAAGGCCAATGGTGTCCACCAGAGGCTCTAGCTGCACTGGGCCTGAGAACCACATGCAGAGCTTGTCCAAAATGCAGATTCCTGGGCCTTTCTAGTGATCCTGATCCAGGAAGCCAGGAACTGGAGTTTCCTTGCAGCCCAAGTGACTGACCACCTGAGAAAACCTGGCCTACCTAACTTACCCACCCCCTATTGGCTTTACTTTCATGTCCCTCCTTCAAGAACCACAATTAGGGTCTCTTTAATTACACAAACACCTCTAGGCCTCAGTTCATTCCAGTCCCCTCTCCTGCCAACCCTCTGTGAACCAACTGCCATTCCCAGCTTGTCTACACTTGGAAAATCCTCCATCATCTCTAGAAGCTCCGGGCCCTGAGTCCATTTCTCCGGCCTCAACAGTTTTTTCTTAGCTGCCTTCCACTCAGAACAAACTACAGATACTCTCAACAAGGTTTACATCCAGGCTCAGAAAACACAATAAAACAACTCCAAGACCCAAACTGGGCTTTTAACGCAGTACAGGCTACATGGGACAGAGGTATGGAAATTGGGAAAATGCCTTAGAGCCCAGTTTTGGCACTGGGATGAGCTTCGGCCATCCATCACGGTATTTCCTTTGATCCTGGTAGGTGACAAACTAGCACGGCATGTGAGAAATTTTTATTGTTACCACCACATACCATTGTCTCTAAGAAGCCATATAAGGTACACAATTTAGTAACAGCTTGTCAATGAGAAAACTTACATACTGTCATGTTAAATCTTTGCATCAACTGGAAGACCCTGATTGTTTCAATACTGGGATACCATTAATTCAGTATTAGCACTGAAGTGAATATGGTGAATATGGTGTTACTGTTAATATTGAACATTTAAAACATAAGAAGATAAAAATAAACTAAATATCAGGATAGCTGAGGAAGAAAGCAGTCTAGAGCCACCTTACAAACTCTCCCTTCTGCTACTAAGTGACCAAAAGCCAAGGGAAGGGAAAGAGGGAACGCAGATGTAAAAGTACAGAAGGGGGCAACGTCCATCAATAACGTCCATCAATAGAAAGCCAACCCGAGGAGTCACAAAGAGCCATCTCCCTAAGACTCCTAAATCTGGAAGGGTGAAGGAAGTCTGTTGGGAGACCCAAGAAAGATGTGGCTGCCACACTGGAGGCAACTTTATTCTTCTGCATTATCAGCAAGTGCCCCCAGGCTGCAGAGGTGGGCTGACTGATCATGGCCTTAGCTGCTCTGCCATCTGTTCCTCCAGCCCAGTTCCTAAGTGGTATAGACCTGCTCAGGTGCACCTGCAGGGGCAGAACCAATCACGGAAGAGACCAGGGCCAATGCTAGCCTTGAGAGGCTTTCTCCAAAGTGGCTGTCCAAGGGGGAGTCCCGTAGGGAGCTCTCAGGAACCAAAGGGTGACCTGTGTCAAGCTTCCAACAGGACAGCACGTCCTTCCAGTTCAGTGGATAGAGAGCCCAGCCACAGCCAAACTTTGAGGGGTGCAGACAAGGGAGGCTCGCTCCTGGGGCTGTGATTTCCACAAACCAAATAAAAGTCACAGACCCTAAGATGGTCCACCTTATCAGTAAACAAAGACACATAAATTCAAACCATTTTTCTCCTAATGGAGTGGGAAAGATTTATAAAACCTAGTACTGATGATGGTGTGGGAATAATGGCCATTCACACACACTAGTGATAGGACCATAAATTGTTGCAAATTTGCTGAAGGGAAAGTTGATAATATTTATCAAAATTATTTTAAAATGCACTTTTTGACCGAGCAATTATACTTTTAGGGGACAGATTTTAAGGAAATAAGCTATTAAATATATACGCACACATATGTAAGTTTGTTGGATCATTGGTTTACTAGCACCATGCCTAGCACATAGCAGATGCTCCAAAAATATTTGTTGATACAGGAATCGATAAAATAATGAGTTGAAAGCTATATAAATGTCTATCGATAGGAGACTGGTTAAATAAATAAGGAACCTGTATACTCTGGGATTGTTATATAGCTACTGAAAAGGATGAATGTCACCTAGAGCTGAGGGTTGGGAGGGACTGACTGCAAAGGGATATGAGGAAACTCTCTGGAATAATGGAAACATTCTAGATCTTGATTTTGGTGATGGTTGCAGTGTCCACTTAAAAGGAGTGCTTTTTGTTGTTTGTAAATTATACATTCAGCAATATGGCTGATTTAAAAAAAATGGATGAGCTACTGAAACTAATGAAAACTATTGTCATTAACATAGAAAGTTGTCTGCAATGTAACATTAACTAAAAAAGATTATAAAATAACATTTATGATGATCCCCATTTATGAAAAATACATAGAAAATATGTGTATGACAGAGTGTGTAATCAGACTTTCCTATTGTTCTACAGTTGTGTAGATGCCCTAAAGTTAAGGGCAAACATGGTAAGCGCTAACATTTTCTAAAGAAAGAAGCCAGACCATCTATTTGGAACAGATGGTCAAGCTGGTCCAGTAACTACTACTCCCCACAGCCCATAGGAGAGATGGCTAGAAAAACTCATGCCAGACTCCCAGGCTGGCTGGGGCAGTGGGAGATGGCCAGGTGAGGACAGAGGGCAGTGATGGGAGCAGCCTCTCCTTAGTCACTGGCTAATCAAGGATGTGGCACCAAAGTTCTGAGTGAAAATTAATAGTTTAAGCAGAGCATGGATTTTTTAAAAAGATTTTATTTATTTATTTAATTCACACACACACACACACACACACACACACACACAGCGAGAGAGGAAACACAAGCAGGGGGAGTGGGAGAGAGAGCAGCTGGCTTCCTGCTGAGCAGGGACCCCGATGCAGGGCTCGATCTCAGGACCCTGGGATCATGACCTGAGCTGAAGGCAGATGCTTAACCAACTGAGCCACCCAGGTGTCCAGCAGAGCATGGATTTTCAAAGGATACTGAATCCTGGGTGGGCCAGAGAGCCAAGCTTTGAAACTACATGGTCAGGATCACCAAGGAGACCTGGGCACTGCTCCAGCCAAAGTATCACTGATGCTATGGCACCACACAAATATTCTCTCCTTCTCCCTTCCAAGTCCTGGGAACCACAGCTCCATCTCATTGGCAGAGATAGGTGAAACAGCTGCATCCTGAGGCAAGGGAGTCTACTACCTTGGATGGTGGACTCAATTTGGAATTTCCCTGAATCTGGAAAGGCCATTTAAAGAGGGCGGGATGGTCACAGATATAGAAAGTACCCAGATTTCTTATGGGCATGTTGACCAGCCACCTAAGAAGGCTGCCTCTTAGGCCAGAGGGTCCCAGCAGCATAGTGCCAAAGCAGAAACTAGGAGTAGCCCCAAGAAGTCAGGCAGCATGTCCAGTGGAATGGTGCATGCAGCGCCCCCCTCCCTGGCCCTGCTGGGGAAGGTCGTGAGTAGGCTAGACACAGGAGGTGGGTTCCAAAGGAACTTACAGAAGCATTGCTGGACGAGGCAGAGTGCGCACTGGGAGTGGGATGCGTCAGGGCAGAATAAGAGCTCATCCACAGGTCAGGCTGTGCTGACTGGATAAGAGACTGAAGTTTTGATTTAGATGGGATATTTCAACTTCTGAAAAATGAGCCTTTCCTAAATCTTGAGAGTGATTAGAAAATCTAAGGTGCCTTCGAACATTCACATCAGGTGATGGAAAAGGGGAGACAACAGAATATGTTGGATAAAGGCATATGTTGATTGTTTCCTATCAACTTCCATTCATCTAAAAGGTCTGGATAGCTCTATTCCCAATCACTAAGGGCAGTTACACATAGGGAGGCAGGGAAGTGGTATTCTTGAGGAAAGTGCTCAAATCTCAGGGCTTTTTGTTCAAGAGCATCTTTTATTTTTAAAAAAGGATATTTCCATTAAAAAATACAGATATGATAGAACTTGAAAACATTGTGCTGAGTGAAAGCCAGCCATAAAAGGCCACATATTGTACCATTCCATTTATATAAAATATCCAGAACAGATAAATCTCCAGAGGCAGAAAGCAGATTGGTGGTTGCCAGGGGCTGGAGGGACAGAAGAATGGGGAGTGACTGCTTGATGCGTACAGGGTTTCCTTTTGGCTTATGAAATGTAAACAACAGAAACAGAAACGGTTGTACAGCGGTGTGAATGTACTGAATGCCAATAATGGTAAATTTCATGTTTTGTATATTTCACAATTTTAAAAACTGGGAAAATGAAAACAAAAACCAATGAATGACAACAAACATCTAGATATAATGATTGACAGGGAAATATGTCCACCACAAAATAGAAAAAGTAGGTTTTAAAACTATGCCCAATATAAGAAACCCCCAATGTGTGAATTATAAATAAAGCAACCTGAAAGGACAGATCCCATGATGGTAACAGTCATTATTTCTGGGTGGTGAGACTACTGTTAACCGTTTATGTTTCTATATTGTCTAATTTTTCTTTATAATGAGCTAAATCACCTGTTTAAAAAAGGTACATAGGGTAAAAATTGGTATGTGCATAGAGAGATACAGAGAGAGGACTGTGGAAATTCAGAGGCAGAAGAAATGGCTGGATTCTTGTTACTTCCTTCAAGTAACCTCCTGACACATGTCCTTACCTCCACACTTCTTTTCTCGGACACACCTTATAGCTGCCACCAGATGCCCTTTCTGGAGAGTAGCTGTGATTTGCTCATTCCTTGACTCAAATACCCTCAGTGTTTCCCCACTCCCTACTGAACATAGTCTCAATTCCTTGGCCTGTGATTCAGAGCCTTCCACCATCTGGCCTCAACCTTTTAAACCATTCCTCATCCTTCTCCATGCACTGCACTCTAGCCATCTTATTCGGATACCATGTTCCTAGTGCACGCGCGCGCACGCACACACACACACACACACACACACATCGACGTCTCTGCCTCTGCTTCTAGAATTTTCTCTGCTTGGAATATGGATTCCCCTACTCCACAAGTGCCCAGTCATGCCTGTCTCTCCCACCCAACCTTCTCTAAACCAGTGATATTGCTTCCACTTGAAGACAGTGGAGAGGAGACATCTCTTTCTTCTCTCCCATCCATTTCAACTGTATCTCTCTCAGGGCATGAATTACTTTTCTACTCCCTGTTATAGTTCATGTAGTTCATATAGGTCATGTTCTATCTACTCTAGACCATCAGCTCCTCAAAGGTCAGGGTTTATAATCAGCAAATTAAAAAACAAAAACAAAAACAAAAACCTCTCAGGCACTTTTCTATGTGCTAGATTTAGTTGGTAACTTTTCTAAAGACAAAAAAATAATGCAAGGCTCTTGGATGGCCCTGTGAGTGTGCTTCCCACATTCAAAAAGTATTCCTCAATAATCCATCAAACTCAAGGACAGCTCTCAGCGTGTCAATGCCGTGCTGAGGCAGCTTGTAGAGGTGTCGTTAGCAGTGAACGTGCAAGGTCATTTTTGTGTCTAAGGAGAAACTTAGCTGAGCTGTTATCCAGCAACTCATCTTCCTTCAGAATTCAGTAGCACATTAAAAAAATTAATAGACTTTATTGTTTTTAGAGCAGTGTTAGGTTTACAGGAAAATTGAGCAGAAAGTACAGAGCGTTCCCAGGTACCCCCCTCTCAATAGTTTCCACTATTATTCACACGTTATGTTAGTGTGGTACCTTTGTCACAATTGATGAACCAATACTGATACTTCACAAACTCTTCAGTTTACATTAGGGCTCACCGTTTTACATTGTATGGGTTTTGACAGATTCAGAATGTCATGTGTCCACCACAGCAGTATCCTACACAATAGTTTCACGGCCCCCCACCCCCTCTGTTGCAGCCGTTCATTCCTTCCTCCACCCCCCTGAATATCTGACAGCCACTGATCTTTTTATTGTGTCTTCTTTTCTTTTCTTTTTTAAGATTTTATTTATTTATTTGACAGAGAGAGAGAGAGCACAAGCAGAGGGAGTGGCAGGCAGAGGGAGAGTGAGAAGCCAGCTCCCCAGTGAGCAGGAAGCTCCATGCAGGACTCGATCCCAGGACCCTGGGATCATGACCTGAGCCAAAGGCAGACGCTTAACCAACTGAGCCACCCAGGCGTCCCAGTTTTGCCTTTTCTAGAAAGAACATCATATAGGTGGGATCGTACAGCATGTTGCCTTTTCAAATTGGCTTCTCATACTTAGCTATATGCATTTAAAGTTGCTCCATGTCTTTCTGTGGCTAGACAGCTCGTGTCTTTTCATTGCTGTTTAAACCCATTGTCTGGTTGTACCACAGTTTGATAATCCATTCACCTACTGGACATCTTGGTTTCTTTGTTTTGGGCAATTTTGAATAAAACTGCTATAAGCATTTGTGTGCAGGTTTTTGCGTGGACAACTCCTTTGGGTTAATACCTAGGAGTGCAACTGCTGGATCGTATGGTAAGAATATGTTCGGTTTTGTGTGAAACTGTCCAGCTGTTTTCCAAAGTAGCTGGACCATCCCATGCTGCATTCCCACAGGCGAAGAGTGAGAATTCCTGTTGCTCTACACCCTCACTGGGGTCTGGTGTGGTCAGTGTTCTGGGATTTTTCCATTCTAATAGGTGTGTAGTGGTATCTCGTTGTTTTAATTTGAAATTCCTTAATGACATATGATGTGTAGTATCTTTTCATATGCTCATTTGACATCTGTATACCCTCTTTGGTGAGGTAACTGTGCAGATATTTTGCCCACTTTTTAACTGGGTTATTTTCTTATTATTGAGTTTTAAGAGTTCTTTGTATAATTTGAACACAAGTCCTTTACCAGATATGTGTTTTTCAAATATTTTTCTTCCAGTTTCTGGTTTGTCTTTTCATTATGTTTGTTTTTTATCTTTGGGAAAATAAGCACCAGAGCAGACAGACAGACTGGGCCATCTTTGACCTCCAGCATTTACTGGGCATCCAGGTCTATGGGCTTATGCTTGGCTCTGTGTGTGTGCTCAATTCACTGGCTTCAAAAGAATAACTGACTTTTAGGTCAAATAGAAAACCTTGCCACTGCCACTTCTGAAGTGTGCCAGGAAGTATGTAATCATTGCTAAGCACGTGGAGTCTGACGTTTCATTATTACTGCTGCATCTTTTTTGACCTTCACTGGTGCATTTATTCCACAAATGTTAGGGCCCTTGCAGGATTCAGTGCTGGGCCTGGCTCCTTGCTTGCAAAGCAGCCTCACTGTCTCTGCCACATGCCCTGGGCACCACAGAATGAGATGAGCCCACAGCCTTCTCTCGCAATCCATGGACTGAGCTCAGAACGACTCAACATGACCCTCTGCACTCTCTGCCAACTCCCACACTACACCTTTCCCACTTCCATCCTCACCTTGCCCTTCAGGTCTGGTACCTGCTGAGGTCTTCTGGCACCACCTTGGGGTCCACCCCACTGCGCCTCTGATCCCAGGAGCACCTGGTGCAAAGACTCTCCCCATTGGCCCAGCCCCAGGTCACTGTGTTTTCCACAGCTCATGTGGCCTCTCAGGTGGGACTCAAACGGTGACACACAGAAGAATAAGATACAGACTTGCTTCCAGCAATCTAGTTGGAAGACGATATTAACATAAAGTAAACTGTGATAAGTGCCACAGAATTCTGCAGATAGCAAATACAGTTGGTTAGTGTGGTTAATATTTAGGAGACTTGTATTGTGATTTCAATTGTAATCCCTCCCCCATATTTCCTCACCTATAACAAGGGCTGATAGGGATGGATGAGATCCATTCTTTTATTCAGAGTGTGGTCCCCAGACTAGTGGTGGCATTGGTATCACTTGAGAGCTTGTTAGAAATGCATTTTCATCTTGTCCCAGACCTAATGAATCAGAGATCTGGATCTTAAGATTCCCAGGAGATTTTTGGACATCACAGTTTGAAAAGAATTGGGAGGCATGATCTTTAAATTCCCTTTCAGTTCTAAGCTTCTACAGTCTGTGTCATTTCTTTTGACCCTGTCAGGAGGGAGGCTGCTGGGAAATCCCTGGGAGGATGCTGACTGGCTGGGCCTGAAGACAGCCTGAGGGTGCCTCAGCAAGCAGGCCCCAGGGCCAGGCATCCAGGAACGGTAGGCAGCCACCAGCTGCCGGTCAGCATGACCCTCCGGGAGATTCGTGCTGCCCTCCGGACAGGGGAACAGCTCAAGTTGTCACGACGGAACATGACCCAAGATGGGAGCTAGGGGCGGTGCCCACGTAAGGTGAGCTCTGCCCGTTTATGCAGCTTCCCTTAGAGAACTGGCTTCCCATCGCTGAGCAGGCCTGGCTGCTCTGCTTGCCTTTTGGGCTGCTGAATAGAGAGAGTGAAGAAAGAGAAGGGAATTTGCAAGGAACATTTATGGCAAGTTCTGAGCCTGTAGACACAGTAGTGGGGGAAGGATAGTGTGTGCTAAAATCTCTCCCTGTAAATACAAAGAACATTTCAGATATCAGATCCCTTTCGTTTCTTTGGGCTGATCACTTGCACGACAGAAGGACATGGAACACGAGTTATGCAGTGGGAACCAGCAATGCAGGTTCTAGCCCTGACTTTCCTCTTTTTTCTTTTTTTTTTTTTAAGATTTTACTTATTTATTTTAGAGAGAAAGAGAGAGAGAGAGAGCATGAGGAGGAGGGGCAGAGGGAGAGGGAGAGAGTGAGTCTCAAGCAGACTCCATGCTGAGTGTGGAGCCTGATGCAAGGCTTGATCCCAGGACCCTGAGATCACGACCTGAGGTGAAACCGAGAGTTGGTTGACTGTGTCCCCCCAGGTGCCCCCCACACCCCCGACTTCTCTCTTTTGAGGGATTTGAACAAGTCTCCTTCCCTTTCTGGACCTCAATGTTCACATCTGTAAAATGAGACTGGATTTGCTCATTCAAATATCTCAGCTCCTAGGATAAGCCTGACACTGGGCTAGGTGCTGAGAACACAAGTGATATTTATGGAGCTGACAGTTTGCAAACACTTTTAAAGAAACTTCCAGCTCAAATATTCTGTTTTAAAGAAAGGCTTTGGACTCGGACCTAGGATAAAATTTGAGCTCTGCAACATACTAGCTGGGCACAAGCAACCTCTTAAATCTCAGTTTTCTCATCTAGAACATGGGGCTAACAGTTGCTCTCTCATAAGGTTGTGATGAGGATTAGACACGCTTCAGGAGGAGGACTCAGTGGGATGGATGCCTTACCACGTGCCCTGCATGAGTTACATTTTCTAGTGTGCGAGCCACCAGCCACATGTAGCTAGTAAAAGGTGCATTGGACATTGAAGACCTATATAAGTAAACGGATTTTTTATATTGATTACCAGTTGAAATAATATTCTGGATATATTGGTTAAATAAAATGCATTAAATTTAATCTCACCAGCTTCTTTTTATTTTTTTTAATGTGCTACTAGAAATTTTAAATCACACACGTGGCTTGTACTTTGCACAGCACTGGTCTCAAAGAAACAAAAGCATACTCTGCTGTCCTTGTTAGTTTACACTGTGGTCAGGAAAATAATACCCACACATGAATTCATACCCAAGAGAACCACGCCGGGGTGGAGAACCACAGGCCTACGAAGAAGTGGAAAAGAAGGGGGAATCAGATGGGTTGGGATGGTTATGGAAAGCTTCGAGGAGGAGGTCAAGTGTGAGTATGGCACGGGTAGGCAGAAGGTGTTCTCAGTGGGATGCACCAGACTATGAGCTTCTGTATGGCAGGGTCTATAATTCTCCCATCATGCCTCATATATGGCAGGTACCTGATGACTATTCATTATTTGTAGGGGCTGAGGGGGGCAACATAGAAACAACATAAATATAGGGCGAATACAGAGCGCTTGTTTGTGAAGAGGCTGGTCCCTCAGGGCTGGTCCCACTGAACTGAGGGCTGTGCACCTGGGAACAACCGGGCAAGAGGTTGTCTACACACGGTGGAAGCTTAGCACGAATGCAGTAGACTGTGAGCCTATCTTTGATCTTTCCTGAGTATCCAGGGCTCATGCTCCCAAGTACTATCCTTCCATAGCCTCAGCGTGACTGTAGTAAGACCAGTCACTGACAAATACGCCAGAACTTGTATGTACAAGGGAGCATTGTCTGTAATGTATGTACCTTGGTAGGCCTAAACACTTATTCTAGCCCATCCATTCATCTCCCATCCTTTCAAACATTTCCTGAGCTCCTACCTGGTATCCAGATCCCACACTAGGTATGGGGGAGACAGAGATAACTAAGACACCATTCCTGCCATCTCCTTGAGCAGGGCTTGGCAAACTAAGGTCTGCAGGCCAAATCCAGCCCACTGACTGTTTTTGTAAATGGAATTTTATTGGAACATAGTCTCCCTGGCCTAACTGCAGCATTTAACCTGGTGAATCTCTCCTTCCTCTTCAACACACATTCATCACTGGCATGTAGGAATCCACTCCCTCCTGGATTTGCATCCTCATCTCTCTATCTAATAAATGCTCACTTCTTTGGATTCACACCTCTGGGAATCTCACCCAATCTCAAGACATATAAGCACAGTCCAACAGAACTTCCTGCAACAATGGAAGTGTACTATGTCTGTGCTGTCCCACATGGTCGCCCTTGGCCACATCTGGGAGGTGAGCACTTGAAATGTGGCTAGTGTGACTCCTAGCTGGTGGCTTCTATGTTGGACAGGGCAGGTCTGCTTGCCAATGACTCACAAATACATCTTTATCCTCAAGTATTTCCCTTAATTCCAGACTCATAGACCCAACTGCATACCAGACCTCTCTGCCAAGATGTCTCACTTGCCCCACCACGGCCTTTCCCATCTCTATTACTGACAACTCCATCCTTCCAGTTGCTCAGCCCAAAAAGCCCTGGAGTCATCCTAGACTCCCCCTTCCATGCCCCACACCCAATGTGTCAGCAAATCTGTCTTCTACCTTCCAAATACATGCCCAATCTTTTCACCACTTCTCCCATCCTGGTCCCAGTCTCTGTCATTTCTCCGCTGGGTTACTGCAATAGGCAACTAACCACTCTCCCTGCCCCCACCTTCACCTGCTCTCCACACAGCAGACACATCACTTCCCTCCTCACTAGCTCCCAGTGGTTTCCCATCCTGGTCAGTGTGTGATGGCTTTTGCAGTTCTACACTCTGCCTCCTGCTGCCTCTCCGACTTCCAGCCCTCTAGCCACACTGACTTTCTTTTTCAAACACACCAGGCACACTCCCACCTCTGGGCCTTTTCTATGCCAGGAGTGCTCCTTCTTCAAGGTGTCCCATGGCTCGTCCCCTCGCGTCCAGGTCTTTGCTCAACTGTCACCAATTCATTGGCAAGGTCTTCCCTGACCACCCTCATTCAAATAGCATGCTCTGCCCACATTTCCTATCTCTTCTATCTGCTTTATCCTTCTTCACAGTATGTCCCACCATCTGCATAACAGATATAGTGATTATTTATTTATTATCTCCTCCATTAGAATGTAAGCTCCTTGAGAGGAGGGTTTTTATCCCCAGCACCAGAACAATAGGTGCTCAGGAAACATTTGCTGAATGAATGACTGATAGGTAGAGGAGTAGGGAAGGTGGAGAGGCTAGAGGGGCAGATGGCTCATGAAGAGACTGGGGACACACAATGCTGGGGATCTGGACACAGGTGGAGAGTCCCTGCAAGTTACCCAATCTCCTTGTGGCTCTGTCCAGGTGTTTTCTTTATCCTCCCAGTACTGCTGACCTTCCACAAGCCTTCGTCTTTAGGCAGTAGGAGGAAGGCATACCCCTGCTTCCAGTTGAGGAAGCTGGATTTTTTTTAAGTCTTACTTGCTCCCTCCCTCCCTCCTATCCTTCGTTCTTCCCTCCCTCCCTTCCCCTCTTCCCCCCCTTCCTTCCTTCCTTCCTTCCTTCCTTAAGTCTCTACACCCCATGTGGGGCTTGAACTCACAACCCCAAGATCAAGAGTCACACGCTCCTCCAAATGAACCACCCAGGCACCTGGAAGCTGGATTTTTACTGTGTGAGTACATGCAGTGGTTCCCAAGTCCGTCATCCAACTAAAGGCATTCTCTGAAGTGTAGTCATCTGCTCCTGACCCCCACTCCTTCGTCCAACTGGAGTGAGCAGCTGGCTAGGGATGGGGAGGTTACCTGCCTTCAAGGTGCCCTCAGTCTGCTCTGGCTGTCTTTAGGTGAGTGGAGTCTGAGGGTAATAAATGAGTAAGGAGAGGGGTATTTCCTCTATGTGAGTCTGAGGCTGGAGTCCCCAAAGGAGCAGGATCTGCCTTTTCAGGATACTAACAAGACAGTTTGCAGTTGTGGTGTTGGGGCATTTTCATGTGGGAAGAGCCACTGGACATCATCCTGGCACTGGTCGAACCATCTCACTTCTTAAGTAAAGAAGACGATGCTCAGAGAGGGGTGTGGGCCTGCCCAAAGTCACATAAGGAATTAGTGCCTGAGCAGGACTGGAATCTGGGTCGGTCTCCTGCATCTCTTTACACCATGGTGCTCCTTGGATTAACAGTGTCCTTTGGGTCCATTTCTCTTGGCCCTTCTTTCAGACCAGGCCCAGTAGTTTCAACAAAATGCAGATTCCTGAGTCTAGGAGAGGCTGCATTGTCACAGCCTGGGTAAGGAGCTTGCTCTTTTGGGCCTTAACCTCTGTGGCTGTATTTAAGGGTTCGACCCTGATCCTTACACAGATGATGGAAATTAGAGAACGAATTGTAGTTGTCATGGCAACTCTGAAGGGCTTTTGCACCAGGTACTTAAGCTGCTTGGCATCCCTCAGTGAGTGGTTTGCTAAATCTCAGCAATGACCGGCCATGTTATCCTGAAGGAAAGTCACTAATTCATGCACCTATCCACCCACTCATTATTCAGTGACATCCAAAAAGAATTTATGCCAGCTTGCAGTATCACATCCAAAGTGTGGCCACTAAAGGAAAAATAAAACCTCAAAACCCATGTTCAGATAAAAATACAGAAAGATTATAGGGGGAAAAGCCCAAGCTAAGCATTGAACATGTATTGCTTTGGTAAAAAAAACAAACAAAAACAAAACCAAAACAAAACAAAAACAACTCTTAAGAATCTAAGCTGATACAGTTATTATAGTTTAGTTGTAGGCTTTCAAGTCTCTTCTACTCACTGGCCCCAGTTTCCTCATCTGTAAAACGATTTTAACGATCTAAAATCTATGTCAATGTTGTTATTCTGTGATTCCGTCTTTCTAGAAGGCTGAAACAGAGTGTCCACTCTACACTTTTCTCTCTTCCCACCCGATGACCCACCGGCAAACGATGCCTGACACATGGACATACTTAAGCTACATTTTCCAAGTTCCCTGACATGAAGAGAACAGACATAGTCTGGCATCAGCAGAAGCCATTCATCCAGTTTATTCAACACTGACTGAGCACATACCGTAGGCGGGGCATGGCACTAAGGCTATGGAGATAAGCTAGAGAAATCTGACAAAGATGCTGTCCTCAAGACATTTTCAAAGGCAACTGTAGTAAAGTCAGCAGTAGTAGGTTCTAAAGAGGGCAGAGACAAAGCCCTATGGGAGCTCAGAGGATGGAGAGGCCATTTTTGGGATGCTTTTGGAGGAAACTCTTTCACATGGCCTTGAAGTAGGGGCAGGATTTTTAAACGATGAAAGCAACCCAGGCACACAGTAAAAACAATTCAAAGGGCTCAAAAGTAAAGGTTTTCCCCTCAGCCTCCCAACCCTAACATTAATCTACAGAAACAACTACCTCAGGTTACTTTAAAAAATATACCTCAACATTTTGTCTGCTGCATCAACTTGGGTTAGTATATCCTGTCCCTTCGGGGTGTGTGATAAGGTCATTGGCGCCAGGACTGCCCCTCCGGAGGAGACAGAACAGTGCAATGCAGAGGCAAGTCCTGGAGCCAGACAGTGGGGGTACCAATCTCAATGCTTCCAGTTTCTAGCTGCATGACTTTAGGCGGCTTACTTCACCTCTCCATACTTCATTTTCCTTATCTGGAAAACAGATAGTAAAATAACACCTAACTCGTAGCATTGGTATGAATTTAATAACCCACAAAAAGCTTAGGATAGGGACTGGGACAGGACAGGGATTCAAGAAACGTTAGCTATCTTATTGTTCATATCCTTCTCAACAAGCCAACTCTGAATGGCTATACCAATACTTTTTTTTTTTACTTTTTTTTAATCTAAATAATTTAGATTCTGTTCTGAAGCTATGTAAAGTTTTGCATGCTTTGAAAATTGCTCATAAATTGAATTTAAAACTTCAAGACCAATAAGCAGCATTTATGTTTATGCTTATATTCACTGCAGTATCAGGTAGTGTGAATAAATCATCACAGAAAGGGATATAATACTATTTCATTGAACCATATTGCTAGATAGAAATGTTCAAGTATGTGGGTTTCTTTTTCTTTTCTTCTTTTTTTTTTTTTATACTCCATCAAATGGCTCAAAATCATGCCTTATTTCAACGTGCTTCATATTTGGTCCAGACTTCTTCCACAGGTTTTTCTTTATCTTTCAGAAGTTTCTCACTGCCTTTTTCCTTATGGAAAGTAGAAATATATGTTTTCCTTATGATAAGGTTGCCCAGATCCCTAATTTTCCTGTTAAACGGTCAATTTGGGACACATTACTCTATGGACCTGCGCACGACTGTCGTCCTGGTTTGGTTACATTTTTTTCTCTCACATTCTATATTTTCTTCTTTGTTGGGTCCCTTTTATCTTTGCTGGAGTACATCCTCAAGTAACTTTCCTCAGTAAAATTGTGTGGAAAGGAAACTATCTGAGTCTTTACTTGTCTGAATGTGACACTATTTTACATTATACTTCCTCTAAATTGTCTCCTCCTACTTCAACAGTGGCTTCCATCTCTGGCCTCCAATAGAGCAGTTTTGCTGTTGGCCAGTCATCAACTAATTACCAAAAGCAGTGGGCACTTTTTACCCCTACACCTTTCTGTAGAATTTGACATTGTTGATGACCCTCTGATTCTTAAAATTCCCTGTTCTCTTGCTTTTGGGAACACTACGTATTCTTTGTTTTTTTCCTCTTTCTCTTTTTATTTCCATTGAGGTTTTTCCTCCCCTTCATAGCCCTTCAAAACTGATATTTTTTGATGTCCCATCTCTGCCCACTGATGGTCTTTCTCTGCATGGGCTTTCCGAAATAGCTCATCTAACACTAGGGCCTCAGCCACCATCTGTGTGTTGAAACAGAGCTCTAACTAAATGTTGCATAAGAATTTCAAAAGTAGTATGTCCAAATCTTAATTATCTTACCTCCGTCCAAAGGCTGTTTCCACTCTTGTGGTTTTAATTTTGGTTCATGGAGTCACCGTCCACCCAAAGCTCCTTATTTAAGAACTGTGGAGTCATCCTCAACCTTTCCCTCTTTCTCGTCTCCCAACCAGGTGCCAAGTCTTCCCAAGTCTGTATCAGAAATGTCTCTGGGATTTCATCATCATCTCTGTTCTCACTGCTACCTTAATTCAAATCCTCAGTATTTCTCACTTGGATTACTGAAACAGCCTCCTAACTGGACTCTCTGCCCACACCCTCTCCCCAGTCTCTTTACCATTCATTCAGCTACTTAGCTTCCAAAAAAAAATTTTTTTTGTTGTGCCTTTCCCTATTTATGACCCCATCTGTCTCTCTACTGCATATAGAACAAAGCTTAAAATCCTTAGGGTCACACACAACACTGCAATTTACCTGTCTACATATTTACATTTTCAACCCCCTCTCACCCTTCGACCCCATATTTTCTACACTTCAGCCACGGAAATTTCTGAGGATCCCATCCCTCTTGTGCACTGTTGCCTTCACAGCTTTCTTACTGTTTTGTTCCCAGGTTCTTCAAGCCCAGTTGTTCCCTCTACATTCCCAGAGTATCCTGCTAATAACTTCTGAACTTACAATATTTTTGATATCTATTTCCATCTTCCTTTGTAGCTATGCTGTCCAGGTCTGGGACACTGGCCTATGCTTTACTCACTGGTATCATCAGTACCCAGCACAGGTCTAACCACTAGAAGATGCTGCAATTCGATGTTGAGGGAAGAAAAGAAGAGAGAACCCTGGGGAATGATCATGTTCAGGAGCAGAAGAGTAGCCATGGTGAGGCTCAGGTGAGGGTAATAACCCTGTCATGCAGTAAAGGACTAGGGGAGAGAATTCCAAGGAGGAGGAAATGGTCAGCAATGTTGAATGCTACAGGGAGGTTGAAGATGAAGCTGGGGAACAGGTCACTGGATCTGGACACATGGTGGCCTCTGGCCACCTTCTGGAAAAACATTCTAGTAGCATGAGAAAAGAGTCAAGATTTGAAGAGCTTGGGAGAGAGGGAATGGTGAGGAAGCAGTTCTTTCCTGACCTGACTACTGTAGCATTTGACATCCACCCTTCCTTTATTGAATCACTTTCCCCTTTTTTGGCTTCTACAATGCAACATTTTACCAGCACCTCAGATTCTTTCAAGGGCTCCTTGTTCTCTATCACCCTCTAAATGTCAAGGATTCAACGGTTCTGTTTTTAGCTCTTGTCTCTGCTTACTGGATAAACTCTCCTATTTATGACAATTTCAATGAAGCCTACCTCTAGGCAAGCCCACATTCTTATTTATCTCCAGCCTGGGAGTCTCCCCAGGCTTCAGGCCCAGATTCATTCATTTATTTTTATTTTTAAAAGATTTTATGTATTTATTTGAGAGATACAGAGAGAGAGAGAAAGAGAATGTGTGTGCGAGCAGTGATAGGGGCAGAGGGGGAGGGAGAGGGAGAGAACCCCAAGCAGATTTGGGCTGAGTGCAGAGCCTGCTGCGGGACTCCGTGCCACGACCCTGAGATCATGACCTAAGCCATATTTAGTTCTGCCCCACACGTCCACACAGTTGGACGTGTAGATGACCCAGAGGTACAACAACCTCACATTTCTAAAACTCCACTTATCTCCTGGAACCAAAACTCTCCCCCAACACCTGCTTCTCAATTCCCACAGATTATACTTCTACTACCAAAGACTCTAATACCCACGACCACTTCGTAAATCCGGGCCCTAAAATATCTCAGCTGCATTATTACAATCCCCCAAGTCAAGTCTCAATCCCGTCTTCTAGCATTCTCTACCCTGCTTCCAAAGATGCCTTTTTTCTCTAACATGTAAAAAATATTGATGCATAATTTACACACAATAAAACACACACGTTGAAAGTGTACAGCTCGATGGGTTTGAACAGAACCATCATCCCAATTGAGATACAGAATGTTTCCATTGCCCCAGAAAGTTCCCTGATGACTCCTTAAGGTCGAACGCCTGACACCCAGAGGCAAATACTGTCCTCATTTCTAGTACCAGAGATTGGTTCTGCCTGTTCTTAAATTCTATATAAATGGGATCACATGGCACAGATTATTTTGTGTCTGGATTCTTTAGTTCAACATAATGTCTGTGAGATTCATCTAGGTTATTGCAGTTATCAGTAGATTGCTCTTTTATATCACTGAGGAGTGTCCAATTGCATGGACGTACCACAATTTTTCCATTCACCTGTTGATGAAAAATTGAATTGTTTCCAGTTTGGGCTCTTATCAAAAAGTTGCCATGAGCAGTTTTGTAGAAGTCTTTTTTGAGTATATATTTTTAATTTTAGGTAAATATCTAGGAGTAGAATTGCCAGTTTGTAGGATAGGTGTATGCTGAACTTTGTAAGAAGCTGCCAAACAGCTTTCCAGAGTGGCTATACCATTTTATAATTCTACCAGTCACGTATGAGAGTTCCAGTTGTCAAAAGAAGTTTTTTTAAAAATGCAAATCTGTCATACTATTTTCCTACTTTAAACCTGTCTCTGGCTTTTCCCACACAGGTTCAAATTCCACATGATGTAGGCTAGGCCCTCCATTTTCTGTCCCAATTGTCTGGCCTCATCTCTGGCTATTTCCCCACATGCTCCCTTCTCTCCAGCCATACCAATCTCAGTTCCCTCAACTCATGAAGTTCTTTCACAGTTTTGCATAAGCCCTTCCCTCTGCCACAAGGCCATTTTCTTCCTCATTTGCATAGCTAATGCCTGCTCATCTTTTCAGAGGTGTTTGCTGATTACTTCACACCTGCACCCACACCCCCTGTGAGCTAATTGCTGCTATTCCCTGCTCCCCTGATGTACAGGGTTTAACTCCATTAAAATACTCTGCTTGAAGTATTAGAATACATTATTTGCTTCTCTCTACCTGACCATTTCCTGAAAGACACTCTCCCGATTATTCCACGATTGAATGATGGCCTACCTCCAGACGGACACTATGCTAGGAACTGTGCATAGAATGAGGAGTAGAAACAGTCATGGTCTAGGCTCCCACAGAGCTTGGGGTAGAGTGGAAAAGACAGTCAACGTAATTACACTCATAAATGCAAAATTAGAAACTGAGTTAAGTGTTCTAAACAAAAGGAATGGTGAGTCCATAAGAATAATGTAAAAGACGAATCTTTCGTAAATGGGGTGGAGGAGGGGGCATGAAAGGAAGGTTTCCCTGAGGAATAATGTTTGAACTGGGATCAAAAGGAGGCACAGGAATTAAGTAGGTGAAGTGTGCTCCCTCCTTGTGGTGGAAGAGAACTTGGGACTGTTAAAAAAAACCCTGAAACTAAGCGGGTAAGGACAGAACAGAGACTGATGGCCCCACAGGAGGGCAGAGAGCTGGGCAAGGCCAGAGCACAAGTTGCTGAGCACTTCGTCCCTGTCTTCCCTGAAACCCGGGAGCCAGAGAACTGGGAGTAGTATCCTCTGCCGACAACCCTGATGGCTGCCCATCATCTGTCACTGTACCCAGCACATGGTTGTGTGTAATAGACATTTATGAATACATTTTAGAAGGGTTCAAGAAGTTGACAGCTAAAGGAAACAGACTACGTGTATCCTGAGTGGGCTGCATCGAAGGAAGGGTGTTTTTAAGAAAAGGCACAACTTAAAATTTGCTGAGGGCTACAGCCAACAGAGATCAAGAGATGAAGTATGTAAATACAGTTCTGACAGAGTTGGGAAGGGACACAATCAAGAATACACAGATTATTAGTTCTGAAAAAGAACAATTCTTCCTTTGAGGTGAGAGAAAGGGCAGGAAAATGGGGAAAGCACTAGAGGAAAAAAAAAAAACACACTGTTGGGAGAGACATAATTTTAGTCACGTGGCTCCGGGGCCTTGTTCCTGACCCCATATAGTGCTGTCAGGCCCTTTTTCTCAGCTGTGCCGTGGACCCTGCCCATGACCACAGTCAGCAGATTTAGGGAGTGGTGACCATACAACTGAGGAGGTGCTAGACATGTTCACCTACATTCCCCATCCCAGTAAATTTTCATAATAACTCTGCAAAGCATAGAGATTTAGGCCCAATTCACAGATATTTATGGAACTTATGTTCAGAGAGGTTAAGAAGCTTGCCTGGGTCTACACTGGCAGTGAGTGGCTGATCTAGAGTTGGAATCCAAGTCCATCTAACTCCACCACAAGGGGCCACAGCAACTTGGCAGCCTGGTCACTCTATTCCCTTCTCACTGATTTCAAATGTTTTGCTCCAATGTGGCTGGAACATCATCTTTGCTGAGCCTAGGTACGGTGCAAGGTGGCAGAGGCAGGTTTTGCCTATAAAATGGGTTTAATTTGCATAATGTGACTCCCAGGGTCTTGAATGAATGAATGAGGAATAACAAGGAAGTTTGGGAACCTGGAATATAATATTCTGACATAAAACACATTATCTTCTTATTGAGATGAGAAGGATCAGAAAGAAACCGATACTGGAGTGCATCACAGGTTAACCCAACTAAAGATGGGACAATGACTTGTCCATAGTCAACGGCATGGCAGAAGAATACTATGGAGATGTGTCTTCCTGTGACCTATGAGCTCACTACACAAATACCACTGTAAGAATAACTTGTGTGGCAAGTAGAGTGATTATGGGTGGGGCAGCCCTAAAAGAGAAACCTGTCCCATGGAAAGCTACAAAGCTGTGAAGGTCCTGGGCCAGGAGACACACAGATGGCCACACCAGCAGAGAACAGCAGGTGATGGGGAAACCAGCCCCATCTGTAGAGAACAGTACTGCTGGAGTGAAATCAATTAGAGGAGAGCAGGAGAGCCCAGTTTGGAATGGTGCTTTAGGGATCTTATCAGGAGACATGATTGTGTTATCACTGCTGCCACCAGATCAGGTGGCCTCTTGGTCATTAGCAAGTTTTTTTATGATATCTTATAGTCCGCACTTAGAAATTGGGGCCTACTTAGTCTGTTGCTGTACCTGACTCATATTTATTTAGGATAACGTAACACCCAGTGAAGCCTTGGCATCTTTTCCAACTTTAGGAGCTGTAGTGGGTTGAATAGTGTCTGCTCCCCAACCCCGAATTCATGTCTACTCAGAACCTCAGGATACTTTATTTAGAAGTCGTTTGTAATAGGTTAAGATGAGGTCATACTAGATTAGGGTAAGCCCTTAGTAAAATAACGGGTGTCCTGATAAAAGACAAAAGAGAAGTCATAGAGGAGAAGGCTATGGGAAGATAAAGGCAGAGACAGCCACAAGCCAAGGTACACTTGGGGCCACCAAAAGAGGCAAGGAGAGATTCTCCCCTGGAGCCTGTGGGGGAGTGTGGCTCTGCCAACACCTAGATCTTGGGCTTCTGGCCTCTGAACCTGAGAAAATAAATGTCTCTTCTTTTAAGCCACCTACTTTGTGGTACTCTGCTACATCAGCCCTAGGAAACTAACACAGGAGCTGAGGTTGTTCTTCCTAAAGGGACACGTTGAGGGCCCCTCCAGCCCCTAGCAGCCCCTTAGGGTACCCACATATGCATACGTGCCAAGAAAAAATGTCTCCCAGATTTTCAATTGAGAGAGAAGTGTGATGTCTCCTGAGGTAGCATGGAGGGCTCAATGATAACAGCAGAAGAATCTTCAAGACCCTAAGGTTGCACACCAAAAGATCTTATTATATGGCTTTAGCTTGGCAAATTCACTAAGTGTCAGGATGTGGCCTCTAGTTCTGTCAATCTCAAGGTTGAGTTAACCTAAGCATGATTAGCTAAATCATGCTAATCAAACTCACCAGAAATAAAAATTAGGCTGCAAAAGTATTCACCTGCACGTGTGTGAGAAAAAGAGAAAGCTTCTCTTGCCATATCCAAAATGCTCAGGTTCACGAGCAGGGGCCGAGTCAGCACATCTGGAAACTGATCAGTGACCGTAAGTTGCTTGGAACCAAAGCAAGTGGGCAGAGTACCACCCAGCAAGCAAAGAGGAGGGGACTCCATCCAGGCGATGAAGAAGCCCAGTGACCCTTCCTGTACCACAGCAACGTATTTGTCTCCAGCACCATAAAACTCAGACCTGAAAGTCTGCTACAAGTTTCTAGGTCTCTGGCTCCTGTTCTGGGGCCAACTGCTCCACTTCTACCCACATAGCTTTCCTCTAAATATGGTGTTAAATAGTTAAGTCTAAACTTGCCACATTATACTTACATTCTGAATTGGCCACCCTAAGTCCACAAACCAGGTCACCCTAACTAATGTACTGGGTTCTTCCAAATTCATATTGACGGATTTGCTTTTTCCCCTAATAACTAATTCCTTCTGTATGAATTTCCTATGGCTGCTATAACAAATTACCACAAACTTGGTGGCTTAAAAGAACAGAAATTCATTCTCACAGTTCTGGAGGCCAAAGGTCCAAAATCGGCATGTCACTAGAGCTGTGCTTCTGAGAGAGAATCTGTTCCTTGCTTCTTCCAGGTTCTGATCACTCTATGTATTCCTTGGCTTCAATTCACATCACTTCATCTGTCTTTATGGTCACACTGTCACGTCCTTCTCTGCTCTGTGTTTAATCTGTCTGCCTCTCTCTTACGAGTACACTTGTGATAGTATTTTTCCAACCACCGATAGATAATCCTCTAGAATGATCTCCTCATTTCAAAACCCTTCACTTAACCACATCTGCAAAGGCCCTTTTTCCAAATAAGGCAACACTCACAGGTTCCAAGGATTTGAGTTGGATACCTTTTGGCAGTTTAGGGCCTACCACACAGCCATTTGTGGATTTTGAAGACTGGGACCTATCTGTCTTGATTTATCTTCAGTATCTCACACACAAATGGATTGAATAGATAAAGTAAAGCAATCTTATCTAAGGCACCTCACTACCACTAAATACTACCAACATCCCTCTAAAAGGTAATCCAGAACTTTTAATACTGAAGGTTTCTCAAGCACAGGTCAACATGATAGGGTTTCATGTGTACATGATTCAATGCGAATTATTTCTGGCAGTGAATCCATCCCTTCAGGCCAATCTGTCAGTATAAATGTAATCACAATCAGCATCATCTCTGACTATGATATCAAGGATATTATATGATTATCCTCTGCCCTTCCTGTTCAAATCCTTTCTACCCTTTCAGGCCCAGCTAATGACTCACCTGCCTGGGAAAACACCCCCCCCCCCCCCCCCCCCGCCATGACACTTTCTTACCTTCACACCTCATGATCCTGTCTTCCTTTGAGTTCTCCCTGCCCTACCCAGAGGAATCATTTCTGCCTGGGACTTGATAAACTCTTTCTGAGTGGGATTTTCTTTCTCAAATAATACTCAATGAATATAATAGAGTATATTGTCGGAATTTTGTTAAATAATTGTTGGTTGATGAATGTAAGGGGAACTCCTGATTGTTAGAGTGCAGATTAGAGTCCACAACAAACTAAGACTGTTCTCTATGCTGAGCCAGAAAAAAACCCAAAAACAATAACCAAAAACAACAACAAAAAAAAACCACTGGTTTTCTTAGAGGGCCCAAGAGAAGGTATTTGTTTTGTGTCAACTGACCTAGAAAAGTAGGTCACTGTCTCCTGGAGGAAGAGATGTTTAACATTCAGCTAGAACAGAATGTTCTCTCACATAACCGGTCACTTGTAAGACAGTCAGGAAATGAGAGAAGTGATTTTCTAGCAAGAAGACTGGTGGGAACCAATGTCTTCCAGTAATGCACCAAAATGACCAACACAAAGAGAGGAGAGGTACCTGCTATATGTTCTTGAGGCCTTTTAGAAAACAAGGAGTTGTTCCTTTGGCCACATACATGCAAGTCTACAAGAAAGGTGATATTGTGGACATCAAGGAGATGGGCAGTATTCAAGAAGGAACACACCACAAACATTACCACAGCCAAACTGGAAGAGTCTACAATGTTCCTCAGCATGTAGTTGGCATTGTTATCAACAAACAAGTTAAGGGCAAGATTCTTGCCAAGAGAATTAACATATGTATTGAGCATATTAAGTGCTCTAAGAGCCGAGATAGTTTCCTGAAGTGTGTGAAGGAAAATGATCAGAAAAAGAAGGAAGCCAAACAGAAAGGTGCTTGGGTGCAACTAAAGCGTCAGCCTGCTCCAACCAGAGAAATACACTTTGTGAGAACCAACAGAAAAGGAGCCTTGAGGAGCTGGAACAGATTCTCCATGAACTCATGGCATGGTAAGTGTAAAACTAACTAACTAAATAAATAAATAACCTCAAGACTGGAAAAAAAAGAAGAAAAGAAGGAAGACCCCTGATAGCTGGAGTCCCATTTCAACTACAAGCCATGATCTTCATATTGCTATATACAATCCCCAACCACCTTAGACACAGGCACACCTGATCACTCATTCCTCCCCTTGAAACACTCTCTTCTCTCCACTTTCAGGAGACCATGTCATCTGGTTTTTCTGTCTCCTCACCAGATGTTTTTTCTCAGTTCTCTTTGCTAGGTCCTCATTCTCCTCCTCTTGACCTTTAAATGTTGACATGCCCCAGGACTCTTTACTCAGACCTTACCCATCTATCCTCCCTGCCAGGGCCCAGGTGAGCTCACTCAATCTCATGGCTTAAAATGTCATCCACACATGCTGTCTTCAAAATTTTCATCTCCAGCCCCATCCTTTCCCCTGAAATCCAGATTTGCCTAGCCAAAGGCCTACCTGACATCTTCAGTTAGAAGTCTAATAGACTGTAAAAACGAACACCAAAACACAACTCTTCATTTCCCCCTACCAAAATCTACTCCTCCTCCATCCCTACCTCAAAAAATGGCAACTTCCTCCTTCCAGGTGCTCAAGCCCAAAACATTGATGTCCACCTCGACTCCTCTCTTTCTCTCTTACCCCACATCCAATACATCTGAAAATCCTACTGGCTCTAGCTTCAAAATATATCTGGAATCCAACCACTTGCCCCGCTTCCACTGAGAGCACCCTGGTCCAGGTCACTGTCCTCTCTTACCTGGGTTACTGAAGTACCTCCTCATTACTCTCCTGTTTCCTCTCCTACCCCTGCTGTCTACATCCATACAGCAACCAGGTACACCTTCTAAAACAAATTAAATCATGTCGCTCCTCGGCCCTCAACTATCCAAAGGTGTCTCAACAAATTTTAAATGAAATCCAAATTCTCATCATGAAATACAAGGCCCTATAAACTCCCTTTCCAGTTCTATTTCCTATCCCCTTATCGCAGCACTCTCCTTACACAGGTCTCCTTGCTGTCCTCAGCAAGCTATTAAACTGCCTGTTTAATATCTTAAAATATAAAATATAATATGGTATAAAGAGGAAATTCTGATATCAATAACATAAATTGTGAGGGCAGAGATGTAACAGAGTACACTTTTTGTCTTTAATGGGTACAAAGTTTTAGTTTTTGAGATGACAAGAGTTCCAGAGATGGGTGGTATTGATGATAGCGTAATAACATGAATGTATTTGAGATCACTTAACTCTGCACTTAAAGATGCCTAAAATGGTAAATTTTGTTATGTGTGTGTAACCATAATTAAAATTTAGAAATCATGCATAATATGTCTCAAAGGATAGGCACAAAAGGTAAATAATAACTATAGTAGGATTGTAGATGATTTTTTCCTTATTGCTAAAAGTGTTTCCAATTTATGTATTACTTATGTGTGATTTTTATGTATTCCTTCTATAATAGAAATACATAAAAAGCTGTGTATAAAACTTACACCTGCAACTTACATAATGTACACAAACACAGGAATAGGCTCCTATAGAGAACAAAGTGGTGGGTGCAGAAGGGTGCGGGATGAGGGGATAAGCAAAATAGATGAAGGAGGAAGAAAACCATTATACTTCATATAGTATTTACCTACATAAAAATCTGGAAATACACCCCAAACTCCCCACTGAATGTCATCAATTTTAATGGACTCATTTCCAAAGGAACTGAACAGGAGGTCTTTAATCTCATCATAGGAGTCCTCAGATTTTCAAATGCAGACTGTGGATGCTACCTGACGCAGGCCAATCATGCCACAGATGAACGAGCTGTTGCAATGACTCCGAACGTCTCTGCACTGTGTCATTGGATAATGTGGTGTCTTTGACACAGACCAAGCTTCAGAGCTGCCTACAGTGTATAATTAAGGGTTTCGGATATACTCCTGCCAAATGCTGTTCATCTTTGCTTGACTCTTCCAACAACTATAACCGAAGGATAATTTGTAAAGCGAGATCACTATGTGAATTATTTTGTCCTGCTGTTTTAAGGCACTGCACGGTTCAGAGTAATTATTCTGGGATCCCTAAACACAAAGCCTAATCCCATTATTTGACAGGAAAGGACACCAGGACTCAGAAGAGTGAAGTGACTTGTCCAGGGCTACACCTCTAGTATATGGAATAGTGTATGGCTAGACTCTAGAAATTCTTATGCCTTAATTGGATGCTTCTTTTCAAAATTTAGAATGTTCCCTTTGGAAAAGGAGAGTAACAACAGTCTCAATGTGGTTACAACTAGAAATGACTTTATTTATAACATTTGTCTCTAGACTGCAGAGCTTTCTGGTTACATTTTCAAGAACTACCTCATGTCAGCAATTAAGACTAAGTTTCAGGTGTTTTTAAAAAAAAGAACAATTTTCAGGGGCGCCTGACTGGCTCAGTGGGTTAAGCCTCTGCCTTTGGCTCGGGTCATGATCTCAGGGTCCTGGGATCGAGCCCCGCATCGGGCTCTCTGCTCAGCGGGGGAGCCTGCTTCCCCCTCTCTCTCTGCCTGCCTCTCTGCCTACTTGGGATCTCTCTCTGTCAAATAAACAAATAAAATCTTTAAAAAAAAAAAAAAGAACAACTTTCAAAGGCAGATAGATTCCTGATAATTGGGCAAAATCTGAGTTGAGTATGATACCTGCATCTGTAAAATTTTCTGTTTAGAAACTTAAATTGTCTTTTTTGTACCATCTAATCAATCCTCACAACAATCCTGAGATAAACAGCGCTGGTATAAGGACCCTCATACTCACAGAAGAAACGAGCCACAGGTTCTAGAGATAATGAACAGGAGCCTATATGACCTGAGGTGGCACAGAAAGGGGAATATACAACAGACTAGTCAGGAAAACTAGGTTCTGTGTTCTAGTTCTGCCACTAACTAGTACCTTGACCTTGGGCAAGTCATTTGCCTCTCTGGGCCCATTTTCTTCGTCTGTACAATGAAGATGCAGAATGTGTTATCTGGGACTGTGAAAACAAATAAATATACTGAATGGCTTAAACAACAGTAGTTTTTTTTTTTTTTCTGACAGTTCTGAAAGCGAGAAATCCAAGGTGAGGGCACTAGCATGGTCAGATTCTGGTCAGAACCCTCTTCCTGGCTTGCAGATGGCCACCTTCTTACTGTGTCCTCAAAGGGTGAAGAGAATGAAAGAGAAATCTTTCTTCCTCTTCTTCTTCCTCTTTTTTAAAAATTTATTATTTCTTATAGTCATCTCTATACCCAACATGGAGCTTGAACTCACGACCCTGAGATCAAGAGTTGCATGCTCTTCTGACTGAGCCGGCCAGGAGCCCCTCTCTTTCTCTTCTTAGAAGGCCTCCTTATGACCTCATTTAACCTTAAGTAACTTCTGAACACCCTATCTCCAGTCATGTTGGGGGTCAGGGATTCAACATATGCATTCGAGGGGGCACACAATTCAGTCCATCATGGTCTCCGAAGTTCCTTGGCACAAGTCTGGAACACAGAAGATGTTCACAGTTGTCTGTGGAAGGAGTAATTCTACCTTGCCTCCCAGATTTAAGACACTGCACAGGGCCTATTTCTAGACTATTGGTCAGGGATGATCTTGAAGGTCTATATGCTCTCCCTTTTCAAAGGCAGTTACGGGCCAAAGATGATCTCTGGCCACAGCAGGTCTCTCCCAAGGTTGGAGCCATAATCTTTTTTGTTTTTGTTTTTGTTTGTTTGTTTTTTGAGAAAGTACTACGTTTCACTCTTACTTTTGGTCTTTGGGGATGACATGTCATCTGTGTTACTGCATTTAGACAGAACGAAATGGTGAATGTCAATTGGAGGTGGGCTTTAAATCAGAAGTCTACAGCTCGATTTTCTAACAACCACGAAGATTCCTGAGCAAGGGGGGCCGTTCACCAAAGCACAAAGTCCCTAGTCATTCCCACTTCACCCCTGAAGCACCTGAACATGCCATCTCAGGGCAGCTTTGGGGACAGAAGCAGCCTCTGCTAGGGAGAGCCAGCTTCCCTCAGCTCAAATATAATTCCCTCCAATGGTAATCAACTAAGAGTTCTCCAGCCATTACTTTTTGTTCTAATATACTTATTGTCAAAAGTAGAAAAGTAGTTTGGGCACTTAAATACAGTTTCGACAAAAATATTCCAAGGATAATTGGAGCACTGATTGGAGTTGTTGTATTCAGACCCAAGACCTTTAGGAGGAGGATGGTCTGAATTTCTGTAACTACTTTATTGGTTTACTTTTCCTTATTCATGATACAATCCATAACTGCTTATACAGAGGGTCCCCCAATTGTAATGGCTCAGCCTGTGATCTTTTGATTTCATGATGGTGCAAAAGCAGTCTGCATTCAGTAGAAACCATACTTTGGATTTTGAATTTGGACCTTTTCCCAGGCTGGTGAGATGCAGGATGGTATCTCCTGCTGCTAGGCAGCAGCTGCGAGTGGCAGCTCCCAGTCAGCCACAAGACCACCAGGGTAAACAACCAACACTTTTACAACCATTCCGTGCCCATTCAACCAGTACTTTGTTCACCTACAGTATTCAATAAATTACATGAGATATTCAACACTTGCTTATAAAATAGGCTTTGCATTAGATGATCTTACCCAACTGTAGGCTAATGTAAGTGTTTTAAGCATGTTTAAGGAGGGCTGTGGTAAGCTATGATGTCTGGAGGTAGGCTAGATGTATTCAACGCATTTTCCACTTAACCACATTTTCAACTTGCAATGGGGTTATGTACCAAAGATCTGTAAATGCTAAATTTTCTCTGTGTTAGTAATTTCAAACCCAAATTGATCTTTCATGTCTATTATAATTTTCATCTTCATTTGATCCACACCATCCAAATTCTGATATTCTGTGAATTGGGAACATATTGAGTTTTCTGGATTGGTCCTATAGAGCAGTGGTCCTCAAATGGTGATGATTTCGTGTACCCTAGGTGACATTCGGCAATGCTTGGAGACATTTTTGATTATCACAGCTGGGGTGGAGGGTGGTAGTGCAACTGGCACTCATTTCCCTTGGGAGGGATGGCATTGGGACAGGAAAAAGTCCCAAACACTATATAAAATCCTAACAGCTTCACAGGTTGGGAGAATTTCAAACTCCTTTTAAAAAGAATTAAGTTACTCCCTGTGCTCCCATTATTTTAGTGATTTCTATATATCCCTCCTCATTCCAAAAGGTTCTGAGGTGGTTAACTCTCCCTGTAGTGTTGACTCGATTTTCCCATATAAAGCTTTCATAGGCTTTAGGACTGATCAATACAAGTTTCAGTTTAGGAGGAAAAATGATTGTGGAAGGACCAAGAAAAACTATCATGTTTTGGCAGTTAGAAGATAGGAGTTAAATTCTTAGTATGTATATAGCGCAAAATGCTGAGAAGGACATTTCTAAAAAGTATAAATCACAGCTAGTGTCCTTAAGTAATTTAAAATTTGCCTGGGAAAGATAGGCTCAGTGCCCAAGGGAGGATGGCTTCCATTACACAGGGCCTGTGCTCAGGGCCTTGAAGCAGGCGGGTGTAGCCCTCAGTGCTCTCCCTCCTCTGGCCAGGGAAGGAGGGGCAGAGCAGGAAGGGGTGAAGGTGGTCCTCAAGTGCGGACTACATGGATAAGGGCTTGGAAGTGGGCACACACTAGGAAAGGCTGAGGGCAAGTAGTAAGCTAGTTAAGAGCTAAAGTTACAGTTTTATCCTGCAGATAACAAGAGAGCCTCTGAAGGTATCCAAACAGGAAGTTATAGTGATCAAAGATGGCATTTACTAAGTGTTTACTCTTTAGTAGGCACATTCATTTAATTTCTTCCTGACAGCCTTATGGCCTAGCTACTCTTCTTCCCATTTTACGGACGAAGAAACTGAGGTTCAGGGGGGTTAAATAACTCACTCAAGTCACACAGTTAGCAAGTACTAGAGCCAGGATTCAAACCCATAAAGCCCACAGAGCCCACACTCTTCACCATTTCTCCAGACTGCCTCTCAATAGGATAGGAATGATGAGAGCAGAGGAAAAGACCAGACACATTTGGGACAGTGCTGCCAACAGAGCATTTCAAGGAGTAGAAGTCAACACGGTCAGATGTTGCTGAGCCATCAGGAACGAAATCTGAGAAACACCCATTGGATCTGTGATTAGGCATTCATGGGTGACCTTTAAGAGTTCCGTTTCAGTAGAGGGGTAGGGACAGGGGTTCTTTGTAGGACATCATGGGAGGAGTGACAGCAGAGGGAGACCCAGGAAAGAAACTGACAATGGAAGGACAGGGAGAGATGGCAGATAAATTCCCAACCTTTTCTTTTGAGACTATGCCCCCAAACAGTGGAACACTTTCTTTATTTGAGGGACTATGATATATTTCACCCTGTTCTTTGTTTGGAAGGGCAAGACTAACAAATTTCAGTAGGCATGGTTAAAGGAGAATTACCAAGTGTCACAGAAATTGTTCATTAAAAACACTGCATCAAACTGAGATACAATTCAAAGATTTAACTGTCTGAAGGGACATTGTTATGGAGAAAGCAACTTGACCTTTTGACCTTGACCATACTGCATTGGCTGGGCCTGATGGCAGTTTGGTAACAAAGGTAGCAGACCATGAGGGACTCACAGATGAAAGAACTCATTTCAGACCTGTTTTGAGCCAAGAGAGAGCAGTCAAAAGCAATGTGTGTGTTAGGGTTTTAGACGGAAATCCAGAGAACAGCTGCCTGACTGCAGCCTGGACTTCCCAAAACCTGGGCTGCAAAGGGCAGAACACTTATTAAAATTCTTTGTTTTAATGAGCTGTGGGAACCTGAGTTATCAGCCCCTGTTCTAGCTACTGAGTACTTTTTATGACAAGTCAAAAGCAGTTTTAGGGAGGCTACATTTTTTTTGAAGGGGAATTCTCTACTGGCAGGTAATTCAGACTGCCTAGGGCAGCAATTAAAGCCACTGAGGAGGAGGGGAGAAGGAGAGGAGATGGAGGAGAGGAGGAGAGGAAGAGAGGAGGAGAGGAGAAGGAGAAGGAGGACTTCCTATGGCTGAGGAGCAGTTTCACTGACATTATCCCATAACCATGAACTCCCTCCAGCATCCCAGTGTACTCAACTCTAAAGTGTTGTAAATCTGAATTCTTCCCCCATCCCCATACCCATCATTTTGCTCGGCCCAAGAACTCCTGCAAACAAAAGATGTATGAACGGTAACCAGGAGTCTGGGACTGCCTGGGCCAAAAGAATCTCAGGCTGTGATGCTGTTGGTACATGCTTCCTGCCAAAACTCAGACATGCGAGCTAAGTGCTTTGGCAATGAACTCTCACACTCTGGCTTAAACAGAAAAGATACCAACAGGTATCTAATCTTTAAAAAATGCAACAGTTTGATGCTGGTAGTGCAGTGATTAGCCTACCTCTGTGAATGTCCATAGATTCTTTTTCCTTTCTAGTAACTTAGGCCACTAGGAAACTTGGTGGAATCTGGTGTCTTCTTCTTTGGAAGTCTTCAAAAACATTATGTATGCCAAATAGAGGGGAACCTGAACAGGTCTCCTCTTCGTTCCTGGCCATGTCCCCATGTACTTTTAGCTGTCTTGTCCCGCACCCCAGCCCTCAGGTGACTTTCTTTCCATCTTCCTTCGTCTACCTGGGAGGAGGTTTCTCTCTCCCAGACACACATTTAAGGCAAGATCCCTCCTGATTCCTCTCTACTTCCCTCGCTATTCCCCCAAACACATACATAGAGTCTTTGCATTTTAGAGTTTCGCTGCTCACTATGGGGAAGTGTAAGGGCTAACAAAAACAAGGAAGATAGGAGGCTGGAAAGATTCAAGGCTGCCACAGAGACTTGTCAGTTCTTTTCCACAACATCAAGGTTCTGGACTGAAGTGAACAAAATAGACAAAATCCCTGTGCTCTGGAGCATTCATTCCCTGGGGGAGATGGACAGTAAACAAAACCCATTTATAGGGTAAACTAGGAGAGGGACTATGAATGAAAACAAAGCAGGGAGGAGGGCAAAGAATGCTTTTGGGAGAGTGCTTAGTTTTATAAAGGAGTAGTCAGACTTTGAGCAAAGCCAAAAGGAGGTGAGGGAGCAAACAAAGCAGATGTCTGTGGGATGGGCATTCCAGGAGAGAAAACCACTAGTGTTAAGGCTCTGAGGCAGGGGAACAGCTAGGAGGTCAGTGTGGAAGGAGAGAGGCAGAGCGCTCTTCATTCTGCAAGAAAAAGCCCCGAGTCCGAGCCACGCTGATCTGGGCTTGAATCTCAGCTTGGCTCCTTAAATCTTGTGGACCTTGGACACTGCCTCTCCTCATCTATACACAGTTAACCACGAAGGGTAATTGCAAAGGGTTAAAAGGGATACAGAATGTAAAAATAGCTATCACAGGACATGGATCATGCCCAGTTCCTACCCACCACACATTAGCCCCTTGCCTCTTCCCCTGGTTACAGGGCTCCTC
This sequence comes from Potos flavus, assembly GCA_028534135.1. Taxonomy (NCBI): domain Eukaryota; kingdom Metazoa; phylum Chordata; class Mammalia; order Carnivora; family Procyonidae; genus Potos; species Potos flavus. The sequence goes on along the minus strand of CM052896.1, from coordinate 23,667,384 downwards.
TCATCTAGCTCCCACTGTGGCTGAATAAAACGAATGCCATTCATGGGCCTCTAAGGGAGCAAGATACATTACCCCATGAAAGAAAAAAAAAAAAAAAAAAAAACACCCTGCAAACCATATGCATCCATGTATAGTATTGTTGGCAAACAGTAACATTTCAGTATCCACATTAAAAAATCTAGAATTCACACCAAACTATTTACTTATTCACACCAAACTATTTATTGCTGAGGGGTAACATTACTAACGATTCTAGCCATTGACATTCTACCTTCTATATGTATGTAATTCTTAAACATTTTACAATGAATACATACTATCTTTACAAGTAGAAATCACACTATAGGCTAGTGTTGCTGCAGGAGAAGTGATTCCCTGATCCTCCTAGATCAGTATCAAGTAGCCTCTATTCTACCTCGCTTACCCAAGCAAGGCCTGCCTCGTGGGACCTGACTTTAGGAATCCTTACACCTTCTTTGTGGGGAAACGGTACAAATAAGGCCAAAGAGAGCTACAGGGTTCACAGATGAAGGTCCTATAGGAGCGTGCCTGGCCAGCAACTGTGAACTCTGGTCCAGTTTGGAAAGGGGATGGATTAACTCATGGATTGTGAACCATTTTCCCAATAAAATTAAAACTCTTGCAATGGCTGCCACTAAGGAAAGAAAAAGAGACGGATGAAAATAAAGTATCTTAAAGTAAGCTGACTGAACTCCTTTTATGATTCAAGATTGTTGACACTGAAAAAACAAATCTCATTTTAAAGAACATTAAATTAAGAATACTATAACAAAAACACATTTCACAACTAAGTAGCTTACAAGGTCAGTCAAAGAGAGACAAATAAGCCAGTTCCCAGTGTCTTACTCAAGGATGCATTAAAATGTGCATTACAATCAGTCACTGCAATGCATGCTACCCACAGCCTGGAAAAATTTTAGACGTTTTCCTCACCTCCAAAAAACCCCAAAAAGACACTTGGTGAGGGGAAAAAAATAAGGCTTCAGCATCCATAGCTGACCATACGTTTTTTTCCCAGGTTAGCTATATGATTCAATAAAAAAAAATGTCATCCAGAAACATTTTTACATTCCTCAGATTGACCACTACACCCAAAAGGAGGCTCAGCTCTGCATTAAATAAAATCCTGCTCGAATGGAATAGAGTAGACCTCTACTTCTTGAATGCTTTTTAACTTTAGAGATTTCTGACTGAAGAAAATAGTGATGCTCTACATAGGAAAACCCAACTCCTCTCCAGAAATCAAGCAATACCTCTCTTTGCTTTCTGCTCCCTCACCAGTAATATCAGGACTCATCTTGAGTTTATCTGATCATAGACTGGAAATCCTCAGGGCGGAAAGACTCCATCTCAGCATTTCCATAAGCACTGGGGAATATGCTCTTCTAAAACCCAGTGTTTTCCATGAGGCAAAACGGCTGTGCAAATTGCTTTACTGTCAACAAAGTATAATGAAAAAAAGTAAGATCATGGTGTTCTAAAACCAGTCATATTGCCCAAGGAAGAAAATAGAGCTTACAGAATTTATAAAAGAGTCTTCTATTTCCTACTTAATGTAGCCATCAATTTATAATTAAAAGCTGTTAATTTCCATGGGATACTTCAAATAATCCCCTGTATTTACCTATACCTTTCTTATTATCATTTTAAATACGTGTCCTGAATATAAAAGTCTGTAGCCCCATTGAATGGATTTTCCATTGATGCAACTAAGGAATTTCTAAGTTTATGAGAACTACTGGAATGTGTAGCAAAATCCAATATTCTCATTGTAATAATGCACTTGCAGAAAAAGATTAAGTATACATGCATATAGCTGAAAGCACAGATTCTAAGATTTTCCAGTGGATAATTGCTACTATCGCAGAGAGATTGGATTATGGTCCATGACTGGTCTGGATTCCTTTTCACCCCATTAAGGCACTCACAGAGGAGTGTGACAGACAATGTTGTTCTTATGACTGGCACTGAGACCAGAAGCCAGTGTGCAGGGTGGCAAGAAGACTGGAGTGGGATGCGATAATGAAAAACATGAGTGATTCATTCTATCTGATGCACATACATTTTATAGATTTAAATCTAAAGGGAAACAACTTTTTTGAACTTAACTGTTTCTTTGAGAGAGCTAAATGGAAGCATGTCTAGGACACCATTTTTTATAGGCTCAGTGCCACCTCAAAAAATTCCACACAGACCCATTCTGAAACAGCCGTTTCTCTTACTAGAAATCCACAACGAGGGATGTGGAATCTATGAAATGGAAAATCAGATCCAAGCATGTATGCTCATGCATAAACTTGATCTTAATTAAAATACAGACGCAGAGGCAGCACCAGGGTTAAAGGTTCCTCTCAATGCCCCTCCAGCCCCAGCAATCAGATGCACTTGAGTTTGCATCTTTATTCTGATTCTCTGCTGTGTGACCTTGGGCAAGTTAGCTAACCTTTCTTAGTCTTACTTTCTTCATCTTCAACATGGAATAATAAGTTTCTTGTGAAGATTAATAAATAAATAAATAAACAAATAAATAAAATATAAATAAATAACTATAAAATAAATAAATAAATGAGATCATGCACAAACACCCTTTCGCTCCGTATCTGGCACATATAAGCATTTAAGAATGTGTCCTCATGATTAGATGTGGCACACTCACTATAGCTCACAAGCACTTAGTTCTGCCGCCCTACCCCTAATGTCTTGTGATGCCCATGTTCATTTTATATACACTGAAAAGAAATTCAGTCTTTAGGATATAACGTTATCAGTGTATGGAATATATACAGATAATGTAATTTATAACATATGGAACATCAAATCATGGATTAAATTTTCAAAGAACAAATGACAAGCAATATTAAAGAAGATAGGAAGAACCAGTATGTGCCTATCGCTAAGTATTAGTGACTGAAACAGGGATTGCTGGGCTAGATTATGGAGGATTTCATGGGGTCTGACATCCAACAGGTGGCAAGCTTTAGTCATCTTCAGATGCAAAACCTTAATGAGTTTGAGTATGCAAGTCTCAAGGATTCTGTTCAAGGCCTCCTCTCAGCAATCACGGGAAACAATTTTCTGGGTTTAAGCCTCCTTGGCAAGTTAGCAAGCAGGGAACTGTGTGCCCCTGTCTCCTGAAGGGGATTCTGGCCTGACAGTGAAAGCCCACCATGCCTTCCTGACAGCCCATCCTGCCTCTGTACAGCCTCCAGACAAATAAAGGAAGCCCACTAGTAAGCAGTCACGACCAACCAAGCCACAAATGCCCAGGGTGTGGGATTTCCACCTCGGTACCATGCCTGAACACCGAAAATAGGCGCCACTCAACCCATACTGCAATGGGATTCCCCCCAGAAGCAATCCACCCCCCACCCCAGCTTGCATGTTTTATTAATAAATGCAAGATGGCACACCGAGGCAAAGAATGCGAGGTAAAGCATCTGCAGCTGGACCCGAACCAGAGCAGTTTGCAAAAATAAATAAGAAGCATGTGACAAGAAGCAGATTCCCCAGGCTGGAGCTGAAGCCCTGGATTTCCCCAGGCACCCTCGTCTTGCTTCCCCGGGGAGCCGGGATGAAGGTCAGTGGTAAGATCCCAGCCCTCCCGGACACGCACCCTGCAAACCTTGACCGGCCCCCATCCCCGCCCAGGCACACAGGACCCGGGCAGCGAGGCGGGGAAGCCCTGGCCCCGGCCGGCTTCGAGGACACATACCTGATGCCTGGGCTCAGGATTCCCTAGGCTCTGCAGCGGTGCCGGCCACAGCTCGCGCTCCCCCGGCTCCCCTGTCCGTCCCCCCCCCTCCCCCCCGCCCCCTCGCGGCTCCGCCGCTCCCTCGGCTCCTCCGCCCACCGCGCTCGGGGGCGCGCGTGCGCGGCTTCGCTCCGGGGGCTCGCCGGGCCCGCGCCTGCGCTCTCGCCTAACGCCGTTCACGCGCGCGCGCGCGCCGCTGCGGCTACGGAGCGGCGGCGCGGCTGTCTAGGAAACCGCGGCCACGGCGGGTCTGCTAGGCGGTGCGAGCCGGGCAGGGGGCGGAGGCTGGGCCGCCAGCAGGGCTGGAGCGCAGCGAGCGTAGCTTGCCGGCCTCGTGGCGTGGGTGAGGGGGTTTCGCGCAGAGTTGGGGGGCCCGCGTGTGCGCGTGTGGAGAGGAGGGGGGGTCACGAAGGGAAGGTGTGAGGTGGTGGCGGGCGGGGCGCCCTGGGGAAGCAACAAGTGCGGAGGCCGACCGGGCCCCGACAGGGGTTTCCTGCAGTGGAGCAAAGAAACCTCCTCTGGCTTTGGTGCAGCGCTCTGCAGTTTCCAGAGCTCTTTGCCAGTTTATCGTTACATCCGCACACGGCACCCTGTGAGGGAGCGAAGGGCAGGGAAACACCGCTTTCTGGCCCAGGTGGTGACAGAATCAGAGACCACTGACCCTCCGTGTGCTCTCTTGGGAGAAAAATGCCTCTCAGGACCTTCATTTGATAGTCTCAGCACAGGACCCTTGTAGGACAGTGTTTCTCCACCTCCCCCCACTTCCGTTATCGCCCTCTTAGGAAAGCTTTTTAGACATTTTGCTCACTAATCGCCGCCCGCCCCCCACCCCCCACCCCCACCCGTGAAGTTCAGATATCACGGATAAACTGTATAGCTCTTTATGGACCATCCGTGTAGTTGTGCCTTATACGTATAGTAAGATTTCTCCCCTTGGAGATGATACCGACCTCGTTGAGAGTGTGTTACAGCACTGTTTCTGGGTTAGCAGATGGGGTATGTGGAGTAGGTGAGGATTCTGGATGCACCCACAAATATTCTCTGGAGGTTAGAACGGTCCTCACATATATATATATGTACAACTCTAATGTCTGCAAGTATTGCCGTGAGTAGTGGAACACGGTCACTAAGGCAGCTTCTGAACTCATAGCTTTTATTTTTAGTCTCCATCAGTTCATGGGGTCCTGACATTTTTGTTAAAATATTTGAAAAGTTTGGAAACGCTCCTTTCTAGGGCACTTACTCCAGTGTAGCCTCTGGCTCTGCAGACAACCTTCACATTTCCAGTTCTCCTACCTCTTCTGAAGGTATTTTGTTTTTGCTTAGGCCCATTTGGCCTCCCAGGAATGTTTCTGTCTTTTATTTTATTTTTTAAGATTTTATTTATTTATTTATAAAAATATTTTATTATTTAACACAGAGAGAGCGAAGGAGAGAGAGAGACAGAGACCAAGCACAAGCAGGGGGAATGGCAGGCAGGGGAGAAGCAGGCTCCCCACTGAGCTAAAAGCCTGATGTGGGGCTCTATCCCAGGACTCTGGGATCATGACTGAGCTGCCCAACGGACTGAGCCGCCCAGGTGCCCCAGGATTTTATTTATTTATTTGACAGAGAGAGAGAGCACAAGCAGAGAAAGCAAGCAGGCAGAGGGAGAGGGAGAAGCAGGGAGCCGGATGGGGAACTGGATCCCAGGGCCCTGGGATCATGGCCTGGGCCACAAGGCAGACGCTTAAGGACTGAGGCACCCAGGCGCCCCTGTTTGTCATTCTTGCCTCTTTCTCCCCTTCTGCTTTCCTAGCTAAAAGATGGCAATTGTGGAATTGAAAGACTTCAAAACCTAGGTCATGGAATTGCCCCCAGAGCCTGGATTATCCTTTTCTCAGACAGAGGAATGTCTTAGGTAGGGCGTGAGTATCTAATTTGGCAAGCTGGGAATAGGTCGTTTCTCAGATTTCAGTGCTTCTTACGTTAATGGTGAAATTTCAGAAGTGAAAAAGCCCTTGAAAGTGATATTTATAGAAGTTACCTGGGTTGCCAGAGGACTTTTCTTTTACATTTCCAGAAGGAAGAAATGTGGACTGGAGGGGAGAAAGTGATTGGGATGGGTCAAGAAAATTGGAGAGTATGGATGACATGGGGGCGTGTGAGGAGTATAGCTTTCTGACAAGTGTTAGCAGCATTTTACTTGAAAAAAGTTGGTTGCCTGGGTGGCTCAGTCAGTTAAGCGTCTGCCTTTGGCTCAGATCATGCTCCTAGGGTCCTGGGATCCAGTCCCACTTTGGGCTCCCTGCTCTGTGGAGACCCTGCTTCTCCCTCTCCATCTGCCTGCTGCTGTGCCTACTTGTGCGCTCTCTCTCTCTCTCTCTCTCTGTAAAATAAATAAATAAAATCTTATTTAAAAAAAGAAAAAAGTGTAAAAAAAGGAAAAGCCTTGGTATAGTTGGCTCACATTGTTACCACTGCATTTTACCCCACTTAGAGAACTCTAAAGATTTGATAACACCATTGAAAAGCACCCAGGTACAATGCTAGTTAAAAGAGTAGGACAAAGGAACTGGAAGATCACTTTGGTTTACCTGGAGTCTTTCTAGTCCAATACAATTTTTGGTTCAGGTGCAATGCTACTTCAAGGGAACTTTTTGTCTACAATGGCTGTGGTGAAGATAGCCAGTGAGAGAAAAAAATATGTAGAAATTATGTGCTAACATCTTTTACCTGTATCTTCTAAGTGTAATACCCCTACCCCTTTTTTGGTAGTCTGAGTTCATGGAAAATGTACGTGCAACCATTTTATGTGGTAAAGTAAAAAAGAAAAAAAAAAAGAAAAAATCCCCAACATGTATAATTTGTCAGCTCTATGCTGCCCCCTGGTGATATCCTACTTCACAGCACACACTCAAAACTAAAATCTTCCCTGTCTTAGGTAAATTTAGGGTATTGAAAACAGAGGTAGATAGACAGGGTGGCATTCAGCTTTCTCCAAACGGGTCCTACTCTTGTTTTCAAATACCCCTAACACCCAGAGGAGGACCAGCCCTTGAGGCTGATCAGTTTAGAGGAACTGTGAAGAGCTCTGGCAGGCCTCTTATAGCTTGTTCTTAAACTTGCCTGTAAGAATCACTTGGGGACTCTTGTTTAAAATCAGATTCTGGAGGCTTACCTCAAACAAATTAAAATCTAATCTACAGGAGAGTGGCATGTGATTTTTATTTTAAACTGCCCCAGGGGATTCTTATCAATAGGAGAGGTTGGGGAATACTAGAGCTATAAACAGAACAGGTGCTGTTCTGAAGACCGGGTGACTAACCAGAGGGAATTCTGTGGGTGAGGGAGTTCCACAGCAAAAGGAAAATAGGAGCTATAAAGCAGCAGTGGAAGAAATTAACTGGATTTAAGCCTTCTATGTCACTTTGCCAGATATACCTGCTTCTAATGTGGCTGTAATTGCCATCATATCCCATATCAAAATGTCTTTTGAGGTAAGTCAGATTTATTTTTTAAAGTGAGCTCTACACCCACTGTGGGATTTGAACTCACGACCCCAAGATCAAGAGTCATATGCTCTAACAACTGAGCCAGTCAGGCACCCCAGATTTTCTTTAAGTTAAAAAGACTGTCTTTTCAAGAGTACCAGAATCGCATAATCAGAAAATTTGTGCATGTATGTAGCTACAAGATTATGAGAGGACAGATTAGAGATTATGCTGATCTTGTGAATGTGTGAAAAAGATTGATATCAGAGTTAAAATTTGTTCTCTTGAGGTAGTTGCTTGTAAAAATAGAACATATGAATCTGATGCCACATGATTTGTGAAATTTAATATCAAGAGATCTTAAATTGTTAATGTTTATGTATCTGTTAATTTTTTTTTAAGATTTTATTTATTTATTTGAGAGAGAGAGAATGATAGAGGAGAGGTCAGAGGGAGAAGCAGACTCCCACCGAGCGGGGAGCCCAATGTGGGACTCGATCCCGGGACTCCAAGATCATGACCTGAGCTGAAGGCAGTTGCTTAACCAACTGAGTCACCCAGGCATCCCTTAATAATGTATATATAACTTTTAAACTAGCACATTTTAATTATCATTTAATATAATATTCTACATGGAAGTTAATTTAGAGAACTCCCAGTTATACAGTTGGCCTTCAATAAACATAGACTCATCTATGTGGGTATTTTCCTAAGTAAATTCATAAAAATTCAGGGTAATTCAGAGCTTTGAGCACAGTTCATGTCCTCCTTTGGTCCATATCTTTCATTTAAATAATTCTTAATTATTAATAAATAGTGGTAGCATGGTGATTGTAAGGATGAAGAAACAGAACCTGATGGCTTCAGTGTTGTTATTGTATGTGACCAGTTAGAGTTTTCATTTCTGTGGAAAATGTAAGAGTGAGACAAAGTGCAAACTTTGAGGTGTAATTTTTCTGGTTGGTAAGTACAAATTTTAGTTCATATGTGAGACTAGTCTTTTAAATAACTGAATCAAATATTTTTAACTTTGAAATGTGTTCTTTTTGTTAATATTTACTTCAAAACTGAAGAATAAATCACTAGAATAGGAGGTGTATTGTTTTTATTTCCTATTTCAACAGACCAATATGTAGGTTTAAGTTTTTCCTTTCTCCAAAAGTGTTAATTCCACTACCTTTTTTTTTGGTACTATAATATTTATTTTATATTGGCATATAGGTGAAGTTGAATAAAAGAATTTTCACAATCTGGGAGCGCCTGGGTGGCTTAGTCGGTTAAATGTCTAACTCTTGATTTTGGCTCAGGTCATGACCTCAGGGTTGGGCTCCACACTCCATACATGACCCTGATTTGGGCTCCACACTCAGCGTGGAATCTTCTTGACGTTCCCTCCCTTTGCCCCTCCTCCCGCTCAAGCTTGCCTGCTCACTGCGGCTCTCAAATAAATTAATAAATAAATAAAATAAAATAAAAAATTTCACAATCTTTCTTTCCTAGCTATTATTATTTGTTTCATTTCATGATCATTACTTGAAATTTTGTCACATGGGGGATGGGGCATTAAAAATGCTATCCCTCTGTATGTCATATTCTGAATAGACCACGGGACTAAAATGATCACAAAGTGAGTGGTATTTAAATTAAGTGAGCTTTATTGTAAGCTTAATATTTAGAATTTTACTTGTCCTTCATGAGGAAACTATACTTTTGGCTACATAATTCATGTGCTGAAATATATGTATACGCACACATATATTTTGTTAAACATGAAAATGATCCAGTATTCAAATTCTAGTAAAATTGGGCTATTTTAAAACTTAGCAAGCACATGTCTATGTGTTTATCGATGGAATCCTAATCATTGCTGACATTTATTAAATGTTTATGATGTCTTAGATACCATTCTATGTAATTTATATGTGTTAATTTGTTTTAACAACCCTAATGGGAAAGTACAGTTACCTCATTTTATAGAGAGAAAACTGAGGCACAAAGGGACTAAGTAACTTGTTCAAGATCACACTGCTAACAAGTGGAGGAACCAAGATTTATCCTGATTCAAAGAGAGCCCAGGTTCAACCCCAGTGCCTCAATGACTCATATATATACACCAAATGTGCCTCAGTGAGTTTGAGAAGTCATTTTGCAGTGAGAAAAGCATTCTGGATTTTAGGGTTCCATCACTAATTCATTATGTAACTTTGAATAAGGCAATTAGGTGAATGTCCCTTATTTAGAGAGACTTGAACTTACTCCATCTAGAAGTTCTCTGAATTTCTTTCTAGTTACAAATTTTGATGACTCTAGGATTATTTTTATGTAAAGAAGAAAATTTGATTTTTGATTTATCTAATAGACTAAAAATGAACTAGAAAAATAAAGAACTAGCATGATTGAATTTAAGGTAGATAAATTTTTGATGTTTTGCAGTTGCAAAATTATACTACTATTAAACCTTTTATGTTCATTATTTCTTTGACTACAGAAAGGCCATAAAATTCTTTGGGATCGCTTGTGCATTCCAAAAATTGGCTTGGTATAAAAACATATTATTCATATATGCTACTTTTATATAATTTAGATGTTGTGAGGCACTGCCTCGACCTTCTCAGTCCCATGTAAAGTAAAGCTCTTTGGGGGAAATGAACTTTTAAAGTGGAAGATAGATCATACTATATACCACTTTTTCTCCTTTCTCATGACCATTATCACAGTATTGAAATGGCAATCCTTATTAACTCTCTATCCATAGTATTTTTCCTTGGTAGAGACATAATATAAGAAATAACTTTTTAAAAAAAGATTATTTATTTGAGAGAGAGAGAGAGAGATGTGTGATGGGGCAGAGAGAGAAGGGAAGCAGAGTCCCCACTGGGCATGGAGCTTGAGGTGCTGGGCCCCATCTAAGGATCCTGAGATCATGAGCCAAGACCAAGAATCCAGTGCTGAACTAAGTCACCTAGGTACCCCCAAAAGTAACTTTTTAAAAAATATTTTTTATTCATTTGGGAGAGAACAAGCGAGAACACGAGCAGGGGGCAGGTCAGAGGGAAAGGAAGAAGCTGACTTCCTGCTGAGCAAGGTGCCCCACTGGGGGCTCCACCCCAGGACCCTGGGATCACAACCTGAGCTGAAGGCAAACCGACTGAGCCATCGGGTGCCCCCCAAAATAACTTTTATAAAAAAAGAGATATAATTCCTTGCCACCCCTCCAAACTCCCTGCTTTAAAGGGCATTCCCCTCCTCCATTCCGTACTCTTTTTTCTCCTTTTTTCAGGGAGGGGGAGATAGAGAGAGCATGGGAGTGGAGGGAGGAGGCAGAGGAACAAGCAGACTCTGTGCTGAGCATGAGCCCCACATGGGGCTCAATTCTACAACCCCGAAATCATGACCTGAGCTGAAATCAAGAGTCAGATGCTTAACCAACTGAGCCACCCAGGCACCCCAATACTCTTTTAATAAAATTCCATTTCCATCTTAACCCAACTTTTAGCCTTGTATTTAACAATAAGTAGTTTTTGTGGAGCTTAAAAAAAAAAAGTTGGGGAGGCAGGAGAAATTAAACATATTAACAAAGTAAGACTTCTGCTGCTTATGAAGTCCTCAGGAGTATCACCAAGTAAAAGGAAAAGCTCATATTGAAATTTGTAAACATTCTTCTTTCCTTCTCTTCATATGCTACTAAAATTGTTATGTAAGATATTTTCCATTTTTATTTTTCTTTATGGCTGCCATAATTTCTATCAAAGCAGAGGAAATAGAGGTGAACTATAAAGTGAGAGCCAGTTTCTTCTCTACTCTGCAATCTAGTAGAAAAAACTTTAACCCAAGGACAGATCAGGTAAGTAAGTATTTGTTAATTGATTCTTTCCAATGTTTCGGGGCCACACATGTAGCCATAATTTGTCAACTATAACCATAGATCATGGGTTTAATTTAACTAAGAGACAATAAGGTAGACTCCACAGTATATAAAGTTCTGTAACTTTTAATTTATAGAAGCTTGGGCCTTAATTCTAATATTTGAGAAGTCTGTAGAACCATAAAAACATTAAAAACAACAAAGTTCTGTAAACTGATTAAATCTAAGTCTGGTCTTCATGATTTAAAAACAATATGAATAGAGCTAACGAAGGCTAAAGTTTTGGAGAATAGTCAGAGTCTGGAAAATAGTCGAAAAGCAAAGGCTATGAGGTGATAGTGCTTTTCAAGTAGGTAAGATATTGTCATACTAAGAATGCTGCCTGTCCTTTTCCCATCTCCAGAGGGGAAATGCAGCAGGATAAATTTGCATTAGAAAAATCAAAGATTTTTAAAACCACAACAAGATACCACCTCACACTAGTCAGAATGGCAAAGATTAACAAGGCAGGAAACAACAAATGTTGGAAAGGAAGGGGAGAAAAGGGAACCCTCTTACACTGTTGGTGGGAATGCAAGCTGTTACAGCTACTCTGGAAAACAGTATGGAGGTTCCTCAAGAAGTTACAAATAGAGCTACCATATGACCCAGCAATTGCACTACTGGGTATTTACCCCAAATATATAAATGTAGTGATCTGAAGGGGCACTGTACCCCAATGTTTATAGCAGCACATGCACACACATACCACATCTTTATCCATTCACGTGTCGATGGACATCCTGGCTCTTTCCACGGTTTGGTTCTTGTGGACATGTGAACATGTATACATATATGTATATGTACACACACACACACACACACACACACACACACACACACACACACACACACTGGAATATACTCAGCCATCAGAAAGGATGACTACTTAACCATGTACATCAACATGGATAGGACTGGAGAGCATGGGGCACTTGGGTGGCTCAGTTGTTAAGCATCTGCCTTCAGCTCAGGTCATGATCCCAGGGTCCTGGGATTGAGCCCTGTATCGGCTCTGTGGGAAGCCTGCTTCTTCCTCTCCCACTCCTTCTGCTTGTGTTCCCTCTCTCACTGTGTCTCTCACTGTCAAATAAATAAAATCTTTTAAAAAATTTAATTAAAAAAGAACTGGAGGGTATTATGCTGAGCAAAGTAGGTCAGTCAGAGAAAGACAATTATATGGTTTCACTCATATGTGGAATATAAGAAACAGCACAGAGGATCATAGGTGAGGGTAGGGAAAACTGAATGGGAAGTCATCAAAGAGGGAGAAAAACAATGAGAGACTCAACTATAGGAAACAAACTGAGGATTGCTGGAGGGGAGGTGGGGGGGATGGGGTAACTAGGTGATGGGCATTAAGGAGGGAACGTGATGTAATGAGCACTGGGTGTTACATGCAACAGATGAACACTACATCTGAAACTAATGATGTATGTTGGCTGAATGAATTTAAATCAAATAAAAGAAAAATTGGGCACCTGGGAGGCTCAGTTGTTAGGTGCCTGCCTTTGGCTCAGGTCGTGATCCCAGGGTCCTGGGATGGAGCCCTGCATTGGGCTCCCTCCTCGGCGGGAAGCCTGCTTCTCCCTCTCGACTGCCCCTGCTTGTTTTCCCTCTCTCGCTGTGTCTCCCTGCCAAATAAATAAAATCTTTAAAAAAAAGAGAGAGAAAAGAAAAATCAAAGATTTTGAAATAAAGGATGTTTAATATTAGAATGGTTTGCACCGGGAAGTTGTAGAATCCACTTTCTAAAAGGTCTAAGTATCCTGATCATCTGCCAAGAATAGCTTATATACCCACTTACACATCCAACTAATTTTATAATGCAGTTGTTTATTTTTAAAAACCCATAGTGATTTTTGTCTAAGGCAGTAGCTAATGAATATTTCTAATGATAGAATATTTAAACTTATAGAACTGACTTTAGGAATATTATGGAAAATTATAAAGTTATTTTATGAGCCCAGAAATAGTCATGTATTTCATTCAGTTCCATTGTTGACTGTGTGACCATCATTAACATGCTTAATTTTTCTGTTTCATATAATACTCTCCAAATACATATATATGTTGACACTGACAGAAACTGAATTATGAACTCTTAATGAATCACCTCTACCAAGACTGAAGAGAAGGATGGGAAATTTAAAAATGACTGTTTTCAGGATTGTTGAGGACTGCTCTCTGAGATGTATGATAAGGTGCAGATTTCAAACGATAAGTGGACCACGGTGTGATAATCTGAAAATGGCATTTGGGAACAAAGAAAAGGCTGTTCCTCACTTATTTCTATTGATTGAGAGGAAGTGGGGAAAGTAAGGGCTAAAGAGTTAGATTGGAAAAGGCACCTTGCGATTTAAGGGAAAACCAGATTTTTATGAAGAGTAAACTACAGAGCATAAAAGGGGTTTATCCTTAAAGAAATGGACTCTCTAGTAGGTGGGGGTGGGAATGGAGGGTTAAGAATGGCTTGAGAAAAAAAAAAAGGAAAAAAAAGAATGGCTTGAGAAGTTGAAGAATTGGGTGTGGAGTAAGTGTGGATGGGTTTTTTTGTTTTTTTTTTGAGGGAGGTTGAGTGTGAAGATGGGATGGTTGGAGGCAAAAGGGAAAAAAGACTTGCTGATGGAGGTGACTGACTAAAACAGATGACGGCAGTATTTGAGTAGAAGAGAAAAGTAGACACGTTAGAGGTAAATCAGGGCCATTAAGATAATATTTCTTACTATCTTAGAGCAAGAAAATATTAAAGATAACCAGTTATGTATTAGAGGAAAACGGGAGTGGCTGGTAATTACTCCAGGACTAAAAAAGAGCACACGTATGCAAAAATTCACCATGCTGACTGACCCTTTATTTCAAGAAGAGTTTTCCTAGGACAGTGTTCAGAGACTTAAATCTGGATATTGATTGTAGAGTGTCTGGTCTTCAAGGACATAGGACACCTCTAGGAAGACCAGGGTGCCAGGAACAACACTAAGGGGTCAGTAGTGTTGGGAAGCTATGATTTTTAACTTCTTTACATCTCTGTGTAGAGCAATCGCATTTGGTAGGAGACCTGCAAAATTCAAGACTATTCTTGCAAAGCAAAGAATGGAAAGTTTGCTCTTGCCATGTGGCAGTAGCTTAAAAGAATTTTTTAAATCACTCACCAGCCAGCTTCAAAACTGTGACTCTTGATGAATTATTAATTTGGGGAATTTGTGTTATTTATTATTTATTATTTTACATATAAAAATGAATCTTTATTATCCATTCATTTCCTATTTGCATAAAATGCAAACTTAAAAGGGAAACTATTGAGGTTTTCCTGTTCAGAGTAATGATAGCTAACATTTGTTGAGGGCTTCTTATTGCCAGGTGCTTTATGTGTATAGATTCACTTTACATTCAGGCAACTCTTTAAAGTAGGCACTATTATTCTGTCCCAAGCTCTTTTGTATAGATGAGGAAGCTGGATGCAAAGATTTTTTATTCGATGTCACACACTTATTCTGTGGTGGAAATTTCCAATGCAGAACTGGGATTTGCATTCCATCTTTCTGGCTCCAGAGCCCATGCTTTTACCCCCTATATTACATACCTTTTTATATATAAAAATTGTGAGTTATAGGTTGCTTAGAAACTATTATTCTTGAACCATTGGTGATGAGTATATTGATAGGTGGCACAATTTATGTCAAAAAAGTGGCTTTTGTGCACTGCTACATAAATGAAAATTGACTTATTGCTTCTATAAATGTCTTAAAGAAGTTCATGCCGATATACTTAGTGATGTGAAAGGCTCTTGCCTTGGTTAAGCCAGTTGCTGGAATTCAAAACACTACATTGGGTGGTATAACGTTAGTTAGTTAACCAGGATTTGACCCACTTTCGTGCTCTTAGAAACGTAGTCTGGTCGTTAAGTGTCCCACAGAGGATTAAATTAGTCTAACAATCTCACCAGCCAAATATGTAAAGCCAGAATGCAAATTTCTTAATTTACAATGAGATAAAACTGTCACATAAACTAGTCTTACCAGGAGGATCAATGTATTTTCTTTCAGGTTGTGAACCTAGATGGGAAATCAAATTATAATCAAGAGGTTTCTTGGTGAACAACCGGCACCATGAATACTTCTTGTTTTTGTTTTTTGTTTTTTTTCCACACTATTGTCTATTTTAGAAATTCCTCAAGGATATCATCAATGATAGCTGCTATTGGCATGTACTGTCAGTCCTTAACTTATAAATAGCCTACACCCCTGTCCCCCACCACCAGGGGCTCTGGTGCCATAGAAACAGTTGTTAATAAACATGGGTATTTAGAGAATCTGTGGGTTCAGAATTGAAGGAAAGGAAAGTCTGTGAAAAGCAGAGTTGCGAAAGGGTGCTAATTTCAGGGATGGACTCCTAGGTAGGATGAGTAGGGATCTCTTTACCTAAAATGTATTTTTGTAGCACTGTCTGAGGGGCTTTTTCCCCTTACTTCTGTTATATTGCCTGAAATTTCACCAAATTTTAGAGATTAGTTTCTATTTGTCAAATGTTCTCTTATGACTATAAATATCTATGCGTGGCAGTTATTCTTAGTGACCTTACTAATACCCCCATTCCCTGTTGCTCACTGTAATTTTCTTAGGTGCAGTGGTGTAACCAGCTTTAAGCAAAAAACCCTAGTTAACTTTAAAGCCAGTCATGACAATCCCGTTCTCTTTTGCCAGTGATCCTGAAGACAAGTCTGTTGATCTTAGGGAAGGCTTTTGTTTTCCTGATAAAGAGACCATAGGTGGCTGGTACTCTCCTCTTTCCACTTTGTTTGTGCCTTGAATGCAGACATGAAGCTGGGAGATGTGGGAGCCATCTTGCAACCATGAGATGACAAGTATGAGGCTGAAAATGTGATTCCAAACAAACGGAGGATCATGGAGGAGACAGATCAAGAGAGTTTGGAACATTGTTGGATAGTGAATCTAATCTTGGACTGCCTACCTCCAGGCTTTTTATGGGGAAAAATAAGGGCGGGGGGGAGTTGTAACCTTTAGCAAAGCTTTGATTACCCTGTATCTGCTGTTTCTTGGAAGGCTGACTGTGTGCATCTGAAGCTGCAGTGTTAGGAAAAATTTAGAATATTGTCATGTGTTGGTTACTTTCTGTGACTTTTCCGAAGTATCCTAGAGAAGGGGGTGAACTCAAATTAGTGCTCCTCAGCATGAGAGCAGAGATGGCAACAAAATACAGCTTAGGTATAGAGGTATTCTGGCTTTAGCTCACACTCTAAATTGACGAAGAGTTCCATAGTTTGGAATTTTATAGGGATTAGGGGCAGTACCTCCTCACCTGAGACTATTTTTAGAATTGCTTCAAATCTTTTATGAGAGTTCAGAGGTCAGTAACTAAGAGATGAAAATCTCCAAGCCTAAAAATTATTTCTAGAAATGTTTTTTGGCTGTGTTTACTCACAGGAATTGATCTGAAGAAAATAGACCGAGGCTTGATGTGTTTTTGAGGGAATTTGAGGAAGCTGGCAATTCCTTGTAATTGTTTTTACCTTCTAAGCAATTCTCGTACCTTCCTCCCTAAGTCAAACCAAAATGAAGTAGACTACAAAAGCTGTGGAATCCCTGAGAAGGGCATCCACTTCGAAATCTACCTTAGATATGGTTATACAGGACAGTGACAAAGCAGATACTCTAGAGATTTAAACTAAGAGCTGCCAGTCTGACTAGTCAAGGAGTTTACTTTATTGCCTGCCAAGGAATCTGTGATTTCTGACCAATAAGATTTGATATGGATTGTGAACCACTGACCACTGTGTGCTTCCTATTATCCCCTTTCTTAATGGAATTTTTATTGAGGTCACTGTTCTTTTTCATTATTTTATAAATATATATAGGAAGGGAATGGGTTAGAGACAGGTTATGTTTTAGCCATACATGTGGTCAGATGAGAATTGCCATATTCATACTACCTAGAACAGGTAGAAAATCACCCAGAGATCCTATTGCATGCAGTCATTGGATGAAATAGTGGGGTTGAAGACAGCATGGTACTGGCGCAAAAACAGACACATAGACCAATGGAACAGAGTAGAAAGCCCAGATATGGACCCGCAACTCTATGGTCAAATAATCTTTGACAAAGCAGGAAAAAAATATCCAGCGGACAAAAGACAGTCTCTTCAATAAATGGTGCTGAGAAAATTGGACAGCTATGTATAGAAGAATGAAACTTGACCATTCTCTTACACCATACACCAAGATAAACTCAAAATGGATGAAAGACCTCAACATGAGACAGGAATCCATCATAATCCTGGAAAAGTACGTAGACAGTAACCTCTTCGACATCGGCCACAGCAAGTTCTTTCAAGACACGTCTCCAAAGGCAAAGCAAAGAAAAGCGAAATTGAACTTTTGGGACTTCATCAAGATAAAAAGCTTCTGTACAGCAAAGGAAACAGTCAACAAAACAAAGAGGTAGCCCACAGAATGGGAGAAGATATTCGCAAATGACACTACAGACAAAGGGCTTATATCCAAGATCTATAAAGAACTTCTCTAACTCAACACCCAAAAAACAGATAATCACGTCAAAAAAATGGCAGAAGATATGAACAGACACTTCTCCATATGAAGACATACAAATGGCTAGCAGACACATGAAAAATGTTCATCATCATTGGCCATCAGGGAAATTCAAATCAAAACCACATTGAGATACCACCTTACACCAGTTAGAATGGCAAAGATTAACAAGGCAGGAAACAACAAATGTTGGAGAGCATGTGGTGAAAGGGGAACCCTCTTACACTATTGGTGGGAATGCAAGCTGGTATAGCCACTTTGGAAAACAATGTGGAGATTCCTCAAAAATTATAAATAGAGCTACCCTATGACCCTGCAATTGCACTACTGGGTATTTACCCCAAAGATACAGATGCAGTACAAAGAAGGGCCACATGTACCCTAATGTTCATAGCAGAAATGTCCACAATAGCCAAACTGTGGAAAGAGCCAAGATGCCCTCAACAGACGAATGGATGAAGAACATGTGGTCCTTATATATATTGGAATATTACTCAGCCATCGGAAAGGGTGAATACCCAACTTTTGCATCAACATGGACAGGACTGGAGGAGATTTTGTTGAGTGAAATAAGTCAAGCAGAGCAAGTCAATTCTCCTATGGTTTCACTTACTTGTGGAACATAAGGAATAACATGGAGGACATTCGGAGAAGGAAAGCAAGAGTGAATTGGGGCAAATCGGAAGGGGAGATGAACCATAAGAGACTGTGGACTCTGAGAAACCAACTGAGGATTTTAGAGGGCAGGGGGGTTAGGGGATGGGTGAGCCTGGTGGTGGGTATTAAGGAGGGCACGTATTGCATGGAGCACTGGGTGTTGTACATAAACAATGAATCTTCGAACACTGCATCAAAAACTAATGATGTATTTTATTGTGACTAACATAACATAATAAAAAAAATAGTGGGGTTGTCTTCCTTGAGAAAATGTAAGTCTGTTCTGTTTAACATATATGGGTAAGATGTGTGTGTATGCATGATGAGTTGAGGACTGGCAGACATTTTTGGTGGCCAACCCATATCCATTCCTTACGTATACCATAAAAATTAGAAAGTTGAATTATTTGATTTTTGAATCTTTCTTACGGCTACAGTAGCCAAGCACTACAATTCCAGATTCCAGTCTGGAATCTGCTGGGGGACTTCATGGAAAGCTTTCCCTTTTTTTAAATAAAGGGTCAGACAGGGCTGGGGTTAAGCCTTTTTCTTGCTTTGACCTTAGATATGATGTTTGGAGCTGCAGTGATCATCTTGGAATTATTAGACTACAAATACGAATGCAAAAAGTTAATATGTTCAGCATGGTGGAGCAAAAATATTAAAGATATTGATGGCATTATTGATTACTAACCCAACCTTGGCATCATTGATTACTAACCCAACCTTAGCAATCACTGAGTTCAAGATTTTTTATCTTGTGTGAAAATCGAATCCATATTTGTATATGCTATTGCCAGCTGGGTTCTCTGTTCCCTTTAACACAAAGCATCCTTAACAGTTACAGTATAAATGTCTCTTTTCTGTACCACCATGTCAAGGATAGTTTTTGTTCATTTTTAGTCATGATATCTTATTAGTAAATAATGGCTATATGAAGAGAAGAAAAGATTTTTTAGACTTTCAAAGTGTTACTATGTACAGGCATCTTCTCAGTATGTGGCCTAGATTGCATTTTTTTTTTTTTTTTTTTTTTTTTTTTTTTACTTTTTGGAATAGAACATTGACATATTTCAGCATTTCACTTTTAGTATAATTAAGAAACACCTTTTGAAAATTGGTTTCTCATGCTGAGTTATATGGTGATAAATGCTAAAGATTGTTAGAACCATATAAAAGTCTTCAGGAAGAAATCGCTGACTCCAGTGGAACAGTTCGATATAAAAGTCTTCGCTTTTATACGGAACAGTCTTTTAGTTCTGCATCATTGGCTACTAGTAAATGTTTATTTCAGAGTGGTGTTTTACTTTAACTGCTTTAAATCAGAATATGTACTTGTTCTTCCAGTGTCCATTTAAATGTTTTTGTTCATTTCAGAAAATTGTTTTATTCCAATTGTGACTCAACCATATGAAGTTGAAGATTATGCTATTTTTGCCCTTTTTAAAATTAATTAGAAATAATAGCCAAGTGTGCCAGGAAAATGCTTGAACAACTAACAAAAGTAAATAAGGAGATAAGCAGAATAGACCTATTTCTTTGGATGTATTGTATAGAAAAATTATATTTGGCTTCAAAAAAAGCTAGCTTTCTAATTCTTAGTCACATTGACAAGATGTGATCCAAATACTTTCTTAGGAAGAGAAAAAAAATTAGTTTGATCTGAAGGGTTTTTGTTTGTTTTGTTTTACATTCCAAAAGCAAAAGCTTTTAAAATTATTTTAAAAACAAGCTGAAAGGCCTGACATTGAAGATTCTGTTATTACCATGGCTAAATACATATGGAGTGATTTTGAGGTGTAGAGATACATTAGTATACATTAGTCTGCACTGTGGTTTTGTTGCAGGCCATAATATTTTGCTTTCCTTTCCTGAGTCAGGCCTGACAAAAAATATCATAAGACTAGCAAGCTGACATCTAAGTGGGAGGTTCTTAAATGTAGATAAGGGTGGTTTTAACCAACTGGCTGAAAAAGCTGATTTCTACTGAGATTTGTACATACTACAGAAAGTATTCGAAACAAAATTTAAAGCTTAGGGTTTTTCTTTATTTGAATTACTCTTATTTTTAAGAATGTGTTGTTATTGCGGTGCCTGACTGGCTATCAGTAGAGCATGAGACTCTTGATCTCAGGTTTATAAGTTCGAGCCCCATTTTGGGTGCAGAGATTACTTTAAAATAAAATCTTAAAAAAAAAAAGAATGTGTCATTTATTAGAGTGGTGGCTTTTATGAGTATCCTCTAAGGTGTTTCTGCTGGGAGATTCTCCTGTCTACTTTTTATGATTATCTTGTTTGCTGGCTATTCTTGAATCGTATCTGATACACACATGCCCATATTCTTTCACTTAGTGAAAAGAATAAGTGGATACTTATTAGTGGATACTTATTAGTGGATACTTAGGTATCCACTTAGCAATGCTGTCAGCATTGTGGATGCTGACCAAAGTGGATATCTTTCTCTTGGGCCTCATCTTCCACTATCTGCTCAAACTGCACAGGTATCTAGTTAGCTCACTATTTACTAAGTCCCCAAGCTTAGGAGATTGCAAAGGGAAGCCAAAATTATATTCACTAATGAACTGATCACTTATAAAATTAGTTGTCCTTCATGCATGCACACCTGTCTAGCTGAGGGGCATTGTTATCCAGGCTTTTTCTGATTTTTGAATACTCCCTATAAAACACTTAATGCAATACAAAGTGATTTTAGGCTTCAGTCGCAAGTTTTAAAAATATAGATGATTAAAATGTTGATGAACTGAAAAATGAAACTCATGATGAATGAAGATGTGGCAGTTAGGCCACAGCAATTGAAAAAATAGAAAAATTACAAAGATGATGACTTTCTCATCTCTAAAATAAATCAAATATCAGGATTAAAAGAAGGACTTGGAAAAATGGTCAACAATCTCAGATTTTTTACAGTAAAACCTTCTTAATGATCGCAATATAGAAACTAGACGGGTGAAGTTAGTTTATATGTAACAATTTTGTCAGAAATATTATTCTCAAATCCCTACTTTATTTGTTCATTCTAAGAATTAGCACATAATTGCAATTATAACCAAATTTGTTAAATATAAGATGAGCTGATCAAATTCTTACCACTATTTATATATGAAATTTTCATCTCTGTCTTAAGTGGACTGACTTTAAATGGCTTTTTTCTGGGGGCACTGGGTGGCTGAGTTAGTTAAGCGTCTGCCTTGAGTTCAGGTCATGATCTTAGGGTCCTGAGATCAAGCCCTGCAGCAGGCTCCCTGCTAAGCAGGGGGTCTGCTTCTCCCTCTCCCTCTGCCCCTCCTCCCTGCTTATGTTCTCTCTCTATCTCTCTCATATAAATAAATGTTTCTTAAATAAAGACTAGAAAATTAAAAATAAATAAGTGGCTTTTTTTCTAATATCAATTATATTTATTTTTTAATTTTTTAATTTTTTCCCCAAATACTTTTATTTTCTTTTTTCAGCATTACAAGATTCATTGTTTATGTACCACACCCAGTGCTCCATGCAATACGTGCCCTCCTCAATACCCACCACCAGGCTCGCCCTTCATCCCACTGCCCTCCCCTCCAAAACCCTCAGTCCCTTGCTCTGAGTTCACAGTCTCTCACGGTTCTTCGCCCCTTCAATTTCCTCCAATTCACCCCTCCCTTCCCTCTCACAATGTCCTCCATGTTTTTCCCTATGCTCCACACGTAAGTGAGACCATATGATAATTGACTTTCTCCGCTTGACTTATTTCACTCAACATAATCTCTTCCAGTCCAGTCCATGTTAATACAAAAGTTGGGTATTCATCCTTTCTGATGGAGGCATAATATTCCATTGTATATATGGACCATATCTTCTT
>CM052896.1:23611335-23644656 GCA_028534135.1 Potos flavus | reverse complement strand
GCGAGCCTGGTGGTGGGTATTGAGGAGGGCACGTATTGCATGGAGCACTGGGTGTGGTACATAAACAATGAATCTTGTAACACTGAGAAAATAAAATAAAATATTTGAGAAGAAAAAAAAAGAAAAAAAGAAATGGGGCCTCATACTTCTCCATCTTGCCTCCTCCCCGCCATTCTTTATACTAGCAGCGATTTATTGGAAAAAGATGGAAATCAAAACAATCCTATCTATTATATCATCAAAATGATTGCTTAGAAATAATTTTATTAAAATTTTTTTGTTATGTTAGTCACCATACAGTACATCATTAGTTTTTGATATACTGTTCTATGATTCATTATTCACATATAAGATCCAGTGCTCATTACAACGTGTGCCTTCCTTAATACCCATCACTGGGCTAACCCATCCGCACCCCGACTGAAATTCTCAGATTGTTTCCTGGAGTCTGTAGTGTCTCATGGTTTCGCCTCCTCCTCTGGATTCCCCCCCTTTCAGTTTTCCCTTCCTTTCCCTAATGTCCTCTGTGTTATTCCTATGTTCCACATACAAGCGAAAGCATATGATAATTTTCTTTCCTGCTTGACTAATTTCACTTAGCATAATCCCCTCCAGTTACATGTCAATGCAAATGGTGGTTATTCATTGTTTCCAGTGGCTGAGTAATATTCCATTGTGTATATGAACCACATCTTTATTCATTCATCTGTTGAAGGGCATCAAAGCTCCTTTCACAGTTTGGCTGTTGTGGACATTGCTGCTATGAACATTGGGGTGAAGGTGCCCTTTCTTTTCACTACATCTGTTTCTTTGAGGTTAATACCCAGCAGTGCAATTGCTGGATTGTAGGGTACTCAATTTTAGCATCTTGAGGAACCTCCATATTGTTTTCCAAAGTGGCTGTACCAACTTGCATTCCCACCAACAGTGTAAGAGGATTCCCCTTTCTCCACATCCTCTCCAACATTTGTTTTTTGCTGTCTTGTTAATTTTTGCCATTCTAATTGGTGTAAGGCAGTATCTCAATGTGGTCTTGATTTGGATTTTCTTGATGCAAATGATTTTGAACATGTTTGCATGTGTCTGTCAGCCATTTTTATGTCTTCTTTGGGGAAGTGTCTGTTCATGTCTTCTGCCCATTTTTTGACTTATTTGTTTTTAAGTAATGAGTTTGAGAAGTTCTTCATAGATCTTGGATACCAGCCCTTTTTCTGTAATGTCATTTGCAAATATCTTCTCCCATTCCATGTGTTGCCTCTTAGTTTTGTTGACTGTTTCCTTTGCTATGCAAAAGTTTTTATATCTTGATGAAGTCTCAAAAGTTCATTTTTGCTTTTGTTTCCCTTGCCTTTGGAGATGTGTCATTAAAGGCTGATATCCAAGAGGTTACTGAGGATTTTGATGGATTTCTGTCTCACATTTAGGTCTTTCATCCATTTAGAGTTTATCTTTGTGTATAGTGTAAGGGAATGGTCAAGTTTCTGTATAAAGCTGTCCAATTCTCTCAGCACCATTTATTGAAGAGATTGTCTTTTTTCCATCGGATATTTTTTTCATGATTTGTCACAGATTAGTTGATCATAGAGTTCTGGGTCCATTTCTGGTGACTCTATTCTGTTCCACTGATCTATGTGCCTGTTTTTGTGCTAATACCATGCTATTTTGGTGATCACAGCTTTGTAATATAGCTTGAAATCAGACAAAGTGATGACCCCAGGTTTGTTTTTCTTTTCAACATTTCCTTGGTGATTTAGGGTCTTTTCGGGTGCCATACAAATTTCAGGCTTGTTTGTTCAAGCTCTTTGAAGAATGCCAATGGTGTATTGATAGGGATGGCGTTGGAAGTATAGATTGCTCTGGGCAGCATAGATATTTTAACAATCTTTATTCTTCCAATCCATGAGCATGGAATATGTTTCCATCTTTTTGTGTCTTCTTCAATTTCTTTCAGAAGTGTTCTGTAGTTCCTCTGGTATAGATCCTTTACCTCTTTTGTTAGGTTTATTCCTAGTTATCCTATGGTTTTTGATGCTATTGTAAATGGGATCAATTCCCTAATTTTTCTTTCTTCATTTACATTGTTAGTGTATAGAAATGGAACTGATTTCTGTGCATCGATTTTATATCCTGCCATGTTGCTGAATTGCTGTATGAGTTATTGTAATTTGGAAGTGTAGCTTTTTGGGTTTTCCATGTAAAGTATCATGTCAACTGAGGAGAGAGAGTTTGACTTGTTTGCCAATTTGAATGCCTTTTATTTCATTTTGTTGTCTGATTCCCGAGGCTAGGACTTCTAGTACTATGTTGAACAATAGTAGTGAGAGTGGGCATCCTTGTCATGTTCCTGATCTTAAGGGAAATTTTCTCAGCTTTTCCCCCTTGAGAATTATATTTACTGTGGGCTTTTCATAGATTGTTTTTATGATATTGAGGTATGTTCCCTCTGTCCTTACACTCAGAAGAGTTTTAATCAGGAAAGAATGCTGTATTTTTTCAAATGCTTTTTCTGCATCAATTGAGAGGATCACGTGGTTCTTGTCTTTTCTTTTGTTAATGTGTTCTATCACATTGATTGATTTGTGAATGTTGAACCCCCATTGCATCCCACTAATAAATCCCACCTGGTTGTGATGGATAATCCTTTTGATGTACTGTTGAGTCCTATTGTCTAGGATCTTGTTGAGAATTTTGGCATCAATGTTCATTAAGAATATTGGTCTGTAATTCTCCTTTTTGATTAGGTCCTTGCCTGGTTTTGGGATCAAGGTAATGCTGGTCTCATAGAATGAGTTGGAAGTTTTCCTTCTCTTTCTATTTTTTGAAACAGTTTCAGGATAATAAGTATTATTTCCTCTTTAAATGTTTGGCAGAATTCCCCTGGAAAGCCATCTGGCCCTGGACTCTTGTTTTTTGGGAGTATTTTGATGACTGCTTCAATTTCGTTACTGGTTATTGGTCTATTCAGATGGCCCGTTTCTTCCTGTTTCACTCTTGGGAGTGTATAGGTTTCCTGGAAGGCATCTATTTCTTTCAGGTTTCTGATAATAATTTCTAATAATTATTTCTATTTCCTTGTTGTTAGTCATGATCTCTCCCCTTTCACCCATAATTTTATTAATTTGGTCCTCTTTTCGTTTGGATAAGCCTGGCCAGAGGTTTATCAATCTTATTAATTCTTTCAAAGAGCCAGCTTCTAGATTCATTGATTTGAGCTACTGTTTTTCTGGTTTCTATTTTATTGCTCTCTGCTCTAATCTTTATTATTTCTCTTCTCCTGCTTCGTTTAGGTTTTATTTGCTGTTCTTCTTCCAGTTCCTTTAGGTCTATGGTTAGCTTGTGTATTCGGGATTTTTGTACTTTTTTGAGTGAGGCTTGAGTGGCTATGTATTTCCCCTCTAGGACCACCTTTGCAGTATCCCATAGGTTTTGGACTGATGTGTTTTCCTTCTTATTGGTGAATTGTTTAAGTTCCTCTTTAATTTCCTGATTGACCCAAACATTCTTTAGCAGGGTGCTCTTTAGCTTCCAAGTGTTTAAATTCCTTCCAAATTTTTTGTGTGTGTGATTGAGTTCCAGTTTTAAAGCATTGTGGTCTGAGAATATGCAGGGAATAATCTCAATCTTTTGGTATTGGTTGAGACCTTACTTGTGACCCAGTATGTGGTCTCTTCTGGAGAAAATTTCGTGTGTGTTTGAGATAATGAATATTTTGTTGTTTTAGGGTGGAATGTTCTGTATATATCTATGAAGTCCTTCTGGTCCAGTGTGTCCTTCAAAGCTCTTTTTTCTTTGTTGCTCTTGTGATTAGATGATCTGTCTATTGCTGAGAGTGGAGTGTTGAGGTCTTCTACTATTGAAGTATTATTGTGAACATGATTTTTCATTTTGGTTTACAGTTGCCTTATGTAGTTAGCTGCTCCCATGTTGGGGACATAGATATTTACATTGTTAGATCTTCTTCTTGGAGAGATCTCTTAAGAATCCTAGAGTGTCCCCCTGTATCTCTTAGTACAGTCTTTATCTTAAAATCTAATTTGTGTGATATGAGAATTGAGCTTTCTTTTCAGGTCTGTTGGCATGAAAAATTGTTCACTATCCCCTCACTTTCAGTCTGGGTGTATTTTTAGGTTCAAAATGGGTCTCACATAGACAGCACATGGATGGGTCTTATCTTTTTATCCAATCTGCAACCCTCTGCCATTTCATGGGAATATTTAGGCCATTCATGTTCAGAGTGAGTATTAAAAGATATGGTCTTAGTACCATCATGTTGCCTGTGAAGTCCCTGTTTCTATAGACTGTTCCTAAATTTCTGGTCTATATTATTCTTGGGGTCTTTTTTCTTTTATAGAACCCCCCTTAATATTTCTTGTAGGGCTGGCTTGGTGGTCACATATTCGTTCGGTTTCTGCCAGTCCTAGAAGTTTCTTGTCTCTCTATCCATTCTGAATTACAGCCTGCTGAATAAAGTATCCTTGGCTACATGTTTTTATCATTTAATACCCCGTGTATGCCTTGCCAGCCTTTATGGCTTGCCAGGTCTCTCTGGACAGGTCTGTCTTTATTCTGATGTTCCTTCCTCTGTACGTAAGAAGTCTCTTCCCCCTAGCTGCTTTCAGAATTACTTCCTTGGTTCTAAGATTTGTGAGTTTTACTATTATATGTTGGAGCATTGATCTGTTCACATTGATATTGGGAGGGGTATTCTCTGTGTCTTGGACACAAAAGCTTGTTTTGTTCCTCAGATTAGGGAAGTTCTCACCTATGATTTGCTCTAATATATCTTCTATATCTTCTAGACATCTCTCTCTCTCTCTCTCTCTCTCTCTCCACCCCCTCAGGGATCCTGGTAATTCTGACTTTGGAACGTTTCATGGTATCACTAATCTCTCTCAGTCTGATCTCCTGGGCTTTAAACTTTTCCCCAGGTCTCTTCAGGTTCCTTCTTTTCTACCATCTTATCTTCTAGCTCATTAATTCGTTCTTCTGCCTCCTTTACTCTGGCAGTCAGACTATCCAGTTTAGACTGCATCTCATTCATAGCATTTTTAAGTTCAGACTGATTAGATGTCATTTCTGCCCTTAGAGATTCTGTATTATTGCTAATGGTTTTCTCAAGCCTAGGTATCAACTTCATAATTGCTACTCTGATATCTTGCTTATATCCATGTCCATTAGTTCTGTGGCAGAGGCCACAGTCTCTGATTCTTTTCTTGGTTGGGAGTTCCTCCTCTTAGTCATTCCGTTGAGGAGTGGTTGAGGGAATGTACAGAGTCCAAAGTATTAACCATGACCCAAGCAAGGTGCACCTGTTTTATAGGCACCCTAAGGTTGTCGTCCTCTTGTTCTTCCAGGCTGTTATCTGGGAGAGGGGCCTGCTGCAGCTGTACTCAGGCAACCTTCCTTGGGTAGAGTTGCCCTGCCCCCTGTTGGGGGAGCTAGGCTGTGTGAAACCATTTTTTTGAGCTTTTTCCCTCTGGTGGCTTTCCCTTGGCAGCTTTCGGTGTCTCTTCCATCTCTACTGAGTCAGAGCAGAAATGACCACACCCAAACCTCTGTCCTAGAGCAGAGAAATTGTAGTTTGTTCTTCACTGATCTCTCCAGGACACAGTCTCCATTTCTGTCTGCACTGCTAAATAGCTCAGCCTCCCAAGTTGTGTACCCCACAGCAACTCTCTGTCGTTCCCTGGGCTGGGCATATGTCTGCCATTTGTGCTTCTAAAACCACAAGCCGGAGGTGGTCGCCCCGAAAGTGGCTGTGGCTGTGGCCCTTGGGTGTTGTAAGGAGCCTGCGGCAGAGTTGTTGTTAAGGGGGACGGCATCACACTTCTTCCTTCACCTTCCCTGCCACAGCATGGTGAAAGGCAGAGTCTCTGAACGATAGCAGACAGGGGCACGCCACATGGACCCGTAGGGGATAGGCCAGCGGGGGGGGGGGGGGGGGACACGGGGTCTCACGGCGCAGAGCAGCGAGACCACCTGAAGGAAAAAGCCTGTGCAGAAGCTGGGTCAGCAAGAATGTCACTTCTTATATTGGTGTCCATTTTCTTATCTGCAGCTTTTGTTATGTTTTTGGTATATAAAAATTTTCCTCAGCTTAGTGAAGAAGAAAGACTGAACATGAAGGTTCCCAGAGATATGGATGATGCCAAGGCTCTAGGAAAAGTTTTATTCAAATATAAGGACACCTTTTATGTACAAGTACTTGTAGCTTATTTTGCTACATATATTTTCATAACTAAAAAAAAAATTCCCTTAGGTTTGAAGATATAATTTGTATTTAATTTTTTACTTTTCTACTTGTCCTGTTAGGAATCTTTTTGTTCATGATTTTTTTCTTCCATTTAATGGTTTCTTTGTAAAAAAAAAAAAAAAAAAAACTTAAGAGGATAATTAGTCAATTCAAAGGATACGAATTTTTAAAATAATTATTGGTAAGTATTTCTTCATTTTATAGAAATATATATTGTATTAACTAGTCAAAAAACAAAAAAAAAACAAAAAACAAAAAACACAACAACCACAAGCCATCCCTGGTTCACGTGCACACACCCACAGCTCTTGGATCCTGTCTGCGGGCTGGACTAACATCCTTTCCCTGCTACTACCAGTCTGAGTGTCTCTGCTTGGTCCCCAGCGCAGGACGCTTTTGTGCTCCGATGTTTTATATCACCTTCCTGGTGCCAGCTTATGGCAGCTACTTCTTCTTTCTGTTTATCTTCTGATATCTGCCCACCTAATTATGGCTCTGCCCTTCACACTTTGAGACTGCCAGAGCTTTTCTGCTTGTAGAGATACCAATAATATTCTTATGTCTCAGGCTGATTTTGCAGGTGTTCAGAATGGTTTGGTAGACATCCTGCTAAATTCAGGGGACCAGCTGAATGGTTTGGTAGACATCCCAATAAATTCAGGGTCCCCTACTCCTCCACCATCTTCCATACTTTGTCAGAAATAATTTTAAACAAGGAGGTCAAAGATCCATACATTGAAAACTATAAAACATTTATAACAGAATCAACCCCCCCAATGGGAAGATACCCCATGTTCATGGATGAGAAGAATTAATATTAAATGTCCATATTGCCCAAAGTAATTTAATGCAATTACTATTAAATTTCAATGGCATTTTCCACAGAAATAGAAAACAATTCTAAAATTTTTATGGAACTACAAAAGACCCTGAATAGCCAAAGCAATCTTGAGAAAGAAGAGGAAGGTTGGAGGCATTACACTCTCTGCCTTCAAATTATTTTACAAAGCTATTATAATTAAAACAGACATAAAGACCAATGGAACAGAATCAAGAGCCCAGATATAAATCAAGTATATATACTCAATTTTTTTTAAAGTCTTTATTCAAATTCCTGTTAGTTAACATACAGTGTAATATTATTTTCAGATGTACAATATAGTGAGTCAACATTTGCATACAATACCTGCTGCTCATCACAACAAGGGCTCTCTTTAATCCCCACCACCTGTTTAACTCATCCCTTCACCTACCTTCCCACTCTCTGGTAACCCTTAGTTCTCTGTAGTTAAAAGTCTATTTTTGGGTTTGCGTCTCTCTCTTTTTCCTCTGTGATCATTTGTTTTGTTACTTAAATTCCACATATGAGTGAAATTGTCTGGTATTTGTCTTTCTTTGAACTGATTTCTTTCACTTATAATACTTTCCACCTCCATCTGCATTGTGGAAAATGACAAGATTTCATTCTTTTTTATCGCTAATATTCTAATATATATATTATTATCGCTAATATATGTATATACCACTTTTTATCCATTCTTCAGTTGATGGACACGGCCTCTTTCCATAATTTGGCTATTTTAAATGATACTGCTCTAAACATTGGGGTGCATGTATCCCTTTGAATTAGTGCCTTTGTATTCTTTGGGTGAATACCTAGTAGTGCAATTGCTGGGTTGTAGGGTGATTCTATTTTAAATTATTTTTTTTTAGAAATGGAGTGGCAGAGGAAGAGTCAGAGAATCTTAAGCTGCACCCAGTGCAGAGCCCAACATGGGGTTCAATCTCACAACCCTGAGATCATGACCTGAGCTGAAATCAAGAGTCAGATGCTTAACCAACTGAACCATGCAGGTGCCCCCTATTTTTTTTAACTTTTTGAGGAACCACCATTCTGTTTTCCACACTGGCTGCATGAGTCTGCATTCCCACCAACTGTGCATGAGGATCCCCCTTTGCCCACATTCTCACCACCTTTTTCTTGTGTTTTTTTTTTAATTTAAATTCAACTAGCCAACATATAGTACATTATTAGTTTCAGATAGAGTTCAATAATTCACCAGTTGCATATAACACCCAGTCCTCTTTGCACTACATGCCCTCCTTAATGCCCATCACTGAATTACCCCATCCCCCCACCTCTCCTCCAGCAACCCTCAGTTTGTTTCCTATAGTAAAGAGTGTCTCATGGTTTGTCTTCCTCTCTGATGACTTCCCATTCAGTTTTCCCTCCTTTCCCATATGATCCTCTGCACTGATTCTTACATTCCACATATGAGTGAAACCACATGATAATTGTATTTCTCCGATTGACTTATTTTGCTTTGCATAATACCCTCCAGTTCCATTTATGTTGATATAAATGGTAAATATCCATCCTTTTGACTTCTGAGTAATATTCCATTGTGTATATATATCACATGTTTGTCTATTCATCTGTTAAAGGACATTTGGTTCTTTCCACAGTTTGGCTTTCATGGACGTTACTGCTAAACATCAGGGTACAGGTGTCCCTTTAGATCATTACATTTGTATCTTTGGGGTAAATACCTAATAGTGTGTGTGTATATATAGAACATATATACATATATATAATATTATTTAGCCTTTAAAAAGAAGTTCCTGCCGTTTATGACAACTTGGATAGACCTGGAATACATGTGCTAAATAAAATAAGCCAACCAGAAAGAAAAATAGTATATGATCTCACTTACATGTAAAATATACAAAAAAAATTGCATATAAGCAAAGAGTAGAAGAGTGGTAATCACCAGGGGTGAGGAGTTTGGGGAAATGGGGAAATGCTGGTCAAAGGGTAAAAAGTTGCAGTTGTAGGATAGATAAGTTGAGAAGTCTAATGTATAAGTATGATAACTATAGTTAATAATACTGTATTTTATATTGGAAATTTGCTAAGGTATAGATTTCAGGTTGAGCTCACCACAAAAAAAGAAAATGGTAACTATGCGAGGAGATGAATGTATTAATTAGCTTGACTTTAGTAATCATTTTCCTACATATATGTATATCAAAATATGCTGTATACCTTAAAATATGCATTTTTAAAAAGATTTTATTTATTTATTTGACAGAGAGAGAGAGGTCACAAGTAAGCAGAGAGGCAAACAGAGAGAGAGGGGGAAGCAGGCTCCCTGCCGAGCAGAAAGCCCGATGCAGGGCTCAATCCCAGGACCCTGAGATCATGACCCAAGCCGAAGGTAGAGGTTTCAACCCACTGAGCCACCCAGGTGCCCCAAAATATGAATTTTTATTAATAATAAATGTAATACAGTCAAGGATAACTTAAAAAGAAAGTGAACAATCTGCAAAGAAGCAGGAAATTTGTTCAAAATAAGAAAAATTAATAAATTGAAACTGCTCCAATTCAAATCAAAACCACACTGAGATACCACCTTACACCAGTTAGAATGGCCAAAATCAACAAGACAATGAATGGTATTATTATCAAATTACATACTATAAAAGAAAAGATTGGTGGACTTGAATATATAGTCATAGAAGCTATTTAAGTTTTTTTTTTAAGATTTTATTTATCTATGTGTCAGAGAGGGAAAGCACAAGCAGGGGGAGCAGCAGGTAGATGAGGGGTTCGATCCCAGGACCCTGGAATCATGACCTGAGCAAAAGGCAGATGCTTAACAAACTGAGCAACCCAGGCATCCAAAACTATTAAAAAACTTTTAATGAAAAGAGCATTATGTGATGCTATGTAACAAATTTAGGTGGCATGATATAGGGCTAATTGGAGTTGCTGAAGAGATAAGAGATAGGAGGGGATAAAAAAAAATTTGCCAAAAGATGTGAAAGGCCTATGTCCTGAAAACTGAAATATTGCTGATAGAAATGAAAGCAAGAGCTAAATAAATGATGTGATGTACTGTGTTCATGATTCTGTAAAACTAAATATTGTTAGAATTTCAGTTCTCAAATTGACCTAAAGATGCAATGTTATGCCAATCAAAATCCTGGCGAGTGCGTTTTTGTGGAAATTGACAAAGTAATTATAAAATTCTTATGGAAATGCAAAGGATCTAGAATGGCAAAAGCAGCTTTGAAAAAAAAATGGGGATGCTTCATACTGTCTTACTGTATTTTACTACAAAGCTACAGTAATCAAACACTATTGGTATGAAGATAAAAAATGGATCTAGAAATAGACTCAGTTGATTTTTGACAGAGGAACCAAGGCAGTTCAGTATGGAAAGGGTAGTCTTTTCAACAAATTATGCTGGGACAGCTGGAGGGCCACATGTGAAAAGATGAATTTAGATCCTTACCATACACAAAAAATTACTAGAAATGGATGTAAATGTAAGAGCTAAAACTATAAAACTCTAAAAAGAAAGCTTAGAAGAAAATTCTTAGAAGAAAACTTAGTAAGTCCTTGTAACATTAGATTAAGTAAAATTTTAGCTTATGTATGAAAGCACAATTGATTAAAAAACACAGGACTTCGTCATTGGAGCATAAATTGGACTTCATTTAGTGCTTCAAAGACTCCATTATAAATATGAAAAGACAAGCTGCTAACTAGGAGAAAGTATTTACAAATCATATATCTAATAAATGACTTGTAGCCAGAGAACATAAAGAATTCTTTCAACTCAGTAAGAAAGAGACACTCCAGTTAAGATTTGGGCAAAATATTTGAATTGACATTTTACCAAAGAAAATATACAAATGGCTAATAAGCACACAAAAAGATACTTGACACCATTAGTCATTAGGGAGATGGAAATTATTAACACTGCTATAATAAAAAAAAAATGTTAACAACTAGTGGTGAGGATGTGGGAAAACTGGAATTCACAGCTAACGGGAATTAAAAATGGTGTAGCCACTTTGAAAAACTATCTGGCTGTTTTTTAAAAGAGTTAATATACAGGGGCACCTGGATGGCTTAGTTGGTTAAGTGTCTGCTTTGGCTCAGGTCATAATCTTGGGGTCCTGGGACTGAGCCTCACATTAGGCTCCCTGCTCAGTGTGAAGCCTGCTTCTCCCTCTGCCCCTCCCCCTTGTGCTCTTTCTCTCAAATACATAAATCTGAAAAAAAAATTTTTTTTAAGATTTTATTTATTTGACAGAGAGAGAGATCACAAGCAGGCAGAGAGGCAGGCAGAGGGAGAGGGGGAAGCAGGCTCCCCGCTGAGAAGAGAGCCCGATGTGGGGCTTGATCCCAGGACCCCAAGATCATGACCTGAGCCGAAAGCAGAGGCTTAACCCACTGAGCCACCTAGGCGCCCCTGAAAAAAATTTTTTGAAAAAAAGTTAATATATAAATTTATCATATCACCCAGCGATCCCCTCCCTAAACAACTACCCAAAATAAATGAAAACATATGTTCACACAAAGACTTGAATATGAATTTACATAGAGGCATTTTTCATAATCAAAAAGTGGAAATAATCCAAATGTCCATCAGTTATTTAGTAGATAAATAAAATATAGTATATCCATAAAATGGAATACTGTTCAGCTATAAAAAGGAACAAGGTACTGATACATGCTATAACATGGATAAATCTTCATTATACTAAGTGATGCCAGCTGCAAAAGAACACAAATTGGTATGTTTAATTTCTATTAATACATACGCTACAGCATGGATGAACCTTGAAGATCATATGCAAGTGGGTTGCCCAGCATAGTAGGTTAAAATAGAAAGTGACTGCAAATAGAAGTGACTTTTTAGGGTAATAATATTGTTCTACAAGTGGATTGTGGTGATGGTTGCACAACTGTAAATTATTAAAATTTGTTGCATTGTATAGTTTAAAAAAAGATTTATTTTAGAGAGTGAGAGAGAGCATGAGCAGGGGGAGGGGCAGAGGGAGAGAGAATTCTCAAGTAGACTCCCTCCTGAGTGTGGAGCCAGACTTGGGGCTTGATCTCACAACTCTGAGATTATAACCTGAGCCAAAACCAAGAGTCAGCCACTTAACCAACTGAGTCACCCAGGTTCCCTGAATTGTGTACTTTAAAAAGGTGAATTTATGAGATGTAAATTATACCTCAGTAAAGTTGTTTTTAAAAAGCCAGTCAGGGATGCCTGGATGGCTCAGTCGGTTAAGCTGCCTTCGGCTTGGGTCATGATCCCAGGGTTCTGGGATCGAGTACCACATCCCTGCCGAGCAAGGAGCCTGCTTCTCCCACTGCCTGCTCTGCCTGCCGCTCCCCCTGCTTGTGCTTGCTTTATCTCTCTCTGACAAATAAATAAATAAAATCTTTAAAAAAAAAAAAGCCAGTCAGCTTTTCAACAAATGGTGCTGGGAAAAGTGGATAGGGATGAATGAAGTCAGACTCTTACCTGGATAAAGAGCTAAAATAAGAGCTAAAAAAGTGTAAAACTCTGAGAAGCAATCATAGAGGGAAAGCTTCATGAAATTAGATTTGGCAACGATTTCTTAGCTATCACACCAATTCACAGATAACAAAAGAAAAATTAGATAAATTTGACGTCATTTAAATTAAAAATTGTATACATCAAAGGACATTATCAACAAAGTACAATTGCAACCCATATAATGGGAGAAAATATTTATAAATCATATATCTGATAAGGGATTAATATCCAGAACATATAGAACTCCTAAAACTCAATAAGTAAACAACAGAATTAAAAATTGGACAAAGGACTTGAGTAGACATTTCTCCAAAGATATACAGATGGCCAAAAAGCACATGAAAAAATGCTCAAATCATTAACCATTGGGGAAATGCAAATCAAAACCATGAGATACCACTCCATACCTATTAGGATGACTATTACAAAAAAGAAAATAGAAAACAAGTGTTAGCAAGGATATGGAAAAACTGGAACTTTTGTGTGTTATTGGTGGGAATGTAAAGTGGTGCAGCCACACTAGAAAACAGTAAATTGGTACCTCAAAAAACTGAACATAGAATTACCTTGTGATCCAGCAATTCTAATTCTTGGTATATACACTAAACAACTGGAAGCAAGGACTTAAATTGATATTTATACACCAGGGTTCATAGAAGCATTATTCACAATAACTAAAAGGTGGAACTCACCCAAATGTCTATCCAATGATTGATAAACACAATGTCGTATATCCATACAGTAGAACGTTATTTAGCTTTAAATAAGGAATGATACTCCAATACCTGCTACATCGTGGATGATCCTTTAAGACATTATAACACATTATATTAAGCGAAATAGGCCAGACACATAAGATAAGTACTGTTTGTGATTCCACTTATATGAGATCTCTAGAATAATCAAATAGAGACAGAAAATAGAATGATAGTTACTAGGGATCGAGAATAGAATGGGAGTTACTACTTAATGAGTACAGTCTCAGTAGAGGTTGATGAAAAAGTTCTAGAGATGGATGGTGGTACTGGTTGCACAACAGTGTGGATGTACTAAATGCCACTGAGCTGCACACTTAAAAATGATTCATACAGTAAATACTATCAGGTATATACCACAATAAGAAGGCAGACTGAAAGAGATGCCAATTACTAAGTGATGCTATCAGATGTTGCATTTTAATATGCTCAAAATTATCACTTGAGTTATCAACAGATTGAGACGTACTCCTGTACTTTATAATTGAGTAAAATGTGTTTTAATGGCTTGCTAAGTGTGTTGTTCTTTGCTACATTTGTAATGATGATGTCTGGAACCACATTCGTTTGTGAAGTTTCATCAAGAAACTCACCTTGACCTTATTCGGTTTATCAGTTACCCTCTGATACATTTGTTTATTAAGTAAACTCACCACCTGCAGTCCTACCATATGTTTAGATTGTAATTATGTATCATCTCTATTGCAATAATGCTCCAGTTCTGAAAGTACAGTTCATCAAATGGAAAGAAAGCAGTGTAATGATATACTCATGAGTATCAGATGCCTGGGCTTCTATGTTGCTTCATACAAATCTTAACTCCTGTTGTGAGGCTGGTGGTGGTATTCTCATTCTATGAAAGAGAAAATAGGCAGTGAGGAAAGGCAGGGACAATTATTTTTGTGAGACCGGAATGAGGGTGCTGATGCAACACTTCTGTGTTCTGATGAGCATTGTAGGCAGGGTACTGGTTTGTCTTAGATGTTCTAGGCTAGTTTACTTCAACCCCTCACATCACAAACAGAAGGGGTGGGTTTATAAAATTAGATATATTGGTGGTTGTGCATATAAAGAAAAATTGAGAAGGAGAAAATATTTTGGCTATTTTTAAAAAAGATTTTATTTATTTATTTGAGAGAGAGAACTTGAAGTGGGGGGCAGAGGGAGAGGGAGAAGCAGACTTACCACTGAGCAGGGAGCCCGATATGGGGCTCCATCCCAGGACTCCGAGATCATGACCTGAGCCGAAGGCAGACTTAACTGACTGAGCCACCCAGGTGCCCCGAAAATATCTCAGTTCTTATTCCATAAGTCATGGAGAACACAGAAGATATATCAAACTGAACCAAATCATTCCTTGTTTGTCACAAAGGCAGAAAATGAAATACCATAAGGTAAAAAAGATTAAAAGGCTTAATCCTTCTTTCTTCCCTAAAAAAAGACTTATGTTGTTATACCATGAAACACTGTTTTGCTGCAAGGTATGCATGCTTCTATAACATATTTTATTGGTTCATATGCTACCGGTACATTGGGAATGATATCGGTCCTGTGTGAAAGTTGCGCTTGTTCAAATATCATTTTTGCAGTAAGCTAATGTGTTAAAGCAAACAGAGGCAAACTTTCTTACAACTAAAGAGATGAACTCTTAGCAATATTGGAAGACTCTAAGAAAAAAGATGAAAGTCCTTTAAGTGCAAGGAATGGCTAGTTTAGTGGCTTCAGAAACCACCTAATTGTTTACTATGCTAAGCTGTCTGGGGAAGCTGCAAGTGCAGATAAGCTATGAAGACTTTTCATCTGGTGATTAGAAAAAGAGCATTTATTAAGAAGTCTACCTCTAGATCATATTTTTAATATTAATGAAATAATTTCTATTAAAAGTAATTTATTTCAAGAACTTATATCTGAAAAGAAGAACTAGAAGCTCAAAAGCTGCAAAAGATAGACCAACTAATTCTCAGTGCAGATAATCATAGATACTTAGGATTATTGTTTTGGTTACCACTTACGTTACAAAGTTCTCTATTTTCTTCATGAGGCTTTTAATTATCAGGGCATGATTTTCTTTCATTATTAGAGACAATATAAAGAATTCATTAGGCCAGAACATTTTCTTCAGGCAACTTTTTCCAACTGTAAAGTTACCCTGAGGGTGCCTGGGTGGCTCAATCGGTTAAGTGTCTGCCTTTGGCTCAGGTCATGATCCCTAGGTCCTGAGATCAAGCCCCACGTTGGCCTCTCTGCTCATCTGGGAGCCTGCTTCTTCCTCTCCCTCTGCCTGCCACCTCCACTGCTTGTGCTCTCTCTCTCTCTGTTAAATAAATAAATAAAATGCTTTTAAAAAAAGTTACCCTGAAATATAAAGAAAGCAATAGTGACTTTCAGGAATTATGGATATAAAGTGTAGAGTAGTCTGGAACCAAGGATGTTCTGAACACAAAAAATCTGGAGCTAGCAAATAGTTCAGGCAAAGGAGCAAACATAGGATGAGTGTACCAGCCCATCTGTTAACTATTTCCTCTCTTGCAGTTATTATTTTGTTGTTGTTGTTGTTGTTAACAGCCATCCTAATGGGTGTGAAATGGTATCTCATGGTGGGTTTTTTTTAAACATTTGAGTCCATTATATTTTATTTTTTAAGTTTTTATTTAAATTCCAGTTAGTTAACATACAGTGTAATATTAATTTCACGTGTACTAAATCTCATGAATCCACATTTCCATATAACACCTGGTGCTCATCACAACATGTGCACTCCTTAATTCCCATCTCATGGTTTTAATTTACATTTCTCTAATGATTAGTGATGTTGAATATCTTTTCATGTGCTTGTTGGCCCTCTTTGAATACCTGTTCAAGTCTTTTGCACATTTTTTAATTGGGTTGTCTTTTGTTGTTGCATTTTAGTTCTTTATTACATTCTGGGTATTAATTCCTCATCAGATAAGTGATTTACAGATATTCTCGCCTATGAATTGCTTTTTCACTCTGGTGAGAACATCCTTTAAAGTTTTAAATTGTGATGAAATCTAACTTGTCCATCCTGTTGATATGTGTGACATTGGCTTCATAGCCAAGAAATCATTGCCAAGCCCATTGACTTGAAGCTTTTCCTTCTGTTTTCTTCTTAGAGATTTATAGTTTTAGGTGTCGCATTTAGGACTTTGATCCATTTTTTTATTCAAGTATAATTAACATACAGTGTTAGTTTCAGGTGTACAGTATAATGATTCAGAAACTCTACATGCTTCTCAGTGCTCATCCAGATAAGTGTACTCTTTA
This sequence comes from Potos flavus, assembly GCA_028534135.1. NCBI lineage: Eukaryota > Metazoa > Chordata > Mammalia > Carnivora > Procyonidae > Potos > Potos flavus. The sequence continues at coordinate 23,627,998 of CM052896.1, read as the reverse complement.
TCCCCTTTATCTGTCTCACCCATTTCCTCACCCTCTTCCCCTCTGGCAACCACCAATTCTCTATATTTAAGAGTCACTTTTTTGTTTTTCTCATTTTTTAAATTCCACATATGAGTGAAATCACACAGTATCTGTCTTTCTCTGACTGACCTATTTCCTTTAGCATTATATCCTCTAGATCTATCCATGTTGTTGTAAATGGCAAGATTTCATTTGTTTTTATGGCTCAGTAACATTCCATGAGATATATTACATACATACATATATACATACAAAAGTGTAGGTATGTATATCTTCTTTATTCATTCATTTATCCATGGACACTTGGGTTATGTCCCTGTCTTGGCTATTGTAAATAATGCTGGAGTAAACATAGGGGTACATATATCTTTTCAAATTAGTGTTTTCATTTTCTTGGGCAAATACCTAGTAGTGAAATTACTGGGTCATATGGTAAGTCGATTTTTAATTTTTTGAGGAACCTTTATACTGTTTTCCACAGTGGCAGCACCAATTTGCATTCTCACCAACAGTGCACAAGAGTTCGTTTTTCTCCACGTCCTCGCCGACACTTGTTATTTCATGTTTTTTATTTTAGTGATTCCTGACTGGTGAAAGATGATATCGCCTTGTGTCTGTGTATTTTTTTTTAATTTATGGACATTTATTTGCATAGAAAAAATAGGGAGGTATTGCCAAGTGTTAACAATGGCAATCTCAAGAAGGTCAGACTACAGGGACTTCCGCAGTCTACACTCTCTAATATTTACTGCTGCTTGTTCTATTTCTCTTTCCCCACATCAGTCTTCTTGTGGTTTTGATATGCATTTCCCAGATGACGCATGATACATCTTTTCATGGGTCTCTTGGTCACCTGTATGTCTTCTTTGGAAAAAAATGTCTATTCAGTTCCTCTCCCCATTTTTTAATCGGATTGTTTTCTTGGCGTTGAGTTGTGTAAGCTCTTATGTATTTTGGATATTAACCCCCTATCAGATATATCATTTCTAAATATCATCTCCCATTCAGTAGGTTGCCTTTTCATTTTGTTGATGGTTTCCTTTGAGGTGCAAAAGGTTTTTAGTTTGATGTAGTCCCAATTGTTTCCTTTTGGTTTTGTTTCCCTTGCTTGAGGAGATATATCCAGAAAAATGTTTGTACACGTGATGTCCAAGAAATTACTGCCTATGATTTCTTCTTAGGGGTTTTACAGTTTCAGGTCTTAAGGTTTAAGTCTTTTAGTTTTTTTATGTATGGTGTACGAAAGTGATCCAGTTTCACTTTTTTTTCCATATAGCTGTCCAGTTTTCTCAACATCATATTGTAGACTGTCTTTTTTGTTCAATATTCTTGACTCCTTGTTGTAGATTGACAATATAAGTGTGGGTTTATTTCTGGGTTCTCTATTCTGTTCCATTGATCTGTGAGTTTATTTTTGCCTCAGTACCAGATACTGTTTTGATTACTACAGCTTTGTAGTGTATCTTGAAATCTGAAATTGTGATACCTCCTGTTTTTTCCCTTTCTTTTGAAGATTGCTTTGGCTATTCAGGGTCTTTTGTGATTTCATGCAAATTTTGGAATTTTCTAGCTCTGTGAAAAATACTGTTTGTACGTGGCGCCTGGGTGGCTCAGTGGGTTAAAGCCTCTGCCTTCAGCTCAGGTCATGATCTCAGGGTCCTGGGATCGAGCCCTGCGTCGGGCTCTCTGCTCGGCGGGGAGCCTGCTTCCCCCTCTCTCTGTGTCTGCCTCTCTGCCTACTTGTGATCTCTCTCTCTGTCAGATAAATAGATAAAATCTTAAAAAAAAATACTGTTTGTACTTTGATAGGGATTGCACTTAATCTGTAGATTGTTTTGGGTAGTATGGACATTTTGATAATATTTGTTTTTCCAATCCATGAACACAGAATATTTTTCCATTTGTTTGTTTCCCCTTCAGTTTCTTTCAATTTCTTTCATCAGTGTTTTATACTTTGCAAAAGTACAGGTCTTTCACTACCTTAGTGAAGTTTATTCCTAGGTATTTTATTATTTGTGGTGCAAATGAAAATGAGATTCTTTTCTTAATTTCTCTTTCTGTTACTTCATTATCAGTGTATAGAGATAAAACAGATTATACCAATTTTTTCTTCTGAGTTTACTGAATTTATTTATTTATCATGTCTGGTAGTTTTTTAGTGGAGTCTTTAGGGTTTTTTATGTATAGGATCATGCCTTCTGTAAATAGTGACAGTTTTACTTTTTCCTTACCAATTTGGATGCCTTTGATTTCTTTCTCTTTTCTTTTTTTGTCTGATTGCTATGGCTAGGACATCCAGTACTATGTAGAATGAAAATGTGTTGTTCCTGATATTAGAGGAAAACCTCTGAATTTTTCAACATCACATATGATGTTAGCTGTGGGTTTTTTGTAGATGTCCTTTATTATGTTGAAGTATGTTCCCTATAAACCTACTTAGTTGAGGGTTTTTATCATGAGCGGATGGTATACTTTGTCAACTGCTTTTTCTGCATCTATTGACATGATCATAAGGTTTTTATCCTTTCTTTTATTGATGTGACATATCATGCTGATTTGGGAATACTGAATCACTCTTGCATCCCAGGAATAAATCTCATTTGATCATGGTGAATGATTTTTTTAAATATATTGTTGGAATCTGCTTACTAATGTTTTGTTGAGGATTTTTATATCAATATTCATCAGAGATAATGGCTTGTAGCTTTCTTTCTTTGTAGTATAATATCTGGTTTTGGTTTCCGGTAATGCTTACCTCATAGAATGAATTGGAAGTTTTTCTTCCTCTTTATTTTTTTGCAATAGTTTGAGAATCAGTATTAACTGTTTTTTAAAACATTGAACATTACATAAAAAACTAAAGATGTGTTATATGACAGATAATTGAACATAAACAAACAAACAAACAACAACAACAACAACAACAAAACCAGTTTGGTAGAATTCACCTGTGAAGCTATCTGTCCCTGGACTTCTGTTTGTTTGGGAGTTTTTTCATTACCGATTCAATTTCCTTCCTGGTAATTGGTCGGTTCAAATTTTCTATTTCTTTCTGCTTCAATTTGGGGAGATTGTAGGTTTCTAGCAATTTATCCATTTCTTTTAGGTTGCCCAATTTGTTAACATGTAATCCTATGTATTTCTGTGGTGTCAGGTGTTATTTCTCTTATTATTTTTTAGTTTCTATTTTATTTCTATTGTAATCTTTATTATTTTCTTCCTTCTACTGGTTTTGGGTTTTGTTTGTTCTTTTTCTAGCTCCTTTATGTGTAAGGTTAGGTTGTTTGAGATTTTTCTTGCTTCTTGAAGTAGGCCTGTTTTGGTATAAATGTTCCTCTTAGAAGAGCTTTTGCTGCATCCCGAAGATCTTAGACCACTGTGTTTTCATTTTATTTGTCTCCATTTATTTTTTCAATTTTCTCTTTGATTTTTTTGGTTGATGGTCATGAATTCTTTACCTCTTCTTTGTCTGGAAAACTATCTCTCCTTCAATTCTGAATGGTAGGCTGGCTGGATAGAGTATTCTTGGTTGTAGATTTTTCCTTTCAACACTTTGAATATGTCATACCAATCCCTTCTGGCCTGGACTGTTTCTGTGAAAAACCAGCTAATTGTCTAATGGGGTTTCCCTTATATTTAATTGATTTCTTTTCACTGCTTTTAAAATTATTAAAATTATTATTACTTTTTGCCATCTTCATTATTATGTGTCTTTGCGTGGACCTCCTTGGGTTGAAGTTGTTGTTGGGATCTCTGGGCCTCCTAGATCTGGATTTGTTTCCTTTCCCAGATTTGGGAAGTTTTCAGTTATTATTTCTTCAAATAAATTTTTTACCTCCTTGTCTCTCTTCTTATCCTTCTGGGATCCCTATAATGTGAATGTTAGGCTTGATGATGTTGTTGAGTATCCTAAGTCTATTTTAACTTTGCATATTTTTTTCCCTCTCACATACTCAGCTTGATTACTTTCCATTCCTCTGTCCTCCAGGTCTCTGATTCATTTTTCTGCTTTCTATAGCCTGCTAATTATTTCATCTAGTGTATTTTAATTTCATTTATTGTGTTTTTCATCTCTGATTAGTTCTTTATTTATCTCCTTGTTAAGGGTCTCACTGAAGTCCTCTACTCTTTTCTCAAGTCCAGTGAGTATCTTTATGATGATTACTTTGAATTCCTTTTTAAAAAGGATTTTTATTTGTTTACTTGAGAGAGGGAGAGAGAGAGCAAGAGCACAAGCAGGGGGAGCAGCAGAGGGAGAGGGAGAAGCAGGTTTCCCGCTGAGCAGAGAACCTGATGTGGCGCTTGATTGCAGGACCCCAGAAAAATGACCTGAGCCGTAGGCAGATGCTTAATGGACTGAGCCACCTAGGTGCCCCTACTTTGAATTCTTTATCAGATATGTTGTTTATCTTCGTTTCATTTCCCTTTTGCTATGTTTTTGTCCTGTTCTTTCATTTGGGACATGTTCCTTTTTGCCTCATTTTTTGTAACTTTCTATGTTTCTCTGTGTTAAAAAAGTCAGCTACAGCTCCTGATCTTGAATGAAGAAGAGGTTCTGTGGTGCCCTGTAGTGCAATGTCCTGTTCCCCAGAACAAGCATTTCAGGGGTGTCTGCTATGTGGGTTGTGTGAGCCCTAAAGTGCTGAACCACACTTACTTTCAGTCCAGCTACAATGGGTCACTTTGCCTGTCGTGGGCAGGTTTTGGTCCCTGTGCTATTAAGGCGTCAGTCTGGGGCCACTGTTGGTTTGTAGTTGTGTGGTGTCAGTTGTCAGACCATATACCTAGCCTCAGCCTCTCTGCTGGGGCTGTAGTTGCACCAAACTGGATGGCCCCCCAGTGAGAGGTTTTTGTTTGTGGGTGGGGCCAGGGTAAGACCTGATGCCTGTCCTGTCTGTCTGCTGGGGCTGCAGTGTACCTGGTGTCTGTGATGATCTTTCCTTCTCCAGGGTAGGTGTCACTATGGATTGGCACTGATCCCTGCTGAGGCAGCTTGTTGGATTTTGCTGTGGGAAAGATGCCTGCCTAGTGGGGTGGGTTGGATGGAGTGGGTCTACAGAACATAAGAGGGCATGTCATTGTTAGTATGGTAGGGGACAGTGTTCTCACTGATTCCTGAAAGTGTCCAGATATCTAGGTTGAGGTTGGTGGGGAGAAATCCTGCCTCCCAGCTTCTCTCTTCTTGCAGAAGTCTCCTAAAGATCTGTGCCCCTCCAGCACATATTCTGAGATTAGTAAATAAATCTCCTTATATACCCCAGGTGCTTTTCTAAGTGCTGCTTCTGTGTTGTATCTTGTTGGGGTTATTTGATTTGCTGTCTCTTTAAGGGCATGCACTGCTTCTTTTGTTCTCAGGCTCTCCCAGAGCTAAACCTGCTGACTTTGAAAGTATGATTGCTGAGTGTAAAAGCTTGTGATGTTAAGCCCAACTGGTTTGCAAAGTCAAATATTTTGGAGATTCATCTTCCCAGTTTAGGTAGCCTGTACCTAGGTTGCCTGGTGTGGGGCCTGCTCCTCTCCCTTCTCCATGTTTGTCGTGTCCCTCCTGTTTGTGGGTAGTCTCACAAGGAGTTTGGTTTCTGATGGTATCTGCCCTTTTCATATGACCTCCTCTCTATGATTAACTGTGGAACCTGTTGTGGCAGTCTCTGGGTAGTTTTCCTGAGTTAGGTGCACTGATATGATCTATACGGGACAAAGTGAGCTTAAGATCCTCCTTCTCAAAAAAAAAAAAAAAAAAAATCCTTCTTCTCCATCATCTTCCCATAAGTCTCTTTGACCCATTTTCAGTTAATTTTTTGTATATCCTGTGAGGTAAGCATCCCAACACCATTTGTTGTAAATGGTCTTGACATACTCTCTCAAAATCATTTGACCATATATGTGAATATTTATTTGATTCTTTATTTTATGCCACTGGTCCATGTGTCTGTCCTTACATCAGTACCATACTATTTTGATTCCTATAGCTCTGCAGTTAATTTTGAAATCAGGAAGTGCAAGCCTTCCAATTAGATTTTTTTCAAGAGTGTTTGGCTAATTGGGGTCCCTAGACATCCCACTGAATTTTAGGGCATATTTTTTCTATTTCTGTAAAGCATATTTGTAAATGGATTACATTGAATCTGTAGATTGCTTTGGGTAGTGTTGACTTCTTTGTTCTAGTCCATGAGCATGGAATGGCTTTCCATTTATTATTATTACTTTCTTTCTGTGGTGTTCTGTTGTTTTCAGTATATGTCTTCCTCTTTAATTAACTGCCAAATATTTTATTATTTGTAATGCTATTGTAAAGGGGATTATCTTAAATTTCTTGTTCATTGTTAGTGTTTACAAAGGCAACTGATTTTGTGTGTTGGTTTTGTATACTTAAACTTTGTTGAATTTGATTAGTTCTAAGTGTTTTCTGCATCTAAGATCATGCACTTTGTGAACAGAGATAATTTCATTCCTTCCCTTCCAAATTCAGTGTCTTTTTAAACTATTTCCTCTGCCTAGAAATTCCAACACCGTGTTGAATAGAAGTAGCAAAAGCTGGCATCCTTGTCTTTTTCCTGATCTTAGAGGAAAAGCTTTTTTTCAGTCTTTATCTATTGAATATGATTTTACCTGTGAGATTTTCATATGTAAAGTTTATTATGTTGAGGTAGTTTCCTTCTATTCCTAGTGTGTTGAGTGTTTTTATCAAAAAAGCCTGTTAAATTTTGTTAAATTCTTTTTCTGCATCAGTTGATGTTATCATATGGGTTTACCCCCTTCATTCTGTCAATATAGTGTATTATATTAATTCATTTTCACGTGTTGGACTATCCTTGAATTGCAGGAATAAATCCACTTGTTCAGTATATAGAAATATAGAACTTTTAGTGTGATGTTTCAGTTGCTAATGTTTAGGATTTTTGGATCATTATTCATCAGGGATATTAATCTGTAGGGGTTTTTTTGTTGTTTTTTTGTTTTCTTTCTGTTGTAGTCTGGCTTTGGTGTCAGTGTAGTACTGGCCTTACAGAATGAGTTAGGAAGTTTCTCTTGAAAATTTTGGAAAAATTTGAGGACTGGTGTTATTTCTTGTTTAAATGGTTGGTTGAATTCATCAGTGAAGCCATTAGTTGCAGAGTTTTCCTTTGTTGGGAGGTTTTTGATTACTGATTTAATCTCCTAATTACAGGTCTATGTAGATTTTATTTGCTCATGATTCAGTCTTGGTAAGGTTTTATATTTCTAGGAATATATCAATTTCATCTAGGTTGTCCAATTTATAAGTCTGTCTCAATTGCTGTTTAGGGGAGAAGTGAAATATATAAAATGAAAATAACATGTTTTGCAAATGTTCACTATTCTCTACATAGGGCCAATATATTTTTTGTACTTTCCCTTTCTTTTTCTTTCTTTCTTTGCTATTGTGTTCAATTAGGCAACATCATTAAGTTTTGCTGTAGCGTTCAGTGATTCATTAGTTGCTTATAACACCCAGCGCTCATCACATGACGTGACCTCCTTAATAACCATTACCCGGTTATCCAATCCCCCCACCCCCCTCCTTTCTGTAACCCTAAGTTTAAGTTTCCTGGTCTCCAGAGCGTCTCATACTTTGTCTCCCTCTCTGATTTATTCCCATTCAGTTTTCCCTCTTTTACCCTATGGTCCTCTCTGCTGTTCCTTGTATTCCACATATGAGTGAAACCATATGATAATTGTCTTTCTCTGCTTGACTTATTTCATTAGCATAATCCCCTCTGGTTCCGTCCATGTTGATGCAAGTGGTAGGTAATCATCATTTCTGATGGCTGAGTAATATTCCATTGCATACATGGACCACACCTTCTTTATCCATTCATCTGTTGAAGGACATCTCAGCTCCTTCCACAGTTTGGCTCTTGTGGCCATTGCTGCTATGAACATTGGGGTGCATGTGCCCCTTCTTGTCACTACATCTGTATCTTTGGGGTAAATACCCAGTAGTGAAATTGCTAGGTTTTAGGGTAGTTCTATTTTTAATGTCTTGAGGAACCTCCATACTGTTTTCCAGAGTGGCCTTTACCTGCTTGCATTCCCACCAACAGTGTAAGAGGGTTCCCCTTTCTCCACATCCTCACCGGCATTGGTTGTTCCCTGTCTTCTTAATTTTTGCCATTCTAACTGGTGTAAGGTGGTATCTCATTGTGGTTTTGATTCGTATTTCCCTGATGGCTAGTGATGTTGAACATTTTTGCATGTGTCTGTTAGCCATTTGTATGTCTTCATTGAAGTGTTTATGTCTTCTGCCCATTTCTTGATTGGATTATTTGTTTTTGGGGTGTTGAGTTTGAGAAGTTCTTTATAGATTTTGGACATGAGCCCTTTATTTTTAATGTAATCTGCAAATATCTTCTCCCATTCCATGGGTTGCCTCTTAGTTTTGTTGACTCTTTCCTTTGCTGTGCAGAAGCTTTTTATCTTGATGAAATCCCAAAAGTTCATTTTTGCTTTGTTTCCCGTGCCTTCAGGGGGTGTCTGGAAAGAAGTTGCTGTGGCCAAGGTTGAAGAGGTTGCTGCCTGTGTTCTCCTCTAGGATTTTGATGGATTCCTGTCTCACATTTAGGTCTTTCATTCATTTTGAGTTTATCTTTGTATATATTGTAAGAGAATGGCCTAGTTTCATTCTTCTGCATGTGGTGTCCATTTATCCCAGCACCATTTATTGAAGAGACTGTCTTTTTTCCATTTGATATGCTTTCCTGCTTTGTCAAAGATTAGTTGACCATAGAGTCAAGGGTCCATTTCTGTAGACTCTATTCTGTTCCGTTGATCTATGTGTCTGTTTTTGTGCAAATACCATGCTGTCTTGGTGATCACAGCTTTTTAATATGGCTTGAAGTCAGGCATTGTGATGCCCCCCGCTTTGGTTTCCTTTTTCAACATTACCCTGGTGACTCAGCATCTTTTCTGGTTTCATACAAATTTTAGGAGTGTTCCAGCTCTGAAAAAAGTTGATTGTGTTTTGATAGGTATTGCATTGAAAGTGTAGATTGCTCTATGTAGCATAGACATCTTTAATATTTATTCTTCCAATCCATGAGTATGGGATGTTTTTCCATCTCTGTGTCTTCCCTAATTTCTTTCATAAGTGTTCTGTAGTTTCTGAAGTATACATTCTTTACCTCTTTGGTGAAGTTTATTCCTAGGGATCTTATGGGTTGTGGTGCTATTGTAAATGGAATCAATTCCCTAATTTCTCTTTCTTCGTTTACATGGTTAGTGTATAGAAATGGAACTGATTTCTGTGCATTGATTTTGTATCCTGTCATGTTGCTGAATTGCTGTATGAGTTGTAGTAATTTCGAAGTGGAGTCTTTTGGGTTTTCCACATAAAGTATCATGTCATCTAAGGAGACAGCGTTTGACTTCTTCTTTGCCAATTCGAATGCCTTTTATTTCTTTTTGTTGTCTGATTCCTGAGGCTAGGACTTCTAGTACTATGTTGAACAATACTGGTGAGAGTGGGCATTCCTGTCATGTTCCTGACCATAAGGGAAAAGCTCTCAGTTTTTTCCAACAGAAAATGATATTCACTGTGGGCTTTTCATAGATGGCTTTCATGATATTGAGGTATGTTCACTCTTTCCCTATACTTTGAAGAGTTTTAACCAAGAAAGGATGCTGTATTTTGTCAATTGCTTTTTCTGCATCGATTGAGATTGTCTCTTCTTTTGTTGTGATCTATCATGTTGATTGATTTGCAAATGTTCAGCCACCCTTGTATCACAGGAATAAATCCCACCTGGTCATGGTGAATAATCCTTTTAATGTACTGTTGGGTCCTATTGGCTAGGATCTTGTTGAGAATTTTGGCATCCATGTTAGTCAGGGATATTGGTATGTAATTCTCCTTTTTGATGGAGTCTTTGTCTGGTTTGGGGATCAGGGTAATACTGGCCTCATAGAATGAGTTTGGAAGTTTTCCTTCCATTTCTATTTTTTGGGAACAGTTTCAGAAGAATAGGTATTAATTCTTCTTCAAATGTTTGGTAGAATTCCCTGGGAAGCCATCTGGCCCTGGGCTCTTGTTTTTTGGGACGTTTTTGATTATTGGAAAAGGAAAGCAAGAGGAAATTTCCTTGCTGGTTATGGTCTGTTCAGATTGTCTATTTCTTCCTGTTTCAGTCTTGGTAGTTTATAAGTGTCCAGGAATGTATCTGTTTCTTCCAGATTGCTTTATTTGTTGGCATATAGTTGCTGGTAATAATTTCTAATAATTGTTCCTATCTCCTTGGTATTGTTTGTGATTTATCCCCTTTCATTCATGATTTTATTAATTTGGGTCCTTTCTCTTCTCTATCAGATAAGTCTGGCTAGAGGTTTATCTATCGTATTAATTCAAAGAACCAGCTTCCACTATTGATCCATTCTACTGTTTTTCTGGTTTCTCTTTCATTGATTTCTGCTCTAATTTTTATTATTTCTCTTCTACTGGGTTTAGGCTTTATTTGCTGTTCTTCTTCTAGGTCCTTTAGGTGTAAAGTTAGCTTCTGCATTTGGGATTTTTCTAATATTTTGAGAGAGGCTTGGATGGCTCTGTACTGCCCTCTTAGGACACCCTTTGCAGTATCCCATACGTTTGGAAGCGGTGTGTTTTCATTGTCATTGGGGTCAATTTAAAGTCTTTAATTTCCTGGTTGACTCATTCATTCTTTAGTAGCATGCTCTTTAACCTCCAAGTGTTTGAGTTCCTTCCAAATTTCTTCTTGTGATTAAGTTCCAGTTTCAAAGCACTGTGGTCTGAGAATATGCAGGGAATAATCTCAATCTTTTGATATCAGTTGAGACCTGATTTGTGACCCAGTATGTAATCTATTCTGGAGAAAGTTCCGTGTGCACTTGAGAAGAAAGAGTGTTCTGTTGTTTTAGGATGGAATGTTCTGTGTATATCTACAAAGTCCATCTGGTCTAATGTGTCCTTCAAAGCTCTTGTTTCTTTGTTGATCTTCTGCTTGTTCATCATCAAGTAGTTGATCATCAAGCATCAAGTTGTTGATAATCAACAGACAGATGATCTGTCCGTTGCTGTGAGTGGAGTGTTGATGTCTCCTACTGCCAATGTATTATTTTCTATTTTTTCTTTATTGTGGTTATTAACTGGTTTAAATAATCGACTGTGCCCATGTTGGGGGGCATAGATATTTACAATTGTTAGATCTTCTTGTTGGATAGACCCTTTAAGTATGATATAGTGTCCCTCTACATCTCTTACTACAGTTTTTGGTTTAAAATCCAATTTGTCTGATGTTAGGATTGCTACTCCAGCTTTCTTTTGAGGTTCATTGGTGTGGTAAATAGTTCTCCATCCCCTCACTTTCATTCTGGACGTGCCTTTAGGTTCAAAATGAGTCTTTTGTAGATGGCATATGGATGGGTCCTGCTTTTTTATCCAATCTGAAACCCTGTGTCTTTTGATTGGCATATTAAGCCCATTTACATTCAGAGTAACTATCGAAAGATATTAATTTAGTGCCATTGTATCGCCTGCAAAGTCCCTGTTTCTATAGATTTTGTCTGTTTCATTCTGCTGTATGTGACTCTTGGGGTCTCTCTTCTCTTACAGAATCCTCCTTAATATTTCTTGCAGGGTTGGTTTGGTGGTCACATATTCTTTCCATTTCTGCCTGTCCTAGAAGCTCTTTATCTCTCCAACTGTTCTGAATGACAGCCTTGCTGGATAAAGTATTCTTGGCTGCATATTCTTCTTGGTTAGTACCCTGAATATGTCTTGCCAGCCCTTTCTGGCTTGCCAGGTTTCTGGATAGGTCTGTTGTTATTCTGAAGTTGCTCCTTCTGTACTTAAGAAATCTTCCCCCTTGCTGCTCTTAGGATAGCTTCTTTGGCTCTAAGATTTGCAAACTTTTCAGGGTGTTGATCTATTTTTATTGATTTTGGGAGGAGTCTTCTGTGCCTCTTGGACAGGAATGCTTGTTTCCTTCCCCAGATTAGGGAAGTTTTCAGCTATCATTTGCTCTAATATACCTTCTAGTCCTTTCTGTCTCTCTCTCCACCCCCTCGGAGATCCCAATAATTTTTACATTGGAACATTTCGTAGCATCATTAATCTCTCCAAGCCTCTTTTCATGGACTACTAGCTGCCTATACTTGTTTTCCTCGATTTCTTTCCTTTCTATCAGGCTGTCTTATACATCACATGTTCTCTCTTTTGCCTCACTTACCCTAGCTGTTAGAACATCTAATTTAGACTGCATCTCATAGCATTTTTAAGTTTGTCCTGATTAGATCTCATTCCTGCCCTTGGAGATTCTATTTTGTCACTAATGGTTTTTTTCAAGCCTGGCTATTGACTTTATGATTGCTATCCTTAATTCTGCCTCTGACATCTTGCTCATATCCATATCCATTAGTTCTGTGTCAGAGACACTGTCTCTGGTTCTTTGTTGAGAGTTCCTCCTCCTAGTAATTCTGTCAAGGGATGGTTGAGCGAATGAACAGAGTTCAAAATATCAATCATGATCCAAGTGAAATACTCCTTAGAAAAATTCCTAAGTGGTTGGAAGCTACCAGATATGCAAACAAAGCCAACCAAGATGATCCAAAACCAAACCAAACCAAACCAAATGCTATAATCTCTCAGGGTGGACAAGGCAGTGATCTGCCTGTTCCTGATTGATTTTTTTTTTTTTTTTTGGTCTGTTTTGGAAGATACGATATCCCAAAATTGCAAAGAAATCAGAATATATATATATGTATATACCAAGATAAAATTGAATAGAGTGAAAAATGGACTAGTATGGGGCATAAATCTATAAAATCTACAAAAACTTAAAAAGTAACTTAAAAACATAAGTTGGGAAATAAGAATCTATTTTAAACAGGAATAGGGTGAAAGAAAAAAAAAAAGACACAAAAAAGAAATTTAAAACTTTAGCCTGAAGTATAAACAAGACATGAGCAAACACTTGGCACTCAATATATTTTCCCCTGGTGCTGGAGTTTTACAATCCTGTGGGAATTAAGCTTGTCATTCACCTGTTCTTCCAGCCTCTCTTCTGGGGGAGGGGTCTGCTGCTTAGCTTCTCAGGCATCTTTGCCTGAATGGAGTTGCCCCACCCTCTGTGAGGGGGATGGGCTTAATGCGAGCTGGTCTGTGTGTGGCTTTTGTTCCTTTTGGCTTTCCACTTCTCTTTAGAGAGTCAGAGTAAATATGGCCATGCAGGAATCTCTGGCCCAGAGCCAGAAGGTCGTGGTCCCTTTTCTTCAATAAACCCTCTAGATCAAACCATCTCCACTTCTGTGTGTACCAAACTCCACAGATTCGTGCTATTTGCACCTGCTGCGACTCTCCTGGGGGAGTTCCAGGGACCTGCAGGCGTCTCTGTGCTTTGTGCTTTTGCAATTGGAAGTGGCCGTGGGCTCACGTGTGCACCCAATTCTGCAGCTCCCAGGTTACAGCTGGGTGCTACCCCAGTGTCCTTTCAGGGGCCACAACACCCTGAGAACTGTTCCCCCGTCACAGGCACAAGCATTTCGTTTCTCCCCTGGAATGTTAAACAGCCTGCACTTTCCAGTCCTTTTCAGGGTGCTCAGTGAGCTGTCTCCCTACTGGCCCAGCTCTTGGTTTATGGTGACTGGAGCTAAGTCCCTTCTGGGCTTGCTGACCATAACTAGTCTCCCTGCTCCACTGCTTGGGCACTCTATCGGTTCAGGCTCCCTGTTCTTAGTCTCCTGGAATCCTGAAACCACAATGATCTACCTAGAATTCTGCTCTGTTCATCCCCTGTGCCCTTTCCAGAAAGGGATGTCTCTCACTGGTGCAGATTTCTAAGGGTCCTGATTTTATGCTCCAATGTTATATCACCACCCCCCCTTATCTCCTGGTATTTCCCCCAAAGATTCAAGGTTCTGCACCTCCTACCTTGCAAAACATAGTCATTTTTGTGCTTGTAGAGATCCAGATAAATCTCACATCTCAGGTTGAATTTGTGTCTTCAGAATGGTTTGGTAGATATCCAGGTAAATTCGAGGGACCAGATGAAACAAGGTCTCCTACTCTGCCGCCATTTTGAGAATCCCCCCAGTCACATAGGACCATTGTTAAAAAACTTTCTGGTAAACATTCTTCACATAATGTAGATATTTTGTTCTCTTAACAAGGATGTTATTACTAATGCTTATTATGTTTTGTTATTTTAGGATTTTCATTAAGCAGCCTCCTACCCAGCTTCTACAAATGAAAATCAAGTCGGTCATCTAAAATCCTCACAATTTCCAAACAAGAGCATTTAGAGTCTTCTGTTTCCATTAAAACTGAATTTATGGTGGTGATAATCTGGGTTAGATTGTGTGGACATAAAATGACAAAGGCAGTTTTATTTTTTTCTCAAAATTTCTGTAGAATGGATAGAAAATTTTCAGATTTGTTCAAGTTTTACATTCTTTGCATGTTCAGTGTGTTAAACTTGCAATATAAATTATTGGCAAAGCTTTTGCTATCTGGCCTCTTTTACAAATCTGAGAAACTGCTGTTTGCTAATGATCCATTTTTAGGCAAAGTTGAGAGAACTGTAAGTGGTGAAGTGGCCTACTGAAAGCCCTTCATTAGATAGGTCTCAGTAGATTATTATGTCATTATGCAGTGTGTCTATTTCTAGGTTTTAATTCCAAGGTCTGCCTTCCCTCCTTTCTCTTAGATGGCCTGTAAGGAGTTTAATTCTATTTGCATAAAGGGAATGGAAATATAATTCCTTGAAGCAGACTTTTACAGAGCAAATTACAGCAGGACTGTGCTGTGAGAGCATAAAAAGAAGTATTTTAAATGTCTTGATTAAACCATCCTGTCTGATCGTCACTTGAGAGAAGGCGGTTCAGTGTATGAAGACACTAAGAGTATAATCTTTCCTTCTCTTGTGCTCATGTATTATATCATGTATGATCTGTTCTCCAGTTTCAGAAATGACTGTATAAAAGTTGCCATTTCTTGGAACTTAGTATGTTTTTAGCTGAAAAAAATTATCCTTTAATGGTTGCTTTTGTTTAACACAGGTCTTCAAAATTATAATCATTTCATTTTAACTTTGGTTAAATTCCTGTTCCCCTTCACGCAACATCAAGACCTCTAGATCTAGGCAGGTTAGATGGCTTTTGTTTTCATCAATAACTACATTTGTTTCTATTGAGTCAATTTCTTCCCTTTCTATTCTGCACCAAAATTACAACTTTGTAGTCAAATGAATTTACTGTTCATAACAAGCCCTCAAAGCTCAGATATACAAAGGGACCCTACAACCTCAAATATTGTATTGAAATGATCCTGCAGCAGACTCTCCTTTGAGAAGTAACAAAACATTCTGTATGAGCATTAATTTGAAAAATAAAATAACCTGTTCAATCATCATGGTCATTTTGTTCATATTTTTAGTTTTTCAAATCCTATTCCCTCTATTATTCAAACAACTCTTGTTAATATCAGAGACGAGGAAAATTTACAAAGCATTCATTTGGATATGTAAGTATATCCAAAGACTTGAATTTTGAGTATTATCTATTTGATAATGGGTAACCAATGTCAAATAATAGAAAAGTTTAACAACTAAATAAAGGCTAGGTATTAATATTCACAGACAAAAAGTTCTAAACTTTTCTTTGGACTTTCTTCAGGAACTAAAATTTAGAATAACCACACAATAAACATTTAAGTATTTTTATCATACACATATACAGCAAGAGAAAACCTTTTAACATAAAAACTGAGGAAAATGATTAAAAATAGAAAAGCAGGAAGGTTAATACCTTTGATTTCACTTTACCTTGCAGGTTTTCTACTGTTCTGGTAGAACCACTGACCAATACAAAAGTGCCATACATTAGACATCTACTGTATTAGGTAGAATAAGCTAATATAAACATGTTATAATAAAGAACAGTGGTTGAGGCAAGATTGATGTTAATTTTGATCCTGTATGACAGTCTGGAGATAGGCAATCCAAGCCACGTATGGTAGCACTTCAATAAAATTGTACAGCAACCCAGAACCCTTGTTTCTGTGTGATAGTGTGCCTCTTCTGGAGAGTTCAAGATGTCTTACTACCAGATCCACTTCTATGCAACAAGCTCGAGAAGGAACAAAAAAAATGGTGACACCCTTCACATTTCACTGGCCGCAACTGTCAATGGCAAGGGACACTGGGAAATGCAGTCTTTGTTATGGCAGGCATGTGCCTAGCTGAAAATCAAAGGTTCTATCACTATGTCAAGAAAGGTCACTGGGAAAAATTGGTGTTCTCCAAACATATCTCATATAGATATTAGCATAGTTAGAAATATAAGCTTAAAAATCATTCTGCTGGGAACATGGCAGGATTTACTACCTGGCAACTACTATTCTGGGTTTTCATTTCAAAAGTATTGTTTATTTCCATCATTCACTCACCAAAAGCAATGACATACAAAACACTGTCTGAGTGAGTTTCCAAGGTATGTTTTATTGGTATAAAACCAAAATAAGGTGATGTAATGGTCTGGTCTGCCAGTTAGCTATATAGAACTTGGTGAAGAAAAGGATTTTCTCTTACAATTTCTTCATTGAGGGAAAAGGAAAATTTTTTCCTTATAAAGTAATAAAATACTGATTAGTCTTGGCAACTTATTTGACTAAGCAATT
>CM052896.1:23591536-23610835 GCA_028534135.1 Potos flavus | reverse complement strand
AAAGCCCCTGCCAACACATGCAAACATGAAGCCAACGGTATTCCGTTCTGGAATGTTGGCAGCTTTAAGGCGCTGCATTGCAGCCTCAACTGTCTTCTCGTCATTGACATCCTCGTTGAGTAGCACGGTGGCACTCTGGATTCGGTGTCCACTAAATGACAGTCCAACCACACCAGTGGCGTCAATATCCAGAGGGTGTCTGGAATTAAATTAGAATAATGTGGTGATACATCATAAAACAAAATATAAACATTATTTATTTATTTATTTTTAACGATTTTATTTATTTATTTGACAGAGATCACAAGTAGGCAGAGAGGCAGGCAGAGAGAGAGGGAGAAGTAGGCTCCCTGCTGAGCAAAGAGCCTGATGCGGGGCTCGATCCCAGGACCCTGAGATCATGACCTGAGCCGAAAACAGAGGCTTTAACCTACTGAGCCACCCAGGTGCCCCCAAAATATAAACTTTAAAGTGTAAAAGAAAACTCCTGATTCACTGGTTAGGAGCTGCTCACTTTAAGAGCCTACATCTAGGCTGAGGCTCACCTTCCCAGATAAAAGGAGTGTAATAAGGATTAAAAATTAAACTATGAATACATTTGAAAGAACTCAGGAAAGCAGATCTGTGAAGGAGCAACTATTTTTTTAGTCACAAATTCAAGGGCCAAATGCATCTCCACAAAGATTTCTGAAAACCATCCTGGGTTTAGATATATAAGTGTCCTTAAACCTTTCTCACTTTCTTTCTTTTTTTTTTTTTTACTTTATTTATTTATTTATTTGACAGAAAGAGAGATCACAAGTAGGCAGAGAGGCAGGCAGAGAGAGAGGGGGAAGCAGGCTCCCTTCCGAGCAGAGAGCCGGATGCGGGGCTTGATCCCAGGACCCTGAGATCATGACCTGAGCCGAAGGCAGAGGCTTTAACCCACTGAGCCACCCAGGCGCCCCTCTTTCTCACTTTCTTAAAAGGAATCTTAAAAGTTTTATTCATATGCACGATGGTATCGATTAAATAAAGCTTTCTGGTATTATTTACATGTTTGGTATCTTTCTACCCCCTACCTCCACTGTCAAATTCTAAAAAAGGTGTATTAGATGTTTAATCATGGATGATTAACTCCAGAAGTTTTAGCTTTATGTTGTTTGGTCCATAAAGAAACAAGATTCCATTCCTGTGTCTTATTTATTACTTTCAGCATAGAATTCAGCTTAACCTAAAGATGAAAACATGTTTTGTTTATATTTGTTATTTTATCCTTACTAAAGAAAATATAAAGTGTCAAAGTTATAAAGCACAATACAGTGAACACCTATAGGGGAAAAACAAATATCTTATATTTCTATCACGTTTACCAACACGTGAGTTGAAGAAATGGGCAAGATTCACTGGGCTAACAAGAAACTTAACTCAAAAAGCTTAAGTGACTAAGATAATAAGGCTAGCTCAGTAACAAAACCTGTTTCTGAGGAGAATCTACCTTCTGAAGTCCTCCACTGCTCCTTTATTACATTTCCTCTTTGGCATACTACTGCAACATGTATTGTCAATATCTTGCCTCAGAGAATGATTTACCTATCTTTTTTTTGGCAAGGTGGTATCTGGACACTATTAAAATGGAGCTTTGATTTACTCAATGGCTTCTCTTACCCACTGACACAGTGGGAAGACCACACTAAAATTAACGTGTCGTGTAAAGGGTAACAATTCTTGAGGGCTATAAATAGGTATAAAAAGATGATATACACCTGACCACGCTTACAGGCTTCCATCTCAGACGCTGTATGTCTGGTCTGAGATTGGCATTTCAAAGGTAAGTGAAGGTAAGTGAAGTATTAAATCATCACTGCCCTATTGTATACAATTTAGAGGTACAAGCAAAGACACAGAGAAAATCAGGTAAGAGGAGAGATAATCCACAGGTAATTACTGAGAATTAGGTGTATTTATGTATGAAATCCAATGTCTGATATCCTAACTGCTTAGAATTCAGTGCATTTGCTTTCCTCCCTTCTTCCTCACCAGTAGTCCAGGGACCTCAACTTAGCTACAGGTGACCCTTAAACAGCACGTGTCCATTTACATGTGGATTTTTCTTGACAAGTACAGTACTGTAAATGTGTTTCCTTATGATTTTCTTAATAGTCTTTTCTTAGCTTTCCTTGTAAGAATATATATATGTGTTAACTGTTCATGTAATCAGTAAGGTTTCTGGTCAACAGTAGGCTATTAGTAGTTAAGTTTTTGGGGAGTCACAAGTTATACACGGATTTTCAACAGCAAAGGGGTCGGCACCCCCATTCCCCTGTATTGTTCAAGGGTCATTTGTATTTGCTTTCCCTGATCCCTGATCAGCTGAAGCTAATCCATTGGTGGAGACTTCCAGAAGGGAAATTATAACTGGGATGATTTACATTGCTTTTAAAGAGTGATCTCTAACATCTGTTGTCATTTTACCACTCCAGTATCCAAGTACTAAACACAAATATGGTGAGAAATGAATACTAGTGTTTGCAGGAAGCATCTGGGGATAAGAGGTTTTCATTTCCTTGCTTTTGGATATTCATGTCCACTTAATCAGCTCAAACTCAAAAAATACTACAAACTCTCATTCAAAATGGAAAGGGAGTAATGGCTTCCAAGATAACGAAAGCAAATATTTTTCATCTTCAAAAGCAAAAGCCTTAAGTAACAAAATCAAAAAGGCTTTCAAAAAGCTCTAGTATAGTATTTCCCAAAATGTGTGCCAAGTCATACCAACAGGTGTCCAAGATGCTCCGCTGAACAGATTTGAGAACTGTCATTCCCTCTCTAGAAGATTTCCATAGCACTGGGCATATCAGAGGCGCTAAGAAGTTTTACCATGAAGATTCACTGTTTAAGCATGTGTTTCCTTTAGAGGAGAAAACAGAACTACAGAGGAAGTGATCACTGTGGTTGTATAGAGTACAGAGCTGTCAGGAGATACCAGTAGACAATGCTGAAAATCAGTTTTTTTTTTTTTTTTTTTTTTTTTTTTTTTTTTTTAAAGATTTTATTCATTTATTTGACAGAGAGAGCGATCACAAGTAGGCAGAGAGGCAGGCGGAGAGAGAGAGGAAGCAGGCTTCCTGCTGAGCAGAGAGCCCGATGCGGGGCTCGATCCCAGGACCCTGAGATCATGACCTGAGCCGAAGGCAGAGGCTTTAACCCACTGAGCCACCCAGGCGCCCCTGAAAATCAGTTTTGAGAAGAGTATTAATCCAATAAGACTCAGTTATTAGGGAGGGAGGAGGCAAGATGGAGGAGAAGTAGGAGACCCTGTTTCAACCGGTCCCCTAAAGTGAGCTAAATATCTACCAGAACACTCTGAACACCCAGGAAATCAGCCTGAGATGTAAGGTTATACACTTCTGGATCTCCACGAGGGCAGAAGACAGCAATGGAGAGGTAAAGCGGAGTGGGATAGCTTGGACTGATATCGGAGGATAAACAGAAGGGGGAGGGAGCCACCAGAAGGGACCCCAGGAGAACAATACCCCAAACGAAAGTGCACTGTGATCGGGAAACAGCATTAACTTGGAGTCTGGCTAAAAACACTCAAAAAGAGCCAAAGATCCTGAGGGTAACAGGTGGATTCCGGCAGGCGCGGGCACAGGCATAAGCCCAAGGACCCAGGATGGTCACCACAGGCAACCACCCGTGCCAGAGGGAATCCGGAGGAGCCTCCAGCCTGCGGTCTTTGTGTCTGTGGCTTTCTGCTCCCTACAATGCTGCTCTGGCTGGGCGCACTCTGGCCCGCAAATGAGAGAGCTTGGTGGGGGCGCCAGCGGCGATCCTCCGTGGCCTGAATCGGGATCCGAAAACACTCCCGCCGGTGCCTGAGGGAGCTCAGTGCACGGGTGCGAGCTGGTGACCCCCGCGCCCATCGAGGGTTCCGAGAGCACTCCGGCCCACCACCTGAGGGAGCTCCGTGTGGGTGCCAGACTGCGATCCCCTGTGGTCGGGATCCGAAAACACTCCTGCCTACACCTAAGGGAGCTCAGTGTGGGTGCCAGCGGCGATCCTCCACGGCCGGACTGGGGCTCCGAAAACATTCCTGCCTGCGCCACAGGGAGCCTGTGGGCACCAGCGGCAGTCTTCCCTGGCCCTCCAAAAAGTCTGAGCGCACCCAGCGTGGGCCTGCACCCCAGAAAGCAGTCCGGGCAACGGCAGCCACCAGAAGCAGGCTCCCAGGACCAATATCACTCATGGTTTTGGTGGCACAGGGGTGCAGTGACAAGTGGGGGCTTTGGGTGAATACTGGGACGGTGGCTGAGGGTGTGCACTGCCAGTGGGAGGCTGCGGTGTGCAGCGGAGTCTGCAGAGGGGGAGTCTATGTGTTCCAGGCCAGCCAGAGGGGAGCAGACTGAGGCTTTTCTCTAAGGAGGAGGTGGGGGAAAAAATTCGAGGATTTACAACCGCCCTCCCATCTTATTCTTCTCTCAGTGTCTGTTTTTGTTTTTGTTCTGGTATTATATAAATCTTATTCTTGGGATTCATTTTGGCTGGGTTTCTTTTTTTTGCCATTTACTTTTGTCGGTCTTTTTGTTTGTTCGTGTCTGTTTATATTATAAATCTAACTTGGGGGCCTCATTTGGGCTGGGATTTCTCTTTTTATACTTTCTCTCTCTCTATTCTCTTTTCTTTCTATTTGGTGTTGAATTTTGATTGCTCCAAAACTTTCCAGGATACACCTTGCCTGGATGGTGGTTGATATATTCACATATACATCCCCTCAACCACTTCTCATCAGAATGACTAGGAGGAGGAACACCCAACAGAGGAAAAACCCAGAGACTGCACCCTCTCCCTAGAACTAATGGATATGGACATAAACAGTAAGTCGGAAAGGGAATTCAGGGTAACAATAATCCAGGCAGTGGCTAGATTGGAGAAAAACATTAGTGACAACATAGACTCTCTAAGGGCAGAACTGAGAACCAGTATGGCTGATGTCAAAAATGCTATCATTGAGATCCAATATAATCTAAATAGTTTAACAGCTAGGGTAATGGAGACAGAGGATAGAATTAGTGATCTACAGGACAAGATGGTAGAGAAGAAAGGTCAGGAGGAGGGTTGGAACAAACTGCTTAGGAACCATTAGAATAGACTTAGGGAAATAAATGACGCCATGAAACGCTCCATTGTCAGGAACATGCAGCTAAGAATACTTTATCCAGCAAGGTTCACATTCAAAATGGATGGAGAGATAAAGAGCTTCCAAGACCTGCAAGGTTTAAAAGAGTATGTGATCACCAAGCCAGCACTACAAGAAATATTAAAGGGGATTCTATAAAAGAAGAAAGAACCCATGAGTAACATAGAACAGAAGCGTACAATCTATAGAAACGAGGACTTCACAGGCAACACAATGTCAATAAAAACTTATCTTTCAATAATCACTCACAACGTGAACAGCTTAAATGCTCCCATAAAACGGCACAGGGTTGCAGGCTGGATAAAACGACAGGACCCGTCCATATGCTGTCTACAAGAGATACATTTGGAACCTAAAGATACATCCAGACTGAAAGTGAAGGGATAGAGAACCATCTTTCATGCCAACGGGCCTCAAAAGAAAGTTGGGGTAGCAATTCTCATATCAGACAAATTAGGTTTTAAACTAAAGACTGTAGTCAGAGATACAGAAGGACACTACATCATTCTTAAAGAGACTATCCTCCAAGAAGATCTAACAATTGTAAACATTTCTGCCCCCAATACAGGAGCAGCCAACTACATAAGCCAACTGTTAATCAAAATAAAGAGTCATATTGAGGGGCGCCTGGGTGGCTCATGGGTTAAGCCTCTGCCTTCAGCTCAGGTCATGATCTCAGGGTCCTGGGATCGAGCCCCGCATCGGGCTCTCTGCTTGGCAGGGAGCCTGCTTCCCCCTCTCTCTCTGCCTGCCTCTCTGCCTACTTGTGATCTCTCTTCCTCTGTCGAATAAATAAATAAATAAAATCTTTAAAAAAAAAAAAAAAAGTCAAATTGATATGAATACATTAATTGTAGGAGATCTTAACATGCCACTCTCAGTAACAGACAGATCATCCAAACAGAAAATCAATAAAGACACAAGAGCTTTGAATGACATGTTGGACCAGATGGACTTCATAGATATATACAGAGCATTCTCCACCCTACAACAACAGAATATTCATTCTTCTCGAGCGCACATGGAACTTTCTCCAGAATAGACCACATACTGGGGCACAAATCAGGACTCAACTGATACCAAAAGATTGAGATGATTCCCTGCATATTCTCAGACCACAATGCTTTGAAACGGGAACTCAACCACAGGAAAAAGTTTCGAAGGAATTCAAACACTTGGAGGCTAAAGACCAACCTGCTCAAGAATGTTTGGATCAACCAGGAAATCAAAGATGAACTTAAACAACTCATGGAAACCAATGAGAATGAAGACACATCGGTCCAAAACCAATGGGATATGGCAAAGGCGGGTCCTAAGGGGAAAATACATAGCCATCCAAGCTTCACTCAAAAAGATTGAAAAATCTCGAATACACTAGCTCTCTTTACATCTCAAACAATCGGAAAATCAACAACAAATTAAGCCAACCTCACGCGCCAAGAAGGAAATAATCAAAATTAGAGCAGAGATCAACGAGTTAGAAACTAGAGATACAGTAGAACGTATCAACGAAACCAGAAGTTGGTTTTTTGAAGAATCGACAAGATCGACATACTGGCCAAACTAATCCAAAAGAAAAGAGAGAGGACCCAAATTAACAAAATCATGAATGAAAGGGTAGAGATCACGACTAATCCAAAGGAAATAGAAACAATCATCGACAGTTATATGCCAATAACTTAAGCAACCTAGAAGAAATGGATGCATTCCTGGAAACCTATAAACTTCCAAGACTCAAACAGGAAGAAATTGACAACCTGAATAGACCAATATCTAGTAACAAGATTGAAGTAGTGATCAAAAACCTCCCAAAAACAAGAGCCCAGGATCTGACGGATTCTCTGGGGAATTCTACCGAACATTCAAAGAAGAAATAACACCTATTCTCCTAAAGCTTTTTCAAAAAATAGAAACGGAAGGAAACTTCCAGACTCTTTCTATGAAGCCAGCATTTCCCTGATCCCCAAACCAGGCAAAGAGCCCATCAAAAAGGAGAATTTCAGACCAATATCCCTGATGAACATGGATGCCAAGATTCTCAACAAGATCCTAGCTAACAGGATCCAACAGCACATTAAAAAGATTATCCACCACGACCAGGTGGGATTTATCCCTGGGATGCAAGGGTGGTTCAACATTCACAAATCAATCAATGTGACAGAACAAATCAATAAGAGAGAAGAACCACATGGTCCTCTCAATTGATGCAGAAAAAGCACTTGACAAAATACAGCATCCGTTCCTGATTGAAACTCTTCAAAGTATAGAGATAGAAGGAACACTCCTTAACTTCATAATCCATCTATGAAAGGCCCACAGCTAATATCATTCTCAGTGGGGAAAAGCTGACAGCCTTCCCTTTGAGATCAGGAGCATGACAAGGATATCCACTCTCACCACTCTTGTTCAACATAGTACTAGAGGTCCTAGCAACAGCAATCAGACAACAAAAAGAAATAAAAGGTATTCAAATTGGCAAAGAAGAAGTAAATTCTCTCGCTTCGCAGTCAATATGACAGTTTATATGGAAAGCCTGAAAGACTCCACCCCCAAACTACTAGAACTCACACAGCAATTCAGCAATGTGGCAAGATACAAAATCAATGCATAGAAATCAGTTGCTTTCTTATACACTAACAATGAAAATATGGAAAGGGAAATTAGAGAATCGATTCCATTTACAGTAACACCAAGAACCATAAGATACCCGGGAATAAACCTAATCAGAGAAGTAAAGGATCTGTACTTGAGGAACTATAGAACACTCATGAAAGAAACTGAAGAAGACACAAAAAGGTGGAAAAGCATTCCATGCTCATGGATTGGAAGAATAAATACTGTTAAAATGTCTATACTGCCCAGAGCAATCTATACTTTCAATGCCATCCCGATCAAAATTCCACTGGCATTTTTCAAAGAGCTAGAACAAATGATCTCAAAATTTGTATTGAATCAGAAAAGACCCCGAATTGCTAAGGAAATGTTGAAAAAGAAAAACAAAGCTGGGGGCATCACGTTGCCCGATTTCAAAGCTGCTACAAAGCTGCTGTCACCAAGACAGCTTGGTACTGGCACAAAAACAGACACACTGAGCAGTGGAACAGAGTAGAAACCCCATATATGGACCTGCAACTCTATGGTCAAATAATCTTCAACAAAGCAGGAAAAACTATCCAGTGGAAGTTGAAGTATTGAAGACAGTCTCTTCAATAAATGGTGCTGGGAAAATTGGACAGCCATATGTAGAAAAATGAAACTCGACCAATCTCTTACACCATATAAAACGATAAACTTGAAATGGATCAAAGACCTCAATGTGAGGCAGGAATCTATCAAAATCCTAGAGGAGAACATAGGCAGTAACCTCTTCGACATCGGCCACAGCAACTTCTTTCAAGACATGTCTCCAAAGGCAAAGGAGAGAAAAGCAAAATGAACTTTTGGGACTTCATCAAGATACAAAGCTTCTGTACAACAAAGGAAACAGTCAGCAAAACAGACAGGAAACCTACAGAATTGGAGAAGATATTCGCAAATGACACTATAGACAAAGGTCTGATATCTAAGATCTATAAAGAACTCCTCAAACTCAACACTCAAAAAACAGATAATACATCAAAAAATGGGCAGAAGACATGAGCAGACACTTCTTCAAAGAAGACATACGAATGGCTGACACATGAAAAAATGCTCATCATCATTAGCCATCAGGGAGATTAAAATCAAAACCACATTGAGATACCACCTTACATCAGTTAGAATGGCCAAAATCAACAAGACAGTCAACAAGTGTTGGAGAGGATGTGGAGAAAGGGGAACCCTCTTCCACTGTTGGTGGGAATGCAAGTTGGTGCAGCCTCTTTGGAAAACAGTGTGGAGATTCCTCAAGAAATTAAAAATAGAGCTACCCTATGACCCTGCAATTGCACTACTGGGTATTTACCCCAAAGATACTGATGTGGTGCAAAGAAGGGCCACATGTACCCCAATGTTCATAGCAGCAATGGCCACAATCGCCAAACTGTGGAAAGAGCCAAGATGCCCTTCAACAGACGAATGGATAAAGAAGATATGGTTTATACATACAATGCAATATTATGCCTCCATCAGCAAGGATGAATACCCAACTTTTATATCGACATGGACAGGACCGGAAGAGATTATGCTGAGTGAAATAATTCAAGCAGAGAGTCAATTATCGTATCATTTCACTTACATGTGGAGCATAAGGAAAAAGATGGAGGACATTGGGAGAAGGAAAGGAAGGGTGAATTGGGAGAAATCGGAGGGGGAGACGAATCATGAGAGACTGTGGACTCTGATAAACAAACTGAGGGTTTTGGAAGGGAGAGGTTGGGGATTGGGTGAGCCTGGTGGTGGGCACTGAGGAGGGCACATATTGCATGGAGCACTGGGTGTGGTGCGTGAACAATGAATCTTGGAACACTGAAAAAATAAAAGTTAAAAAAAAAGACTAAGTTATTAGAAGACAACATAAAATTTCATTTTTTAACTGTAAGCAGAATTTTGTGGACTATTATAAAATAGAATGAACTGCTAGCTTAGCAATTCTGTAAATATGTATTTTAAAAACCCGAGGTAAGAAAAACCTGAGAACATTTCTGGTCAGGAGAAATCAGAAGCACATGATACATACTTGTCAGAGGTCAGCGATGCCAGGTTGTCTACCTGTCCTCCAGCCAAGATGACGTTCATATCACTGAAAGTGCTGACGACTCGCTGCAGGTAATTACTGGCTCCCACCTTACAGCAATTATAGCCAAATACCAGGACCACACGAAGCTCAGGGTTATCTAAAAGACCTGCAGAGAAAAGAAGAGCAACAATTAAAGATAGCCTTAAAACAGGTATATCAAATTTTATTACAATCCTATTTTCTACATTTTGGCAAAATGAAATGTTTCTGCTAATGACCTGCACTTCTAGTTATGTGCAATATGCTGAAGGTGCAAGGTGCTGAAGCTATCCTGTTTCCTTTTTTATTTTTATTTTTACAAACTTTAACGCTCTTCAAAATGTTTACTGCAATTAATTTTCCCCATTAAAAAAGCCAAAATGGCTATTTGAAAATAATACAACCCACACTCAACACAAATAAGGAAGCAGCTGTGGGACTGTGCAGCACCCGTGGTGGAGCACGATGAATGCCATCTCTATACAGGCCACCACCTGGAATGAAAGGGAATGATGGTTTACACAGAACAGAGTTAGCAGTAGTGATAATATAAAGATCTGGAAAAAACAGAAAAGGTGCCAACCACCTGTAGTGTGTTTAATGGTGGTCCCCCCAAAAATGTATCCACAGCAGATCCTCTGGAACCGATGAATGTGAACCCATTTGGGAAAAGGTTCTCTGCAGATGTGATTAAGAATCTCGAGATGAGATCATCTGTTATTATCCAGGCAGGCTCCATAAATACTATGATAAGTGTCCTTAGAAGAGATATATAAGAGACACAGACATAAGAGGAGGCAATGTGACCACAGAAGCAGAAACTGGAGTGATGCAACCATAAGAAATATCCATACCCACCAGAAGGTGGAAGAGGTAAAGAAGAGATTCACCCTAAAGTCTCCAGAGGGAGTGCAGCCCTTTCAACACCTTGATTTCTTTCTCGGACTGTGACAGAATCCATTTCTGTGGTTTAAGATCCCAAGTTTGTGGTCATTTGTTACAGCAGCCTCAGGAAACTGATACATCATGAAAATACACATAGGTCCAATGCGCCTTTCCAGGAGAGGGAGTGGGAGTGAAGATGGATTCAAACTCTTTCCAAAGCAGGAAAACATTCAATTCTGTAGCGTATGGACAAAAAGTAGCTTCCATCAGGGGGCAATATAGCCCAATAGGAGAACGGCTGTACTCCCGCACTCCCCCACAAACTCCCCAGCTTTCACCTGAGGCTCTGGGCACTTTAAGACAATCAATTTGAAATTTTCTGGCATTATCAAACTCATAATTGGACAGGAAAAAAAAAAAATCCAACACCTAACCCACACTCCTGTTTCCACTGACTTCCATCTTGACAGACCTAAGGTGAAGGTCATCAGAAATAAGATTCACTTAAGGAAATTGAGGTGTGGGGTGGGGGAATGACTAATTACTAACACCGAATAATGACTTATCAAGGGAAACTTCCTCTGGTCCACTTTTAATTCTCTATGTAATAAATCACTGATCTGGAGAATGAAAAGGATATTAATATACAAATCCAGTACTTTCATGATTCCATATACCCTAAACCATTAATAAAAGGTCTTTTTCCCCCACAAATACCAGAGCAGCATATTTGGAGAGAATGTTTTTTTTCTAAAATGAATTTTTAGAGTTGGAAGAGGGTTGTGGGATCAACTGTCACTAGACACTAGTCTTACTTTACAAGCAAGCACTGCTACTCCCTGAAAAGTAACCGGCCCAGGAGAGTAATATGGTAGGCTCTAGATTAAAACACACACCTCCTCTCAGACTTTTAGGTTTCAGAAACCTAAAGCTTCTAAATCTCTACCTTCCCTACTATTTTCTAAACTCCAGACACTCTTTTACAATCGTCTACTAAGCATTCTCATTTGAGTACTTTAAAGACACTGCCCTCATTTATTTAACAAACACATAGCCAGTGTGTACCACATCTTCCTCCAGTGGTATTGCTCTACAACTGAGCCACACACACCCAAACCGAGAAACTACCATCACCTCCCCCTACCTCAACTTAGAGAATAAACCCACCTTAGCTCTGGCTGACTGGCTGACAGAGCAGATGGGTCTGTATTTGCCCAACAGACCATCTGGAGCTTCAGATATGCAACAGAAGGAAGGAACAACTCAAACCCCTTGCCACTCAAAACTGAAATGCCTAAGCGACACTTGCCTGAGAAGACCACTCAGCTCTTTTTGAGGTAAATCTTGGCACTGCCTTCAGCCTTGTCTCAGTTCACCTCTGTGGGGAAACAGGGCAGCCCTCTACCCAGGACAAGTCTCTCAGATCTTTCAACTTCGAGAAAGCACGTTAGCCATTTTCCTCAGCTCAGTAGCTTGTTGGGCAGATGACCATACATACTATCCAGCCCAATCTCCAGTTCACTGTTACTTGAAATCCAGCTGTGAGATCTAAGTCACAGCAGAGTGAGTGCCTAAAAAACATGCGGGTCATCCAATCCTTTAGTGGGTCTAAACGTTCTTAGATAAAGCAGAAAGCTCAATGACCAGACCTCACTGGTTTGGCCTCTATTACTGCTTTTATGAAGTTTCACTTGGGGTGATGCCACTGGTGTTCACAGAGTGACATAAGAAACTGCTTAAATCCAGTATTCATCTCCATTCTCGAAACACTGTGAAGAGTTGGGCTTTTTCTGCTCTGGCTCAGCTGAACCTGTGGACCACCTCTAGCAAGTATTGATGGTATAAATTTTGTGAATTGCCCTCAACCCTGGTTTCACTGTGTTCTTCCTACACATGTCCCTCAATTCAGAACTCCTTCACTGATATTGCATGTATATATCTGTGTAAGCTGCCTTAAATTCATTTCAAACAAGCAGAATATAAGTTCATTATGGCTGTGATCAACTAGAAGGCTAAAAGGAAAATAAAAAAAATAAAATAAAATCCAGATGCCAAGACCCATGTCAGATTCAGGAAAGCCAAAATAGGAAGAACTATTCCGAAGACAAGCCAGGACTCCTTGGAAATACTTTAGGTCTGCATGTTCAGATTTCTCTTCTTTATGGAGAAGCCACTTTTTTTTTTCTTCTTTTTAAATATTTTATTTGACAGAGAGTGAGAGAGAACAAGCAGGGAGAATAGCAGGCAGAGGGAGAGGGAGAAGCAGGCTTCTCGCTGAGCAGGGCACCCGATAGAGGGCTCGATCCCTGGACTCTGGGATCATGACCTGAGCCGATACTTAACAACTGGCAGATACTTAACGACTGAGCCACCCAGGTACCCCTGGAGAAGCCAGTCTTGAGACAACTATTTCATGATCTGTTTGCAAGTGATGGGAGTCTAAATGCATGTAGAAAACATACTTAAAAGAAAACATCTACTTAAAATGAGGCTAATACCATAAATAATTTATGGACCAAAGCTGGATTCTCCCTTCCCCACAACTTTCTTTCCTGGGATCTTCATACCTATCTTTTTCACACTAGGGCAGGGGCAAGTATGATGCCAGCACAGTAAGGATGTGGGCTTTGGAGTAAGAGCAGGGTCAGAACTCAGGCTCAACCACTTGCAGCTGTATGACTTTGAGGAAGTTATTGGACTTTGCCAAATTCAGATCCTTCTTCTAAAGCTGGGACAGGAGCAAGTCTCAAGGGTTGTTTTGGTGAAGATAAGATAATGTCATAAAGTAGCACCTATTCTGGTGCCAGGTACCCACCATGGGCTCAACAGAGCATAGCTAAGAAATTTCAATCTGCCTAAACTGAGGCCTTGACCGTAAGTTAGGTTTGTTTCACCAAATAATGAAATGATGAAGCTTAAGGCAAACATTTCTCCTTGAATTAAATGAATCTAAAGTAAACATCAAATTTAGAGGTGGGGAAAAGCCTTGCATCCTATCCTTAAAACTGACTGGGGGTCTCCTGTGTTGTTCTGGCTTTTGAGTAGACATGATTTTTTAGATGCGCCTTATCTCTAATGTTATTCAATAAGAAACTATGTCACTGTGTATGTGGAAGGAAACTTCCACTGTATGAACATGGAGCCTCTGGCACAGGGGCTGTAGGTGGGAGGCATAGTGGGCTGAGGACTGTATTCTGCCACCACCGTAGCCTGGGAGTAAGCCCCTGCTGGCCTCAGTCTGAGTTTTCTGGCCCTCTGCTCCCATATCTAAATGAAGTTTACCACAAGGGCAGGAAAGCATAACAGTATATTGATACCACCTTCCTGTCACTTAAGATTTTTTCACGGGCTGGGCAGCATCTAAAAGAAAGTATCATCAGTTAGGTTTTAGCACCATTTTTCTCTGCTTTGCATCTGATCACTGCATGTGCCTCTCTCAAGATTCTCTATTAAATCTCCATACAGTTTAAAACCTAGTCCTTCAACAGAGTCCCAGGAATTTCGTCTGGCCCCAGGAATTCAGCTAGCTAGCTACCAAACCATTCTGAACACTTACAAACTCAACTGAAGAACGAAGAAAAGAATAGCAGCAACTCTATGAACAGAAAAGCCATCACTTTCTGCAAGGTAGAAGGTGTGGAGAAGTGAATCCGAGGCGATATTTGGGAAGAAAGACTGGGGAGGGAGGGAGCCAGCTCCATCAGCCGGCTCCCAGCAAATGACAGAGAAGCAGAGGACAAAATCGGCTCTTAGAAGTCTGCTCTGGTGGCTAAGCAGGGGGCAGGAGGTGGAACCTTTGCTGGGACAGTGTGGTCTCAGGACCCTTGGGGGGTCACAGAAAGACCGGGGGTGCCTGCCCCACTCAGGTGGAGAAGCCGCCTGCAAAGAATGAGCCCAGGAGTAGGTT
Organism: Potos flavus; assembly: GCA_028534135.1. Classification (NCBI taxonomy): domain Eukaryota; kingdom Metazoa; phylum Chordata; class Mammalia; order Carnivora; family Procyonidae; genus Potos; species Potos flavus. The sequence continues at coordinate 23,596,168 of CM052896.1, read as the reverse complement.
CTCCGCTCAGGGTTGCCACAAACCGTGATCCACGGCACAGTCGGGCCACTGCTCTTCGAGCAGGGACTCAACAAACGGCAGATCTGGGGAGACTCCCCTTCCTCCCCTGGGAGGAGTGACATGGGAGCCCGCTGTAGGAATTTGCTGAGTGAGCATGGAATATGGCCGGAGACCAGGGAGACAGGTGAGACAGGTGTGATTAACTGCTTTTCTCTGAGTGTGCAGAGAGAAGTGGAGACCCGAGCTCTCAGCTCCTCAAGGGCCAGAGATAGGGAGGCCGCCATTTTCACTCCTGACCTCTAAAGCTGAGAGGAAATCCTTCAGGGAACAAAAGCCACAGAGAGCAAACCCCAGCAGATTACTTAGCCTGGTCCCTGGCAAGGACGGTGCAATTCTGCCTGGGGCAAAGACATTTAAGAATCACTGCAACAGGCCCCTCCCCCAGAAGATCAGCAAGAACATCCAGCCAAGACCAAGTTTACCCACCAACGAGAACTGCAAAACTCCAGCGCTAGGGGAATATAGCACATAGAATTATAGGTTTTTCCCTATGATTCTTTTAGTCTTTCAACTTTAGTTTCCTAAATTTTCTTTTTTATTTTTTTGGGAATTGTTCTTCTATCCTTTTTCAACCAACTTCTATCAATTCGTTTTTTTAAAAATCTTTAATTTTCATTGTTACAGTCATATGCCATCCTTCACTGTATTTAACCTTATTTGTGTATATATATAGAAGTTTTTCTTTCTTTAAAATTGTGGGAGGCAGTTTCTTCTAACAGACCAAAATAGACCAAATCTAGTGTATATGGCTCTGTTCTATTCACCAGCCTGATCATGTGTTTGTTTGTTTTCTTTTCTCTTTTTTCTCCTCCCCCGCCAGTTGTGGGTCTTGTCTGATTTGTTTAGTGTATATTTCTCTGGGGTCGCGGTTACTCTTTAAGCATTTTGTTCTCTTGCTCACCTAATCTCTTGACAAAATGACAAGACGGAAAAACTCGCCTCAAAAAATAGAACAAGAGGCAGTACCTACTGCCAGGGACCTAATCAATATGGACATTAGTAAGATGTCAGAACTAGAGTTCAGAATAACGATTATGAAGATACTAGTTGGGCTTGGAAAAAAGCAGAGAAGACACTAGAGAATATCCTTTCTGGAGAACTAAAATCTAACCAAGTAGAAATCAAAAAGCTTATTAATGAGGTGGAATCGAAAAAGGAGGCTCTAACTGCTAGGATAAATGAGGCGGAACAGCAAATTAGTGATACAGAAGACCAAACGACGGAGAATCAAGATGCTGAGAAAAAGACAGATAAACAACTACTGGATCATGAGGGGAGAATGCGAGAGATAAGTCATACCATAAAGCAAAACAATATTAGAATAACTGGGATCCTAGAAGGCAAAGAAAGAGAGGGGCAGAAGGTATACTGGAGCAAATTATAGTGGTGAACTTCCCTACTCTGGGGAAAAGAACAGGCATCAAAATCTAGGAGACACAGAGAACCTCCCCTCAAAATCAGTAAAAATAGGTCAACACCCCGACATCTAACAGTAAAACTTACAAATCTCAGAGACATAGAGAAAATCCTGAAAGCAACTCGGGACAAGAGGTCTGTAACCTACAACAGTAGAAACATTAGATTGGCAGTAGACCTATCATACACAGAGACCTCGCGAGGCCAGAAAGGACTGGCATGATATATTCAGGGTACTAAATGAGCAAAACATGCAGCCAAGAATATTTTATCCAGCTAGGCTGTCACTGAAAATAGAAGGAGCGATAAAAAGCTTCCAGGACAAACAGAAACTAAAAGAATTTGCAAATCACTAAACCAGCCCTACAAAAAAATATCGAAAGGGGTTGTCCTCTAAGCAAAGTGAGAGCCCAAAAGTACCACAGACCAGAAAGGAACAGAGACCATATACAGTAAATGGTCACCTTACAGGCAACACAATGGCATTAAATTCATATCTCTCAATAGTTACCCTGAATGTAAGTGGGCTAACTGCCCCAATCAAAAGACACAGGGTATCAGATTGGATAAAAAAGCAAGACCCATCAACATGCTGTCTGCAAGAGACTCATGTTAGACCCAAAGACACTTCCTGATTCAAAGTGAGAGGGTGGAAAACATTTATCATGCTAATGGACATCAAAAGAAAGCTGGTGTGGCAAGCCTTATATCAGACTAATCTTAAGCCATAGACTGTAATAAGAGATGAAGAAGGACACTAGATCATACTTAAAGGGTCTATCCAACAAGAAGATCTAACAATTGTAAATATTTATGCACCGAACATGGGAGCAGCCAATTAATAACGAAATCAAAGAAACACATGGACAATAATACAATAACAGTAGGGGACTTTAACACCCCTCTCACTGCAATGGACAGATCATCTAAGCAAAAGATCAACAAGGAAATAAGGGCTTTAAATGACACATTGGACCAGATGGACCTCATAGATATATTCAGAACATTCCATCCCAAAGCTACAGAATATACATTCTTCTCTAGTGCACATGGAACATTCTCCAGAACAGATCACATCCCGGGTCACAAATCAGGTCTCAACCAGTACCAGAAGATTGGGATCATTCCCTGCATATTTTCGGACCACAATGCTTTGAAACTGGAGCTCAATCACAAGAGGAAAGTCGGAAAGAACTCCAATACATGGAGCCTAAAGAGCATCCTACTAAAGAATGAATGGGTCAACCAGGAAATTAAAGAAGAATTTAAAAAAGTCATGGAAACAAATGAAAATGAAAACACAACTGTTCAAAGCCTTTAGGATACAGTGAAAGAGGTCCTAAGGGGGAAGTATATAGCACTACAAGCCTTTCTCAAGAAACAGGAAAGGTCTCAAATACACAACCTAACCCTACACCTAAAGCAACTGGAGAAAGAATAGCAAAGAAAGCCTATACCCAGCGGGAGAAGAGAAATAATAAAGGTCAGAGCAGAAATCAATGAAACAGAAACCAAAAGAACAGTAGAACAGATCAACGAAACTAGGAGCTGGTTCTTTGAAAGAATTACTAAGACTGGTAAACCCCTGACCAGCTTATCAAAAAGAGAAGGACCCAAATATATAAAATCATGAATGAAAGAGGAGCGCTCACATCCAACACCAAAGAAATACAAACAATTGTAAGAACCTATTATGAGCAACTATATGCCAACAAATTAGGCAATCTGGAAGAAATGGATGCATTCCTAGAGATGTATAAACTACCAAAACTGAACCAGGAAGAAACAGAAAACCCGAACACGCCCATAACCAGCAACGGAATTGACGGTAATCAAAAATCTCGCAACAAACAAGAGCCCAGGGCTAGATGGCTTCCCAGGGGAATTCTACCAAACATTCAAAGAAGAATTAATACCTATTCTTCCGAAACTGTTCCAAAAAATAGAAACAGAAGGAAAGCTTCCAAACTCTATGGGGCCAGTATTACCCTGATCCCAAAACCAGACAAAGACCCACCAAAAAGGAGAATTACAAACCATATCCCTGATGAACATGGATGCCAAAATTCTCACCAAGATACTAGCCAATGGGATCCAACGGTACATTAAGAGGATTATTTGCCACGACCAAGTGGGATTTATTGCTGGGCTGCAAGGGTGGTTCAACATCTGCAAATCAATCCATGTGATACACCACATTAATAAAAGAAAGGACAAGAACCATATGATCCTCTCGACTGATGGAGAAAAAGCATTTGACAAAGTATAGCATCCTTTCTTGATTAAAACTCTTCACAGTGTATGGATAGAGGGTACATAGCTCAATATCATAAAAGCCACTTATGCAAAACCCACAGCAAATCATTTGCAATGGGGAAAAACTGAGAGCTTTTCCCCTAAGGTCAGGAACACGGCAGGGATGTCCACCATCACCACTGCTGTTCAACACAGTACTAGAAGTCCCAGCCTCAGCAATCAGACAACAAAAAGAAATAAAAGGCATCCAAATCGGCAAAGGAGGAGTCAAACTCTCACTCTTTACGGATGATACGATACTTTATGTGGAAAACCCAAAAGACTCCATACCAAAACTGCTAGAACCCATACAAGAATTCAGCAAAGTGGCAGAATATAAAATCAATGCACAGAAATCTGTTGCATTTCTATACACCAACAACGAGACAGAAGAAAGAGAACTTAAGGAGTCGATCCCACTTACAATTGCACCAAAAACCATAAGATACATAGGAATAAACCTAACTAAGGAGGCAAAGGATCTGTACTCAGAAAACTACAGAATACTCATGAAAGAAATTAAGACACAAAGACATGGAAAAACGTTCCATGCTCATGGATTCGAGATATTGTGAAAATGTCTATGCTACCTAGAGCAATCTACACATTCAATGCCATCTCTACCAAAATACCATCAACTTTTTTTCACAGAAATGGATCAAATCATCCTCAAATCTGTATGGAACCAGAAAAGAACCCGATTAGACAGAGGTATGTTGGGGGGGAAAAAAAGAAGGTGGTGGCATCACAATTCCAGACTTCAAGCTCTTTTACAAATCATCAAGACAGTATGGTATTGGCACAAGAACAGCCACATAGATCAAGGGAACAGAACAGAGAACTCAGAAATGGACCCTCGAC
>CM052896.1:23541475-23591036 GCA_028534135.1 Potos flavus | reverse complement strand
AAAATTGGACAGCCACATGTAGAAGAATGAAACTGGCCCATTTTCTTTCACCATACACAAAAGAAGACTCGAAATGAATGAAAGACCTAACGTGAGACAGGAATCCATCAAAATGCTAGAGAAGAACACAGGCAGCAACCTCTTCGAACTCGGTTGCAGCAAGTTCGTCCTAGACACATCTTCAAAGGCAAGGGAAACCAAAGGCAAGGGAAGCCAAAGGCAAAATAGAACTACTGGGACTTCATCAAGATAAAAAGCTTTTGCAGAAGGAAACAGTCAATAAAACCAAAAGACAACCGACAGAATGGGAGAAGATACAGCTAACAATACCATGACCAAATCTTACATGCGGTACCTAAAATGTAAAAATGAGTGGATGATGTCAATGTCTACAAATAAAACTGAAACCTAGAAAGCCATTGGGCCCTGTGGCACTCTTACAGGTTGAGTTTTGCCCAAGAGAGTGTCAGAAGGACGTGTTTCTTTTTTTTTTTTTTTAAGATTTTTATTTATTTATTTGTGAGAGAGAGAGAGAGAGCACAAGCAGGCAGAGAGGCAGGCAGCAGCAGAGGCAGAAGCAGGCTCCTCGCCAAGCAAGGAGCCCGATGCGGGACTCGATCCCAGGACCCTGGGATCATGACCTGAGCCGAAGGCAGCCGCTTAACCAACTGAGCCACCCAGGCGTCCCGGAAGGACGTGTTTCTAAAAGAGAAAGAATCACAGGTATGAGACAGTGTGTGATGTACTAGCTACCCAACTCAAGCATTCTCCAGGGAGGGAAAAAAAGCCCTGGCTCTTAAGCTTAAGCCCGTGGAAAAGCAATCAGCAGTCCTGAGGCTGCCTTCTCCAGCTCTTCTGTTTATAGAAGGATGGGGGTCATAGGCTGCCAGGTACTGCTTTCATGCTTAGAGCTACTTTACTGAACAACTTGAAGCCTTTAGGAAAGAAATGCAGACCATCTTAAGGTGGGAGGCTCCTCCCTTTATTACAATATGCTCTGCTGGGTTCAAAGGTGCTCAAGGGGGAGACAGAGGAGAAGTAAAGCAGCCACAGTTGTAGACATTCCATCCTCCCTTCAACCCAAGCAGCTCTGCTCTGCTCTATTTGCTTTATTTTTATGTTGGTACCCCATGTAAGATTTTATTTAGAAATGAACTGTTTCAATGAAAAGTTAGGAAATTGCTGAACAACTTCCTCATTGAGGAGTCTCAATTAAGTCTTCAACATAAGCACAAGAGAGGACATCATGGTATTAGCTAGGATTCAGCAGGAAGTTAATTAGAGGAAAGCTGTCAGCAGGAGGGAGGAGGGAAGGGACAAAAGCAAGGAAGATTATGTGTTCTGTTCTGCAGAACCAGCAGTTCTCACCAAGGAGACACTGGGCCAGGTGTTGACCTTCGGTAAGCCAGTTTGAGCTCAACTGAGGCTGAGGACCTGTGCAGGAGCCCCCAACTTGTCCTGAAGTTAACTTTAGCTCATTGTAATTTTAAGATCTCCTCCTATGGGCAGAGTTTTCTGCCATTTTTTGAACATAAGATGTATGCACAACATGCTGACATACTAAGCATGGGCAACTGAACCAAAATGCCTAGTAATAACAGAGTATGTGTAAATTCTTCAATGTATATGCAAGCACCCCCTAATACACTGAATAAAAGCTTCCTGTACCAACCCACAGAGAGCCAGTGCTTTGGGAGCTACTTGTAACAAGTAATGAAAAGTTCCTTGCTGTCAACACTTCTTTGGGTTGTGTTCAACAGAATACACCCCAACCAATGAACCTCTCAAGTTGTTACAGTGTTACATCACTCAAGTCAACCCTGGACAAGAAAAAGAAACTACTGAGCTTCCCTCCTCTCTCCTCTTGCTCCTCCCATTACTGAGCTGGTTCCTATTTTCTTTAATTACCATTAATTACCTAGTGATTCCCAAATTTATATTTTTAGTCCTGACCACTCTCCTGAACTCCAGAACTATACATTCAACTGTCTAATCAGTGTCTCCATCTCAAATTCAACATATCCAATCCAGTCTGTCTCCCTTCCCTCAGGAGATGCTACTGTGCAACTGTGCTGCCCAGAAACCTGCGTGACGTAGAGGTCACTCCCCTCATTCTCAAAACCCAACATTTTAATCAGTCACCACATCCTGTTGATTCCACCTCAAAACTCTGTCCTGAATCCATCTGTTTCTTCACCTCCACCTGCCATCAACTCTTGCCTTAACCACTATAACGGATTCCTGTTTTTCCTACATCTGCTCTCATATTCCTCCAAATTGATGGCCACACCACAGCCAGAGGGGTATTATAAAAAGTCCTATCTGATTCTGTCACTTTTTTGTTTAGAATCCTGGCTTCCCACTGCCCTTAATTATGTAAAATCCTTACTACGTTTTATGGGCATGACATGGCCCCAGCCTGCCTCTACAGCTTCACCTCATATCACACTCCCCCACTCCTTGCTATCCCCACTTCTCCAGACACACTAGATTTCTTTGTTTCACAAATGAGCATATGAGTCCACAGCATTTCAATCCTGAAGGTGCAATACCAGGCCCTTTCTATTTCCTGTCCTTGATCTTAGGCTACATTGCTCTATTTTTGTCAGTAACCTAGAAAGAAGGTGAAGATCACCTATAATTCTGCTACCCACCTGAGGGACCCCTCCCCACTCTAGTTCACCTGTCTTAGGGCCCTGTCCAAATGTCATTTTCCCCAACACCCCACACTAGATTTTTAAGCTCCATGGTTATGTCTTCTAGCACCTCCGCGCTTCTACTTGGTATACATTTCACATCTGTGGTACTTTATTCAAAATTGGTCTGTTCTGCTAAACTGGAAGCTCCAGAAGGCAGGAACTTAACAATGTATTTCTAGAGTCCCACACATACAGTGACTGGCATATGGCATGCATGCAAGCAGTTTCTAAATGAACAACAATGGCTTTTCCTGAAGCTTTGGTGAGGTGTTTCTGCCCTTCTCAAGAATTAAGTGCTGGCCCATCCATATTTTTTTTTCATACCAGGGACTATTTTTTTTTTTTTTAAGATTTTATTTATTTGAGACAGAGAGAGAGAGAGAGAACATGAGTCGGGGAGAGGGAGAAGCAGACAGTGGGAGCCCCACACAGGGTGATCCCAGGACCCCGGGATCATGACCTGAGCTGAAGGCAGACACTTAATAGACTGAGCCACCCAGCTGCCCCCACCACCCGAGACTATTTTTAATACAGTCCTTAGAACACATAGACCTTAAAACAACCTATGCCTCATTTTAAAAATGTGCCAATTTTGGTAAGTTCAAAAAGAATGAAAGAATCTGTGCATATGAAATTATATATACTATGATCCTGGGTCAGACTATGACATCCCCTATACACAAGGTCTAGAAGAACTAGAATTCTCAAATGCAAGGTCCCTGTCTTCAGAGGTACTGCCAAGTTCATGGGTGAACTGAGCCACTTTGTTGCTTACTGTGGGCCTTCACAGATCTTCTAATCACTCTGGCCAAACACTATAAGGCAAGGAAAGACAAACTACAGCCCATGCACCAAATATGCCCCCCCACCGCATTTTTGTAAATAAAGTTTTATTGGAACCCAGCCATTTGTTTATGTATTGTCTATAGCTGCCTTTCCACTCCAATGGCAGAGCTGACAGATGCAACTGAGACTGCAAGCCTAGCAAAACCTAATTTACTATCTGGCCCTTTACAGAAAAAGTCTGCTGATCCCTGTGGGATACTACCATGAACAGGGTGCTTTCCGATGTTACAGAACACAGAAGAGTCGTCCCAAGTATTTGGTGCAGGAATGCAGGCCAGGGCTTTATGGAGAGGGCACATCCCATGCGTAGCCTCCAACCACTGACTCCCTGCCCACCTCAGATTCCTCCATCTTCTTGAGCACATAAAAGATAATGACCCAAATTCAGAATACAGGAAATCTGGAAGTCCAATAGTATGTGAAAGAATAGAGATTATCACCTCAATCTAAGCAAAACTTCAATGTCCGGAATACTATCAACAGGATGAAAAGGATGCCTTGGAATAAGCCAAAATTGTTGACAGCAAACAGTTCTGGAAAGGATCCCAATAAGAACACTTCACAGAGCAGAATAAACATGTGGCTGCTTTTCCCTTCAGTTCTATGATTCCCATACTTAGCACTATAATGCAAACAAGGTTTCACAAATCCAGTAACTATTTTATCATAAATGGATGGTTCATTCCGCTCAAGATTTTGGCTCTTTCTTGTAAAATGATAAAACTAGGCTTCTAGCTTCAAGCAGTGCTTTGATCAGGACCTTCATCACCATGCCCAAGGTGGTATGGGACAGAGGAGAGAGCATGTGCCTAGGAGGTATCATCCTCACTTCTGAACAAAAGAGAGAGCACACGGGTCTGGTAATATGACCGTCAGCAAGAGCACTAAATTAAAGGCCAAACAAGCATGTCTAATGGAGTCTGACTTTTGCCAATCCTGCTCCTTCTGCCTTAGTGTTCTTGATTTCTGTTCTCTGTACCATCAGCACCCCACTCTCTTACGTACAAAACTCAAAGTTATCACTGAGTCAGCCAGTCTCCCTTCTCTTTCATACCTAACCATCTAACTTTCTCCAATCAATTTCCTGCTCTTCATGCTCTGGTATTATTATTATTATTTTTTAAAGATTTTATTTATTTGACAGAGAGAGAGAGAAATCACAAGTAGGCAGAGAGGCAGGCAGAGAGAGAGGGGGAAGCAGGCCCCCTGCTGAGCAGAGAGCCCAATGCGGGGCTCGATCCCAGAACCCTGAGATCATGACCTGAGCGGAAGGCAGAGGCTTTAATCCATTGAGCCACCCAGGTGCCCCTCTGGTATTATTTCTTGCCTAGATTCTTGCAGGGGGCTCCTAACTAGTCTCCCTGCCTGCAGTATCTCCCCACTCTGGAGGGTCACATTTGCTACTAGGAGAACATTTCTGGTTAAAAGTTGCCGTTTACTGACTATACTCCCTAGCCTGGCCTCACTGTGCCCCATGCTTTGTTTACAAAAGTGAAATGTTTACTATTTCCCTTATGTGCTCTCATTACCCAGCTCTGTGCCTAGGTTTCTGCTCATCGTTTAGCCTATCCTGTTACCAATCTTATCTTTCATGTTTCTCATTCTTCAAAGCCTTAAATGCTACTTGCCCCACGAAGCTTCCTCATTCTCCCACCCGCTGGCAATCCTTACAGCAATCTATCCAGACCTCTTTTATAGAGAGGCCCACCTCAATTTCTCATTTGGGTTATAATACTCATGTATCTGTCACATCCTTCCTGGAATAGCACTGAGACAGAATCTGCATCCAATTAATTTTTCTAACCCTATGGGACCTTTCAATAAGCTGAATGAAATTAACATATATTTCTCCATCATGAACCCAATGAATATACCCATCCTCTTGTCAGCATCAAACTGTATCTCTTCTTCCTTCCTTGTTCTAAATTTGCTGCTGGAATATTTTCCAAAATCTGTAAGAAGCCATCTTAGATACTCTTTGCAGACAGCCTTCCAGGCTATATGTAAATGGCTCCCTCAAACCAACAACTCTGAACAACTCCCTCTTGAGTTTCAACCCACAAATTTCTAACCGCCAATCTAAGAGAGATCTGGTTTGCTAAGAACTGTTAACTTAAGCCAGCCTTCCAAAAAGTCTCATTATAACATGACAAAGTCTCTCTGGTTTGGCTATACAGTCACATTTGCTCCTAAAATTCTTTCTGCCTTTGTAGTTAACATTAGGTCAGTTTAAAAGGCACAATCTGAAGTTTTCCTACACTTGATCTTAGCCAAAAGGACAAGAAGCGATAATCTGAAGTTTTCCTTAGAGAATGTTTGGCATACTTGATTTCCGGTCACTTTATCAAAACAGGTAACTCTGGTCTTCTGTTTGTGTACCATGTAGTCTAAGAGCCTTTGCTCTCTACTCTTAAGAGTAAGAGTTTAGTTTCCTCACCAACAACACCCTGTGACAATTTCTAACTGGCAAAGCCATCATGAGGATTAGAAATAACATGGAACTCAGGACCCAGCTTACAATGCCTCAGTATTAATTACCATTGTCCCCAGCAGCCAAGACATGTGCATGTTCCTCTGACGTGATGCTTCTAAATGGGATGATAAGAATACCCGAGACCTTTGCTGCCCTTTCACTGAATGTCCTTTTCCTGAGCCCTGCCCAGTCTATTCTTTCACATACCACAAGGCCACACTGCAGGTGGATCACTGTGACCCACTACTAAGCCTCCTTAAGGTACAGAGGCCAACGTTAGCCTACCATCTATCTAGCAAGGTATTTTGCTATGTGCTTTACATAAGTCATTTCGTCTAATTCTTATGACTCTTTAAATTAGTTAATTCCACTTTATAGATGGGAAACAGAGGCTGAGGAAAGTTAAGAAACTTGTCCTAAACTGGAAAGTTAGAAAGTAGCAGGACTAGAGCAGCTACAAGCCTGCGTTCTTACTAGCTAGAGTATCCTGCCTTACACCAGACTAGTGGTCGAAACTTCCTGTGCTTTACCTACACCTGTACCTGACAACTCTCTTTCACGTTATTGAGGCCTGCTGCTGCCAGCTGCTGATCTTTGCAGCCAATGCCTCCTCCTTCTGTGCTTTTCCTTCCATCCCCACCAACCACTTTAAGTCTTTTTTTTGCATTGTAAAGGACAGTTACGTAAGTCAGTCTCAATGTGTAGACTCCTTTTTTTTTTCTCATCAGTAAACCAATCAAAAATTTTCCCTCCACTGCTACATAATTTTTTACTCCTGCTGGATTCTGTGCCATTTCAAATAATAAGAGGCTTACCTCTACAGGATGGCTGACTGATGCATAAACAGGTCACCACTGAGTATTTTTTATGCCAACACAGTTTTTTTTTTTTTGCCAACACAGATTTTTTTAATGAGTTAATGCCAATCAGTTCATTTGTAGTTGTAGACAAAAAGTCTTAACACTGTTCTGCTTGAGTAACTGCTTTGTTGCTTATTATATTAAATTACGATTTCTCATAAGATCCTGGAAATTAAGGCAACCCTTCACCTCTTCAAAATTGCCTCTCATATCCTGTCTACTCAGGCCAAGCTTCCTCTGACATGTCCTAGTAAACCCTTGTTTGACAGACTCTGCCTTAACTTACAGCTTTGCAAAAACATAGCAAGTTCACTATACCGAATCCCACCTTTCTAATTAGTTAACATAGAATTAACTTCTATCTTTTAAGAATTTTTTCACAATAAATGCCTTTTATTACTGTAAAAAAATGCTTTAAAAAACTTTTCAGAAAATAAAAATAGGCCAAATGATTAAATATTCAAAGAGAAAGAAGTGCTTCAAAATTCAGAATTAAATATAAATACATTTATTATCAAGAGTATTTTTGAAAAATTTTTCATCTCTGGTTCTCTCAGGCTTTAACAAATAAAATAATTTAAAAAGTAAATTAAAAAATTTTTTTAAAATAGAAAAGTAAAAAAAAAATTGCTCAGCCCATCAAAAATAAGTAAATAAATAAATAAAAATAAATCAGTTTTACAAAGAGTATACTGCAGTAGCCTCTGCTTATCACTAGTTTGAATTATCCACATCTCTAGTAACCTGTATACTTAATTTTGACTCTCTCAAAGGAACAAACAAAATCAATCAACAAATTGGGCAATTAATGGTAAAAGTGACTTACCTACTTCGGTGAGTTGTTGTCTTTCTAGTGTTAAATTCTTTGGGTCCTTAATAAAATGAAAGGGTTGTATTTTTATTCCTTCAATTTGAGGGAATAATAGGGCAAAACCAGACTCTCCAATTTCTATTTCCTGAGGTCGATTGTTAGCTGATCCCATTGGAGTCACTAGGAAAAAAAGTTAAACAGTTTCATGAACAGATTTATTTATTTATTTATTTAAAAAAAGATTTTATTTATTTATTTGACAGAGAGAGATCACAAGTAGGCATCGAGGAAGGCAGACAGAGGGGGTGGTAAGCAGGCTCCCTGCTGAGCAGAGAACCCAATGCAGGGCTCGATCTCAGGACCCTGAGATTATGACCTGAGCCAAAGGCAGACGCTTAACCAACTGAGCCACCCAGGCGCCCCTCAAAAACAGATTTAGTAAAAACTGAAGTTTCATTTGGTAACACTTCATTTGATATGTACCCAGCCCCACCTAGATAGCTATAGTTTGGGTAACCAAGATAATCAACAAGTTAAAAGTTGAGTAAAAGTTTCTCAGCTTTGGAATTTTAGGAATAGTGTTATGAGGTCTGCAATCTACTTTCAAATTGTTCAGAAAAAATGTTTTTACAAACAGAAAAAAAGCAACTGTTGCAATGTTTTTTAAACTGGTAAATCTAGAAAAGAAAAATGGATGTTTAGTATACTATTCTATCATTCTTCAACTTTGAAGATTTGTTGACATTTTTCTAAGTAAGTTGGGGGTAAAAAAAATACATCAAAGCAATTCTATTTTTAAAAAATTACCCTAAAAATACTGACAATTGTATAAAGTATGTATATGTGTATATACATATATACACACATGTACATATACACACAGATATATATGCACATATACACACAAAGTACTTTTATTACAGAATTTAAAAAAAGGAGAAATGGGACAGGGTGATTCTAAAATATATGTGGATATTGCAGTCACTGATATAATCAACTTTTACAGTTTTATTGTCCAATCTCAGTTGCTAAAAAAGATTGTAATGGTTAAATTTGCTAATTCTGTGGGATTCATCTCTGAAGACTGAGAGTTTCACACCATGAAATGACTTCAGAGTCTAAATACTATGAAGCCATGGTATCCAGGACTACTGGATAGTCCTATTCCTGTTTCACTGGGGGGAAAAAAATGAACTGCCTTGACATCCTATGTGGAATGTTTTAATTAAGCATATATCAAATGGCCTGTAAATTTCTTGAAAAACCACTGAAGAATTTCCAAATAATATGTCTTCAAAAAAGAAAAAAAAAAAAAATATGTGGAAATGCAAAGAACCTAGATAGCCAAAACAATTTTTAAAAAGAACATCAGGGGCGCCTGGGTGGCTCAGTGGGTTAAAGCCTCCGCCTTCAGCTCAGATCATGATCTCAGGGTCCTGGGATCGGGCCCCGCATCGGGCTCCCTGCTCAACAGGGGGCCTGCTTCCCCCATCTCTCTCTGCCTGCCTCTCTGCCTACTTGTGATCTCTCTGTCAAATAAATAAATAAAATCTTAAAAAAAAAAAATCAAAACCTACACTAATCAATCTTTAAAAAGAATATCAGGACCTACAGTAATATGGCATTGGATTAAGGACAGACAAATATATCAATGGAACAGAATTAAATCCAGAAACAGACCTACAAACATGCAGTCAATTATTTTTGACAAAGGTGCGAAGGCAATTAGAGGAAAGAAAAATCTTCAACAAAGGGTGATGAAATAATCGGATAAACATATGAAAAACAACAACAAAAAACCTTGAAGCCTACCTTATGCCATATACAAAGATTAATTCAAGTTAGGTCACAGAACTAAATATAAGAGCTAAAACCACACAGCTTATAGAAAAAGACAAGAGAATATCTTTGTGACTCTGAGATAGGCAAAGATTTCTTGGAGAGGATATAAAAAACATTCACCAGAAAAGAAAAAACATAAATAAACTGGATTTCACCAAAATAAATGTTCATTGGTCATGAAAGACACTGTTGAGAGAATGAAAGCGAGCAACAGACTGCGAGAAAATATTTACAACACCTATTCTTGTAAAGGTTTTGAACTAGAAACAAATACAGCTCAAAAATAAAAACACCCAATTAAAAAAATCACTGAGAGACTTGGATATTTCACAAAAACAGATATACAAATAGCCAAAAACATCTGAAAAGATGCTCAACATAATTAAAATCATTGGAGTAACTCAAAACCACCACAAGAAGCCTCCTCATACACACTACAACGGCTAAAATTAAAAGACTCATTTGAAGACACTAAATGTTAGTGAGGATATGTAGCAGTAAGCATCTGAAACCTTCATTCATCGCTGGTGAGTATAAATGGAACAACTCTGGAAAATAGTTTGGCAGTTTCTTATAAAGGTAAACATAAACCAACCCCAAGATCCAGCAATTCCACCTCTTCCAAGAAGAACAAAATCAGGTCCAAAAGAAGACTTACATAAAAATGTTTACAACATGGGGCGCCTGGGTGGCTCAGACTGTTAAGCAGCAGATTCTTGATTTCAGCTCAGGGTCCTGGGACCAAGCCCCACGGCTCCCTGCTCAGTGGGGAGTCTGCTTGTCCCTCTGTCCCTCCCCCTGGCTCTTGCTTGCACTCTCTCAAATAAATAAAATCTTAAAAAAAAAAAGTGTTCACAATGGCATCATTCGTGAGAGCCAGGAATGTGAAACAATCCAAATCCACATCAAAAAGAGTGGAAAAATAGTCTATTTATGTAACAGAATAATACTCGATCATTTTTAAAAGAATTACTGATACACATAGTAACACAATCTCAAAAATATGTTGTTAAAAATATTTATACCGAGTAAAAAAGCCAAGACATAAAAAGTTCCATTTTTTATGTATGTTCCATTTATATAACATATATGGTTCCATTTATATGACATTCAACAATAGGCAAACTAATCTATGGTCGCAGAAATCAGAACTGGGGTTTCCTTTGCAGACAGAGATCAACAGGAAAAGGACACGAACAAACTTCCTGAGATGATGGAAATATTCTCTATCTTGACTGGCGTGTAGCTTACCCAAGAGTATACATTTGTCAAAACTCGTTAAATTGTGCAAATCACTGGAAGTAAAGTTCATCTTAAAAGAATGATAGTGACCTCTGCACATATAAGAATGAACAATTTTTCTCAAACCTTAAGTTTATTGAACCTAAAGAAGGAAGATGGGCCAGCAGCCAATGGCTGTTTTAGAAACAATCACTAAACTGTGGCCTAAGAAAAAGGAGTCCAACCGTCTTGGTCGAAGTGTTGTTGGGACATGCGTGGAACTGGGTCAAAGAAAGCACCTAGCTGCAGAGGAATCAAAACCAGTAAGTGTCCAAGAAAACACAAGAGAGAACAGGAATGGCATCTAATCCTGACACCAAGATCTTAAGGAAACTCGGAACAGCCAAAGTTAGAACTCCTTCAGGGTAAGGCAAGTACAAAAGGAAGGATTAAGGCAGACCTCCCACTCTCACAGTGGGGTCCTCCCCACGTCCACCCTCCCTCTCCTGCCTCCAACCCCCAGCTGAAATTTTAGAAAGGAGAAATGTGATTATGCTTTGAAAAAGCAAAAGCGGGTGAGAGGTGGGGAGGCCTATGAAAATGATGAAGCTACTATTCTATATAATCATTTGCTAACAATTAGTAATGGTAATACCTAGATCGCTCGTTTAAGGAAAATTCAAAGGCTAAAAAAACCATGGTTACTGTTACCATTTTTTTAATCCAATGAGAAACAAAATGTGTAGTGATATGATAGGCAGATGTACTAATAGGAGATGGGGAGCTGATAAAGGGAGAGATGAAATAGTCCCTATCAGCCATGTATTTACCCTCATTCATTTGTAAATACTTGAAATCCTTTGTACTTCACTGTATAAGACTCTTAAATTCAGATCAAAAGTCTCTCAGTAAAGATTAAAAATGCCAATTATGGAGTATTACTGAGTGGGATAAAGAAAATCCTAATAGCTAACATTTACTCACTGATTCCTGCACATCTCTACTCTGACTACTTTTCATGTGTTAACTCAATTCATCTTCATAACCGTCCAAAGATGGATTGTCAATCACCTCCATTTCATATATGAGGACACTAAACCCTCTGAAGTTATTAGGTAAGTCGCCCAAAGTCATACAGAGAAATACTAAGTACAGCTGGGATTCTAATCTCGGGACCTGAACCACTGCACAATGACTGCCTCAACAGAGTATCTTTCCCTCATGAGCTATAGAAAAGAATCAACAATAATAAAAACCAGTAAAAATTCACCAGCAGGGAGGAGGGGCAAGATGGCAGAGAAGTAGGAGACCCTGTTGCCAGAACATGCTGAACACCCATGAAATCAGCCTGAGAAGTAAGATTATTCACTTCTGGATCTCTACAGGAGCAGAAAGCAGCAGTGGAGAGGTAAAGAGCAGTGGGAACACTCGGACCTATATCAGAGGATAAACAGAAGGGGGAGGGAGCCACCAGAAGCGACCCAAGGAAAGTAATACCCCAAACAAAAGTGCCCTGTGGTTGGGGACCAGCATTAACTTAGAGTCTGGTTAAAAACACTCAAAAAGAGCAAAAGATCCTAAGGAGCAACTAGCGGAAGTGGGAGGTCACGGGCACGGGCCTAAGCCCACGTTCCCAGGAAGGACACCACCACGGGCGACCCCCCGCGTCAAAGAGAGACCGGGGAGGGGTCCAGTCCGTGGTCCATGACCCTGCAGATTTCCGCTGCTTGCACCACTTTGTGGGCTGGACGCACTCCGGCAAGCACCTTAGAGAGCCTGGCGTGAGCCTTAGCTGGCGGCCTCTAGGACCTCGGTCATGCCCCTCCAGCCCCAGAATTTGGGTGCTCCCAGCCTGCGACTGAGAGAACCCGGTCTACCGCACCCGGGGTGGGCCAGGAGACCGGAGAGCAGTCCCGGCAACGGCAGCCACCAAAAGTGAGCTTCCCAGACCAATATCCCTCCTGGCTTTAGTAGCGCAGGGTTGCAGAGGCAAGCGGGAACCGCGCGGGGACACCGGGATGGTGACTGGGGTGCGCACCTCCTGTGGGAGGCTGAGGTGTGAGCGGAGTTTGCAGAGGGGGCGTCTGTGTGTTCTGGACCACCCAGAGGGGAGCAGATTGAGGCTTCTCTCGGAGGCGGAGGTCTGGGTATGGGCAGATTCTTTGCTCGGACCCTCCAAAAAGCCCGCAAAAAGCCGCAAAAGAACAAAACCTCCAGAAAACAAAAGCCTGAAAAACCGGTTTCCACAGAGCCCAGCCCCATGATAGCCAGCAGAGCAACTCAACCCAAGCAAGAGTGACTGGAAAACAACGAGGCAGGCCCCTCCCCCAGAAGATGAGACAAAAATGAGAGGCCAATAACCACAGGGTCCCCATAAAACTGTAAAACCCCAACATATATTAAGATCCCGATAATGCCCTAAAACCTGTACATTTCATAGATACAAGTTTTTCTTTTTTTGATTTGTTCTCACGATTTTCAGTCTTTTAATTTTTTTAAACTACTTAACATTACAACTAGAGGCTTAACACAGCGATATACTCAGGAAGATGCAAAATAACCTTCCTCGCCTGCATCGAGGATTTATAACCACCCTCCCATCTTATCCTTCTATTGGTGTTTCTGTGTATTTGTTTTTGTTTTGGTATTATATAAATCTTATTCTTGGGGTTCATCCTGACGAGGTTCTTTTATTTCTTGTCATTTACCTTTCTCAGTCTTTATGTTTGTTTATATACCTTATAAATCTTATTTTGGGGGCTCATTTTGGCTGGTATTTCTTTTTTTCTCTTTCTCTCTCTTTTTGTCTTTTTTCTTTCTTTTTGGTGGTGAATTCTGATTGCTCCGAAACCTTCCAGGGTGCACCTTGCCTGGATCGTGTGTGATACATTCAGTTATACATCCCCTCAACCACTTCTCATCAGAATGACTAGGAGAAGGAACACCCAACAGAGGAAAAACCCAGAGACTGCGCCCTCTCCCTCAGAACTATTGGATATGGACATAAACAGTATGTCGGAAATGGAATTCAGGGTAACAGTAACTCAGGCAATGGCTAGGATTGAGAAAAACATTAATGACAACATAGAATCTCTAAGGGTGGAACTGAGAACCAGTATGGCAGATGTTAAAAATGCTGTCAATGAGATCCAATCTAATCTAAATAGTCTAACAGCTAAGGGAACTGACACAGAAGACGGAATTAGTGATCTAGAGGACAAGGCTGTAGAGAAGAAAGGTCAGGAGGAGGGCTGGAACAAACTGCTTAGGACCATGAAAACAGACTTAGGGAAATAAATGACGCCATGAATGTTCCAACGTCAGAATTATTGGAATCCCTGAGGGGGTGGAGAAAGACAGAAGACTAGAAGATACAGCTGAACAAATGTTAGATGAAAATTACCCGAATTTGGGGAAAGGAACTAGTGTTCGTGTCCTAGAAGCAGAAAGGACATCCCCCAAGATCGAGGAGTCTAGAAAGACACACAGACACATTATTGTAAAATTTCTGAATTATAATTTTTTTAAAAGATTTTATTTATTTATTTGACAGAGAGAGAGATCACAAGTAGGCAGAGAGGCAGGCAGAGAGAGAAGGGGAAGCAGGCTCCCCACCTGCAGAGAGCAGAGAGCCCGATGCGGGGCTTGATTGCAGGACCTTGAGATCATGATCTGAGCCGAAGGCAGAGGATTTAACCCACTGAGCCATCCAGGCGCCCGCGAATTATACTTTTAGACAAGAGGTCCTAAGGGTAGCTAGGGGGAAGAGATTCCTTATCCAGAGGAAGATGCATCAGAATAACGTCAGACCTGTCCACAGAAACCTGGCAAGCCAGAAAGGGTTGGCAGGATATATTCAGGGTACTAAATGAGAAGAACATGCAGCCAAGAATACTTTATCCAGCAAGGCTCACATTCAAAATGGATGGAGAGATAAAGAGCTTCCAAGAACCACGAGGTTTAAAAGAGTATGTGATCACCAAGCTGGCACTATAAGAAATATTAAGGGCGGTTCTATAAAGAAGAAAGAACACATGAGTGACATAGAACAGAAACTACAATCTATAAAAAAAAGGACTTCACAGGCAACACAATGTCAACAAAAACTTATCTTTCAATAATTAGTCTCAACGTGAATGGCCTAAATGCTCCCATAAAATGGCACAGGGTTGCGGACTGGATAAAACGACAGGACCTGTCCATATGCCGTCTACAAGAGACACATTTGGAACCTAAAGATACATCCAGACTGAAAGTAAAGGGATGGAGAACCATCTTTCATGCCAATGGGCCTCAAAGAAAGCTGCGGTAGCGATTCTCATATCAGACAAATTAGACTTTAAGCTAAAGACTGTAGTCAGAGATACAGAAGGACACTACATCATTCTTAAAGGGTCTATCCTCCAAGAAGATCTAACAATTGTAAATATATATGCCCCCAATATAGGAGCAGCCAACTACATAAGCCAACTGATAATCAAAATAAAGAGTCATATGAATGAATTAATGAATACATTAATTGTAGGAGATCTTAACACGCCACTCTCAGTAACAGACAGATCATCCAAACAGAAAATCAATAAAGAAACAAGAACTTTGAATGACACGTTGGACCAGATGGACCTCATAGATATATACAGAACATTCCACCCTAAAACAACAGAATACTCATTCTTCTCGAACGCACATGGAACTTTCTCCAGAATAGACCACATACTGGGGCACAAATCAGGACTCAACCGATACCAAAAGACTGAGATGATTCCCTGCATATTCTCAGACCAGAATGCTTTGAAACTGGAACTCAACCACAAGAAAAAGTTTGAAAGAAATTCAAAAACTTGGAGGCTAAAGACCAACCTGCTCAAGATTAACCAGGAAATCAAAGGATCAACCAGGAAAACAAAGAAGAACTTCAACAATTCATGGAAACCAATGAGAATGAAGACACATCGGTCCAAAACCTATGGGATATGGCATAGGCGGTCCTAAGGGGCAAATACATAGCTATCCAAGCCTCACTCAAAAATATTGAAAAATCCCCAATACACCAGCTCTCTTTACACCTTAAAGAACTGGAAAATCAACAAATTAAGCCAACCCCATGCAGAAAAAGGGAAATAATCAAGATTAGAGCAGAGATCAACGAGTTAGAAACTAGAGAAAAAGCTGAACGCATCAACAAAACCAGAGTTGGTTTTTTGAAAGAATCAGTAAGATCGATAAGCCACTGGCCAAACTAATCCAAAAGAAGAGAGGACCCAAATTAACAAAATTATGAGTGAAAGAGGAGAGATCATGACTAATCCAAAGGAAATAGAAACAATCATCATAAATTATTATCAACAGCATATGCCAATAAGTTAAGCAACCTAGAAGAAATGGATGCATTCCTGGAAACCTATAAACTTCCAAGACTCAAACAGGAAGAAATTGACAACCTGAATAGACCAATATCTAGTAACGAGATTGACTCAGTCATCAAAAACCTCCCAAAAAACGAGTCCAGGACCTGACGGATTCCCTGGGGAATTGTACCAAACATTCAGGAAGAAATAATACCTATTCTCCTGAAACTTTTTCAAAAAATAGAAACAGAAGGAAAACTTCCAGACTCTTTCTATGAAGCCAGCATTACCTTGATACCCAAACCAAGTAAAAAACCCATCAAAAAGGAGAATTTCAGACCAATATCCCTGATGAATATGAATGCCAAGATTCTCAACAAGATCCTAGATAATAGGATCCAACAGCACATTAAAAGATTATCCACCGGGAGTGCCTGGGTGACTCAGTGGGTTAAAGCCTCTGCCTTCAGCTCGGGTCATGATCTCAGGGTCCTGGGATCGAGCCCCGCATCGGGCTGTCTGCTCAGTGGGGAGCCTGCTTCCCCCTCTTTCTCTCTGCCTGCCTCTCTGCCTATTTGTGATCTCTCTCTCTGTCAAATAAATAAAATCTTAAAAAAAAAAAAAAAAAAAGATTATCCACCACGACCAGGTGGGATTTAACCCGGGGATGCAATTGTGGTTGAACATATCCAAATCAATCAATGTGATAGAACAAATCAATAAGAAAAGAGAGAAGAACCACATGGTCCTCTCAATTGATGCAGAAAAAGCATTTAACAAAATTCAGCATCTGTTCCTGATTAAAACTCTCCAAAGTATAGGGATAGAAGGAACATTCCTCAACTTCATAAAATCTATGAAAAGCCCACAGCGAATATCATTCTCAATGGAGAAAAGCTGATAGCCTTCCCTTTGAGATCAGGAACACGACAAGGATGCCCGCTCTCACCATTCTTGTTCAACATAGTACTAGAAGTCCTAGCAACAGCAATCAGACAACAAAAAGAAATAAAAGGTATTCAAAATGGCAAGGAAGAAGTCAAACTCTCTCTTCGCAGATGATATGATAGTTCATATGGAAAACCCAAAAGACTCCACCCCCAAACTACTAGAACTCATACTGCAATTCAGTAATGTGGCAGGGTACAAAATCAATGCAGAGAAATCAATTGCTTTCTTATACACTAACAATGAAAATATGGAAAGGGAAATTCGAGAATCGATTCCATTTACAATAATGCCAAGAACCATAAGATACCTGGGAATAAACCTAACCAAAGAGGTAAAGGATCTGTACTCGAGGAACTACAGAACACTCATGAAAGAAATTGAAGAAGACACAAAAGGTGGAAAAGCATTACATGCTCATGGATCGGAAGAATAAACATTGTGAAAATGTCTATACTGCCCAGAGCAATTTATACTTTCAATGCCATCTCGATCAAAATTCCACCAGCATTTTTCAAAGGGCTGGAACAAACAATCTTAAAATTTACATAGAACCAGAAAAGACCGCGAATTCCTAAGGAAATGTTGAAAAAGAAAAACAAAGCTGGGGGCATCACATTGCCTGATTTCAAGCTTTACTACAAATCGGTGATCACCAAGACAGCATGGTCCTGGCACAAAAACAGACACATAGACCAGGAGAACAGAGTAGAGAGCCCAGATATAGACCCGCAACTCTATGGTCAAATAATCTTCGACAAAGCAGGAAAAAATATCCAGTGGAAAAAAGACAGTCTCTTCAACAAATGGTGCTGGGAAAATTGGACAGCTATATGTAGAAGAATGAAACTTGACCATTCTCTTACTCCATACACAAGATAAACTCGAAATGGAAAAAGACCTCAACGTGAGGCAGGAATCTATCAAAATCCTAGAGGAAAACATAGGCAGTAACCTCTTCGACATCAGCCACAGCAACTTCTTTCAGGATATGTCTCCAAAGGCAAAGGAAACAAAAGTGAAATGAACTTTTGGGATTTCATCAAGATAAAAAGCTTCTGCACAGCAAAGGAAACAGTCAACAAAACAAACAGGCAACCCACGGAATGGGAGAAGATATTTGCAAATGACACTACAGAGAAAGGTCTGATATTTAAGATCTATAAAGAACTCCTCAAACTCAACACTCAAAAAACAGATAATCACGTCAAAAAATGGGCAGAAGACATGAACAGACACTTCTCCAAAGAAGACATACAAAAGGCTAACAGACACATGAAAAAATGTTTATCATCATTAGCCATCAAGGAGATTCAAATCACAACCACAGTGAGATACCACCGTACACCAGGTAGAATGGCCAAAATCAACAAGACAGTCAACAACAAATGTTGGAGAGGATATGGAGAAAGGGGAACCCTCTTCCACTGTTGGTGGGAATGCAAGTTGGTGCAGCCACTTTGGAAAACACTGTGGAGATTCCTCAAGAAATTAAAAATAGAGCTACCGTGTGACCCTGCAATTGCACTGCTGGGTATTTACCCCAAAGATGCAGATGCAATACAAAGAAGGGCCACATGTACCTTCATGTTCATAGCAGGGATCGCCACAATCGCCACACTGTGGAAAGAGCCAAGATGCCCTTCAACAGACGAATGGATAAAGAGGATATGGTCCATATATACAATTTAATATTATGCCTCCATCAGCAAGGATGAATACCCAACTTTTGTATCAACATGGAGAGGACTGGAGGAGATTACACTGAGTGAAATACGTCAAGCAGACAGAGTCAGTTATCATATGGTTTCACTTACATGGAGCGTAAGGAAAAACATAGAGGACATTGGGAGAAGGAAAGGAAGGGTGAATTGGGGGAAATCGGAGGAAGAGATGAACCAGGAGAGAGTGTGGACTCGGAGCAACAAAGTGAGTGTTTTAGAGGGGAGGGGGATGAGGGGGTTGGCTGAGCCTGGTGGTGGGTATTGAGGAGTGCACGCATTGCGTGAAGCACTGGGTGTGGTGCGTGAACAATGAATCTTGGAACACTGAAAAATAAAATAAAATAAATTAATTAAAAAATTCACCAGCAGCATACTTGAGGAGGAGCATAATTTCACACTATAGAGTTCAAACCATGGTCTCCAAGCAGAACGACAGAAGTTTACTAGGAAGGACTACTGCAGCTCCTAATCCCACCCCTAAGTCACCCCTGCCCACCAGAAACGAAGATACTGGTTGAACTGACCAAAGTGAGAATGGTCACTTAACACTTTCTAATTTGGAGAAAGGGAGAATGTGAGCTTTCCCCTCTTATGAATGGCTCCCCTGGAAAGCCATTTGGTTTATATAGATAGTCCTGAGACTGGGACTACTAACCACAATAACCTCAAGAACACTAATAGACATCAAATATAATATCATGGTAAATACAACTAACTTTATGGCATTTTGGATGGCCAAAAATATAAATGTGCTATCTACAGGACCCCACATTAATGTAAGGCAGGAAATCATCAAATTGGTATTTTCTCTCACCTACAATTCCTGGGGTCACAATCCCAAGGACTTGGCATTGTTTTGGGAACAGCTTCTCAAGGGCAAACGCTGCTTCCATAGTAGTTCTTTTCCTTGCTGTAGTAATACAGTAGCAAAATTATTAACTGTTATTAATTTTAGGTCAAATCTGATTGTATGGGGGGGGAAAAAGCAAACACTGAACAAAATTTAAGTCATTTATACCAGAATGCTTTATAAGAAAGTCAATGGGGAACCTGGGTGGCTTAGTCGGTTAAGCATCCGACTCCCGGTTTCAGTTCAGGTCTGGATATCAGGGTCGTGAGTTCAAGCCCCGTGTGGAGCATACTTAAAAAAAAAAAAGGCTAAAAACTTTGATGAAAACATTTTCCCATTTGGAGCCTGTTTTATATTTTAAATCCTAAATCTGACCCTTAGCATCACCAATTTACCTTTCTTTCTTGGTTTATATATTGTTTTTGCCCTGATGATATCAAATTTAGCAGTAGCAGCAAAATTTTAACTTGCTGTTGTATCTCTTTTTAGCTGATATTAGAGCATGACTTTTTCACTGCAGAAACAACAGCCATCTGGATTCAAATTAGACAGTGATAACCCAGGTCTAGCTCTGGGCTTCAGTGTGCCCAGCCTGGTACACTTGGTCTACTTCTTCTCTTAGCAGAGTCAAAAAGAAGACACAGTATAACTTTGGTGTCCCTAAATGGGTCCCCATCACACAATAAAAGGCTTCTACAGCCCAAGATATACATCCTGTTTTAATAATAAAAAGTGCCTAGAATTAAAGTATCTCAAAATGAGAAGACCTCTTTCTAAAGAATTTGTTTTAATTGTACTGCAAGGTTTAGAAATCAATCTTTGAAGCAGAAAGGGCCCCTCAAGTTTCAAAGACAATATATTAATGCATGCTATAGGGAGAAGGCCCAGAGCCTCAGAAAGTCAATAACTCTCAAGACTAGGACAGTATTTAACTCCAGAGGTACATAAGGAACAAAAACC
The DNA here is from genome assembly GCA_028534135.1 of Potos flavus. Taxonomy (NCBI): domain Eukaryota; kingdom Metazoa; phylum Chordata; class Mammalia; order Carnivora; family Procyonidae; genus Potos; species Potos flavus. Next base: position 23,570,454 of record CM052896.1, on the reverse strand, counting down.
CCCAAAACTTTTCTTTTGATATTTACCTCTCTTGTGGCCACGACACTCTTCCAGACTAATGAAAGTTTCTGAATCAGCCATGTAAAGAACGGTCTGTGGTAAGATGTGAACATTCTGCTAAGAAAAACAAAAACAAAAACGGAATTAGATCACACAAATCCATGAGTGCTCTCATGGTCCCTTAAAGTTTTGCCCTGGTCCAAACTGTTGTCAGCATACCCTCCCTTTAGGTCAATATTAGCATTCTGAGTCCAACCACTTCCCATTCATTTTTCACTCATGCTCTTACCTTTTCAGGTCATTCATCTGAGCATCTATTATTTCTTCTTCAAGTCAAACTCATTCCAGCCTCACTCAAGAAGTTCATTTTCATAACTTAAACTCTTAGATAAAAACATTAAATGCCAGCAAAACGTGCTACTTGCTTTATTTGAATAGGCATCACAATCACAGAAAAACCTCAGCAACAAAGGGAAGGCATACAAACTGTACCATTCCGCTTTTCACGGCCTACCAAATGAAATAGCCCAGGCCTTCACTTCCACCTTACCCTCTAGTTCCCTCCAGGGACCTTTTTGCTTACTATAATCCACACACACACACTACTGTACAGATTCTCCTACAGCTCTCCTTGTTTTGTACTTAAGATTATTTCCCCTAAGAGACCACTTAAAATGCCACCTCGCCTACAAAACCTTTTTTAGACTCCTTCAGTACTCTGGACCTCATATGTGACATACTTTACATCTCAGTCATTCGTACTTACGCCTTACCTACACTTATGAACTAGGCTTATTCAGACTCCTGTTTTCCACTAAATGTCACCTTACAGACCAGTGGCAAAGTAGCTGAATTAAACAAGAGGATGAACATATTTTTTTTTTTCCTAAGCTGGTTATTTTCAAAGATTTTTACTGTCAGAATGGAATGAAGTACTCACATATAGCAAAGTCTCAATGTGATTAAATGGAAAAAAAAAGTTAATCCACTGTAACTTGGAGGAATGTCAAGATGTTTTAGAGCAGATTCCACAGAGACAAACTCAAAAAAGATACTGAGACAGAATCATGACCCTGTGGTGGCTCCACAGCTGATAATCTATGGGTATAGTTCCCATGGCCCACACAGCATTTTCGAAGAATATAATTTGGTTACCAATTTTTAAAATTCCACAAAATATTTACAGAAAATGTGGACTTCCAGATTCTTTTGAAAACTAGACATTTTAACAACACTTTGACTGCATTCCTCTTGATGGGGGCTAAATGCAGGCAAGTACTCCCTGGTATACCATGGCTTTACTGTTCCCTGTGATGTTACCCTAAACCAACTTAGTCATCTGCTTAACCTTGGAGTCATTTGAGTTTGTGGTATCTGGTATAGGGAGTAATGAGACAGGAAGTCTAGTCCTGAGGTTTTATGATTTTCTCTTTCCCGGTATCCAATGAAAAGCAATTGCTCAGTCTTTCTAATTCTCATCAGAAGCAGTGACAATGACAGTCCTCAATAGGAAATGTTCTTAAAGGACAATGTGAGACAATTACAAACTCATTCCATCATTCAAAGAAGTTCCAAATGCCAAGACGTTTTATAAAATTTTTAGTAGACTTTAAAATCTTTCTAACAAAAAAGTTAAACCAACTTTTTTAATGGCTATAACAGTATCACGTCCACTAGATAATTTGGCAAACACAAAAAACCCCAGCATGATTTGGACAAGGTTTCCATGTTTCTGTCTAATCACACTAGCATTTACTACAATGAATAAACTTCTTTAAGGGCATTACCATATGAATTTTAGTAACACTGGTAATAGAAAATAATTTTATTTATTGAAAATATCATCTGGTACTGCAGGTAATATATTAGATGCATTACCTTTCCATTATTTAATCCTTAGAACAACTCTTTAAGGGCATGAGGAAAATTTTTATAGTCTTTTCATTTTATGGAGATAGAACCTGAAGCTCAGAGGGATTAGGTTACGTTTTCAGAGACTGGAAGCTAATATGCACTAAAGATGAGTTCATATCTAAATCTGTCCAGCTGTAACAGCCATTATATTGTATAAACTTTTGAAGCTATATAAAAATAATACCTTTAAAAGAAAAAAAAAAACAAAAAAATTTAAAACATTAAAAAAATATATCATACAATTCTATCCTGAAAGGAAACTTTTGCTAACATTTTAGCTTATTTTCTATTCTTTTTTGTTTTCAGTTACTCAGATTATACTAAATATAATTTCATAATCTGCCTTCTTCACTTATGACATGAACATTTTTTTTGTTGTCACTAATGTACCTTGCAGTTCATCATTAAGTGACTTTATTTCTAAACATTAGGTTATTTTCAATTTCTCTTATAATAAACGATGCTGCAAAGAACATCTTCTGCATTTTGAATTTCTCCAAATGACAACTTCTAGAACTAGACTAGGCTGGATTTGAGCCAAAATGCAAAGGAAGTTTTCTGCAAGACTGCCTTTGGATACTGGCCACTTTGGGTCTGAGTCCTAGAGCCCAAACAGAGTAAGGAGAAAATCCACATGAGGAAGGTAGAAACAGAAGATCGACCACTTATGGGGCATTTGCCTAATATCTAAACATATTCAGAATAATGACAGGTTTCTCACTGTCCAAAAGGGAGGTATAAATACGACCTAAGAGAAAAGAAAACTGGAAAGAATACTGTGTTGGACTGGAATTGGATGTACTTGTGCAAACTCATAAATTTCCATATATATAAAAATATACTTGTAAAGGCGTGTGTATGTAAAGGTGTGTGTATATATATACATACACACATGCATACACATATATTACTTGGCTCTGTTCCGCTGGGCTCTGGAGCAGCAAACCCTTTAATAGAAGTGAGTTGTCTAGATCTTGGCTTTTAAATACCATGAGATACCATTCTCCACTAAAAGGAACCAGAGCTCTTTAAAGAAATGGCTTATTCCTCTAAGATGAGCTTAAAACATCTTGCGCCAGAAAGCAAAGAGGTGCTCAAAGGTGATGGACTCATCTCTAAAAGACCCTGAAACCAGCTGAAGGGGCTCCTGATAGCCAAACTGGGGACATTTCGGATACCAAATTAAATACTGACAGTTAGAGATTATATTCCATTGAATAAAATAAGAGACTTAAGAGTCTATACAGAAATAAATGAAAAGAATTGAAACAGGCTATTTATATAATTTCAAAGTATGAAATTCATACTCTGAATTAAATAATTTCAGATTACAGGAATGACATCTGGCACACACCACCTTAATCAAGTTATCAAAGATACTAACACCAGTAATGGGACAGAAATGGAAATTATATGCTACCTGACAGGACAAACTAGAAGAGCACAGCATCGCGTCTGTGATATTCCTGCCACAGATACATAATCTGAACCCAAGAAACATGTTCTACAAAATAACTGGCCTGTAATTTACACACTTGTCAAAGTTGTGAAAGCCAAAGAAAACTTGAGAAACTGTTCCACAGCAAAAATTAAAGAAATCACAGGAGAGCCTGGGTGACTCAGTCAGTTAAGCCTCAACCTCCTGATTTCCACTCATAGGTCATGATCTCAGGGTGGTGAGATTGAGCCCAGTGTCCGGCTCTGCACTCAGCGCGAAGTTTGCTTGTCCCTCTCCTCTGGCCAACTCTTTCTCAAATAAATAAATAAAATCTTAAAAAAATATTTAAAGGAATGACAAAAACAACAAAAGATTCTAATCTGAATTATTTTGTTATGAGGAACATTACTGGGACAACTGGCAACGTCTGAAAGGATACTGAGGAATGGATGGCAGAAATATATCAATAAGAACTTCCTGAATGATGACTGCATTGTGATGATGTAGAATATTCTTGTTTGTATTAATGTATACTAAAGTATAAGGAAGTGAAAGAACATCGGATTGATCGTTTACTCTCAGATAGCTCTGTCCCACTGGCAAATGAGATACCACAGCCACACAGTCACCTGTGCTCAAGAAGGCTGTCCCTCTGATTCCACAGTTCAAGTCATTACCTCCCCAGGTTTTGCCCATCTTTTGAAATTGGGGGTCCAGAGATACAATACAAAAGAGTATATAGGGTATACAGGACCAGCGGCTGATATATTTGGGTTTAAGTACTGGTTCTTGGCTTTTTAATGCGACGCTAAGCAAAAAGAAACCCAGCTGCCTTCCCCACCAAACAGTGACAACAATATCTGCTTCAAAGGAAGCAGGTAAAGAGAAGGTCCTCCACAGCGTTATTACAATAGTAAAAATCTGTGTACACAAAATGCCCAGTGTTTGAAGAACGGTCAAATAAATCATGGCACATCCTTATGTGTTTATAAAATATTTTCATGTCACGAGAAAATGCTCCGTAATTCAGAAAGAATAGGGTCACACACAAAATAGGGATTCAAAAGAAAAAGATTGAGTTCGCAAAGGCTGACCCAACAACCCCGCAAAGAACTGTGTACGGCACGCCTTCTTACTTGCCTCAAGCTCCTCTGCTACCACGCGCACCAAGCAATGCTCCTCCAGATGGCCAGCATCCGCCAGTCCCGCGGAGATCCAAGTCACACTCCGATGCGTCCGCAACACCCGACGAACACACTCCCTCCATAAGCGGCACACGCTGGGGGCGCAAACGCACAAAGGGTTGTGAAGGGACGTTCATTTCTCTCTCCAGCGGTTCACGGACACCCCCATTAGCCCAACAGGAGACTCCTGCGGATCAAATGTCCCAGAGCCGGTAGTGTTGGGGGCGCAGATTCGGAGGGACAACCGGGGGCGGAGAAAACCTTAGGGCGCACCTCGCCCCTGCAGGTAGAGTCCCCGAGGCAGGCACAGGGGTACGGCAGGCGTACCTAGCGGATGGGGGAATCACCTCGGGGGAAGAGAAGGGAGCCGGGTCCCGATGGTGTCTGCCCGCCCCGCCAGCCAGGGCAAGCCCGAGGCATGTCCCGAAGTAAGCTTCCCGCCTCCTCTCTCCTCACCCGGCCACCCGCAGCAACGCCTTGGCGGGCAGGAAGGTGAGGATACGCTCCACCACCTCCGCTAGGTTACCCAACACAAAGGTGCTTTGTGGGTCCGCGGAGGAGCCTTGGCGATCACCACCACCATGATCACCACAGCCACCCACCACCTCCATTCCTCACCAACCCGCCGAGCAAGCACTACGGCGACTCGGAAGGCACGGTGAGGCCAGCCCAAGACCTCCCAGCCAGAGCGCACTGAGCAGGCGCGCGCGCGCCACTTCCGGCCGGTTGGGGGCGACTGGGCGGCTGAGACCCACCCACGTGACTCCAGGCCCTGCGGTTTCCTGCGTCTGTCTCTAGGAGGGCGGGCTGGCGCTCCGAGGTGGTGGGCTCCCATCCCTTGATCCTCCCGGTACTTTCCAGGTTTCCCGCGGGCATAGATCCTCCTTCTGTGCCTCTCACTGTACTTGCAGCGCTGTATTTCTTGTCGGTACAGAGCTTTCTCTGATTCTTGAGTTCTAGGAGGAGACTCAGTAGTATTTGTCCGTTTTTACAGTACAAATGTCTGTTAATAACGTGAGCCCAATTTTTGAGCGGGGAGTATCTGCTTTAAGAATAACTGGCTAAGTGTGTGAAGAGGACCACCTATATTCAACACTTAGTGAATGTGGTTAACTCAAGGTAGCCCTCACGCCTTGTGTGAAACGACAAAAGTACCACCTACCACTGCTGTGAAAACTTGCACCAAACTGCACTAGTTTCTTATAGTAGCATCAGAGTTGCCGGGAATTATGAAGTTTGGGCTTAAAAAAATTTTTTTTTCAAAGAAGTTATTTGAGAGAGCGCACGCGCGCGCACACAAGCAGGGGGAGGGGCAGAGGGAGAAGCAGACTCCCCGCTGAGCAGGGATCGGGACTGGACTCCAGCTGGATCCCAGGACCCTGACACCATGACCAAAACTGAAGGCAGCCGGGTAAATGACTGAGCCACCCAGACGCTCTTGGCTTAAAAAGTATTATTGGAGTATAATTGTTATATTGGTTTCAGGTTTATGATTCAATAATTTTATACATTACTCTGGTCACCAAGATCAGTGTACTCTTTAATCCTCATCACCTATCCCCCCACCCCACCTCACCTCTGGCAACCACCAGGTCTCGGTATTTAAGAGTCTTTTTAAAATTTGTTCCTTTTGCTTAAATTCCAACATGGGTAAAATCACATGGTCCTTGTCTTTCTGACTTACTTAGCATTATGGCCTCTAGGTCCATCCATATTGTTGCAAATGGCAAGAGGTTTCTTTTTTTCTGGCTGAACAATATTGTATTGTATATAAATACCACTTCTTTATCCATTCCTCTATCAATGGACACTTGGGTTGCTTCCCTATCCTGGCTATTGTGAATAAAGACTGCAATAACAGGGGTCCATATCTTTTCAAATTAGTGTTTTCATTTTCTTTGTGTAAATACCCAGTAGTGGAATTACTAGATCAGATGGTAATTCTATTTTTAATTTTTTGAGGAACTCCCATACTGTTTTCCACAGTGGTTGTACCAATTTACATTCCCACCAACAGTGCACAATTGTTCCATTTACTCCATGTCCTCACCAACATACTTGTCATTTCTTGTGCTCTTACTTAGAGCCATTCCGACAGGAATAAGGTGATTATCTCACTGTGGCTTTATTTTGCATTTTCCTATGATTAATGTTGAGCATCTTTTGTCTGTTGGGTTTTGGCACATTCTTAGTCCTCAACTCCAGGCCTACTGAATCAGATTCTGAGGGCAGGGCCCAATAGTCTTGAGTTTAACTTTTCTGTGACTTATGCTTTCCTGTGATTCTGATGCAAACTCAGGTTAAGAACCACAGATAGAAGGAATGTAAGCACAGCAGACACTGCTGTATCCCTACTTAACATCCATTTCTCCTGCCGCTTCCTTACTAACAAAGCCCAGGTTTGATCTCCATCTCTCTCTTTTTTTTTAAGACTTTCATTTAGGGGCTTTCATTTAGGGGCGCCTGGGTGGCTCAGTGGGTTAAAGCCTCTGCCTTCGGCTCAGGTCATGATCTCAGGGTCCTGGGATCGAGCCCCGCATCAGGCTCTCTGCTCAGCGGGGAGCCTGCTTCTCCCTCTCTCTCTGCCTGCCTCTCTGCCTACTTGTGATCGCTCTCTCTGTGTCAAATAAATAAATAAAATCTTTAAAAAAAAAAAGACTTTAATTGAGAGAGAGAGAGCGCACGTGCGTGAGTGCGTGCGAGCGCAAGCAGAGGGAGCAGCAGGCAGAGGGAGAGGGAGAAGCAGGCTCCCTGCTGAGCAAGAAGCCCGATATGGGGGCACAATCATATGGGGGCACAATCCTAGGACGCTGGGATCATGACCTAAGCTGAAAGCTGTCACTTAACTGACTGAGCCACCCAGGCAGCCAGATCCCCATCTCTTGAAGGTAAACTAGTGGGTCTCAAACATTGTGGCCTCAAGACTCTTTCACATTAAATAATGACAACCCCAAAGAGCTTTTTTATGGGGTTATGTCTATTAATATTTGCCATGTTAAAAACTAAAACATATTAATTCACATAAAATAGTAAATCCAGATTAACAAAGATTGACAAAGTAAAATTTTCGTGAAAAAATAACTATGCCCCCCTCATCCAATAGTGAACAGTTGTGGCATCATTTTACATTTTGCAAACCTCTAATTTCTGGCTTAATAGAAGACAGCTGGATCTGCTTCGGAATTCCATCTGTTGTACCATCACATTGTGTGGCCTCTGGAAAAGTCCACTGTACACTTGCAAGAAAATGAGAGTGACAATGGCAAATAATGCTTTAGGAAAATAATTTTGACCTTAAAAAAAAAACCTCCTGGCAGGGCCCTAGGGGTCTCCAGAGTTCCCCAAACATACACTGAGAACCATTGGTCCAAACTAATCATAATGATTTATTCTTTTTATCAGCCATTAGTTTAGGGGTGGACACAAGCCCCAATTCTAGCCAAGGAAAAATGAAGAGCAATATGCTTGGGCAGGCAAGGGAGGCTTCAAAAGACAAGACCATTATCTACCTCTGAACAGAGTAACACAGTTACAACATCCAGACATAACATTAAATCCAAAGATGAAGCCAACATGAAAAAATCTCAAAGCAGTATAGCAGAGCCCAGATATATCAGGCCTGGAGTTTTCTGACTTCAGGACTTCTTGTGAGATAACTTGATAATTGTGTGTAAAGAGGCCATGGGAATACTCAAGGAGGAGCAGACTATTATAACTGAGGGAACTAGGGACAGCTATGGAGAAAGCAGCACTTGGATTTATATTAAGGAATCAGAGTGGGAGAGGGAAAAGGTTGAGGAAAACCTGAGTATACCAAGTCTGTGCACACCATTTCTGGGTTCTCTAGCTTTCTCTTGTTAAATCAATCTGCCTCTGTTCCTCTCAACCCTCTCCTCACCCCATCCCACCATATATAAATCCTATTTTTAAAAAATTCACTCTTGGCTTCAGGTGTTTGTAAGCTCTATTATCTCTTATGAGGGAAAAGTAACAAAGTTATTTTTTAAATGGTTCTTTATTCATAAACTTGATGCAAGTTTACAAAATTTACTGTACATTGCCAAATAAATCTGCAATGAAAAATAAAACCCCAAAAAACAAAGCATGCCAAATATGCAGCTGTCAATCTGCTAGCCATCAGGATATTAAAGAATTCAATAATGTATTCAAGATTTAGCCTTAGGTTTAAGGAACTTTAATGCTTTAAAAAAGAATTCTGCCTGGTCACTTATTATCTCAGCAACTGGCAATCAGAACTTTATACAAATGTAACCAAGTAAACAAAAATGCCAGAAAATTTTTCTACTGTCCTCTTAACCAAAGTAGAACAAAAATAATTAAACACACAGAATAATGCAGAAGTGCCAAGTTTCTTTGATGTGGTTTACAAAGTTAAAAATTGAAACTTAGAGCAAATGCATAGGAAACACTTTTGAATTTTGTAACTTGTTTGTGCAGAAAATGTGCTTCTGGATTTCATTTTAAAAGTGCTTAATAACTAGAATTTACTTTTTAAATCAAACTTGGGTAGATAAAAAAATCTATCACCAACCAAACAGGACTGATTCAGGTTAGGCAATAAAATGAAGGTACACTGATTTGAGTCAGGTTTTATAAAAGAATGAACATATGTAGAGTGCCTATTAGTCTTTCAATGCAAAAGCCACTGTTATGACTATAGCAAAATTAAGAGTCTCCAAATTAGATAACTTTTTGTACTTCACTGTGCAGCTTTTGCTCAAGGATTCTGTCTTTGTGCCAATCACTTTATAAGTTTATTAGTTTAAAAATGATTGCAACATCCCGTTAATAAAATGGAAATGTAAAATAAAATGATTTAGTATTTTAAATAACTTCAAGCTCTATACTGCAGTTCTTCATAAGAAATACTGAACCAACAAGAAGCAGATTCAGCCCAGCAAGACTCTGATGCCCCAGTGGAAATTACTACTTAATTTACACAGCCTTGCTTTGCTTCGCCTAAAAAGTACAATACAACTCAATTAAGAGCATATCTTCAGGAAACAATTCATCTCTTCACCTAGCCATAAAAAAGTTTAACAATTTAATGAGTAGGCTTCCTGTCATTATTTTGGCAATATCAAAAAATGTTTTTAACTTGAAAAAGTTACTGTGATTTAGAAGACCTTAAATTTTCTAAACCAGTATTAAACATCAATTAAACTTTTATTGATGCTAAATGGAACAGTATATTGCAAGTCCTCATAACACATGAGCTTAATATGGGAGAGTTACCATATGATCACAACTTCTGTAACCTGATGCTGACTTGTCTGCTTAACAGATTTTTCAAGAAAAGGAGATCATGAGTGGCCAGTATGTGTATTTATCACAAAAAATACAGTAAAGGCCCCACTGCTCAGTCCAAGATACCTAAAATGAGCAAAATGAAAAGGCTGTAACTCATACAGGATGTCAATTGACAGATTATCCACTAAAATATCTGTTAGCTAATGTCTTCGGTACTGCTGTTATAGGGGCACTCAAAGCTTGTGTCTGCGCGTTGGAAAGATTTTCTTTAAAGCAACATTGGTCCAAACATATGGCAGTCAACATATTTACCCATCTTCCTTTGGAGGAGTGTACCAACCTGAAACACAATGGGGAAAAAAGTTAAAATACCTTAAGTCAACTAGGAGAAATGGCATTTCATTTAAGGTTAGCTACTTTCTCTACTCATATTTTTCTTGTTTAAATCTGTTGTAAAAATTAAACTTACTCTTGGGTTGGCAATACAGCATTTTGATATGTGCACAATAGGAAGTTATTTTCTATGAATAATCTGTACTTGAGTTTTCAACATAAAATCTCTAATCGAATTTCTAGCTAAAGATGATAGTGTGGAACAACAGCCTACAACTTAGATTTTATCTTCCATTTCAATTGTGTAAAAGTAAACCTCACTGAAAATATCCCCCAAACAAAATGCTTGCATTTTAAAATAAGAACCTGGATTATCAGAAATGCAATGATACCATTTCACCAGTGAGGAAGTCATCTCAGCAAGTGCACTGACTATGCCTAGGATCAGAGTCAGCAGCAAAAACCAACCTAGAACCCATTTCCTGACTCTGAATCTACTGCTCTCTCCCCAAAGCTAAGCTTATACACACCCACACTTCCTAAAATACATTTCCATAAACATTTTTGAATGCTGACTACAATGTTTGCTTCAACAAAGAATAAATAAAAGAGAAGAAAAAAATGTGATTGTTTCCCAGACAATAAAAATCTAAGCTCTCTATAGAAAGGCTAATGAAACGAAGTACTGCTTAGCATGAAATGGCCATTGGAACAGTATGAATATACCAAGAGATGTGGAGTATCCACATGGTTATAAAGTAGTAAACAGGTACCTGTGGATCTACTAATTTAGTGTGCTATGAATTATTATTATGAAAACCCAGTCTTGCCCTCAGGTTTTATCATTTCCTTCTTCAGAGGCCTGAACTGTTTCAAATATTATTCTTTCAGAAATAGTCACTGAAAAAGTGAAGAGTTTGCTTTGTGATACAATCGCCTTTAACTCAGCTCCTATCTTAATACCTTACATTTCAAGTGAGTAAAGTGATTCACTCACTAATCTATTAAAAAATCTTGACTCTGACTCAGGTTCTCAGGCCACGTATTTAGGATACAAAAATTTCTGAATGAAACACAGTGTGTGCATCCTCAAGTTAAGTCAAACTTTTTCACTGTGGTAACAGTTCTTTAAGAAATTAAAGCAAAAACAAACAGGGTAAGTTATCAATAATATATAAAACTTCTATAAATGGTAATAAATACTTATTGAATTAAACGTACCATTTTTCTCATGTATCTGTACAATGGAATTATAGGATTGTTGGGCTCTTGCTAGATTATATTGATTCTGAAAGAGAATTATACATTTTAAATAAAAACTGTAAGTAGATGAAAATCATTACAAGTAAGTTATGGATGCATCACCACTATGCTTAAAAGAACATAGGAAACTGAATTATATTTCCGTTTAAAAAATAATTTTCACTTAAAAACCTCATTTCTCAATTCCATTATTCTCTACCACTTTAGAGGAACAAAACCAAAGTTGTACCACAATAAAAGTCTATTTACACTTCACAGTTCATTTTTATAAATCCTCTTACCTAAACTGGATAAGTATAAAGCTTTATAGTTCTAGTGCCCCTCTCCACTGATGAATCAAGGTAAAGAATGCTATTTAGACATGAATAAAACTCAAACTCTCTTCCTTGTAACTTCCACTCCTCCCTAAAAAACCACCAGAAAAAAATACAAAATATGACCTTTAGATAAGGTAAACTTAAGCTTTAAGAACTATGCATATCAATGACATCTTGAGTTAAAAATCTGATATCTTAAGTGGCATGAGGCATTACTAAAGGAGTCCTCTTTTGGTAGCCTCTTTAGATCCTCTTTTAAAGGGCTAAAGTTAGGATTAATTTTGTCTCTATCAGTACAATTGAGCAACATCTTAACCTACAATTAATATATCGTGAACATTCTTCATAGTGGTACACACCCATTAGGTCATAGAATTTAATAATAAATTCACACAGCACAAGAATTAAAAATGCAGAAAACATTCTAAGTGAAAATTCTCCTTCCTACCTGAACTCCAATCAGCCTGCTCCTCCTCTCATCCATCCTCCTTTTCCTACTCAAGTTAACTTCTATTAGTTTCTTGTATCTCCTTAAGATTATATAGGTCACGTATAGCTTATTGTTATTAGCCACCGTACCCGGCTGTTCCTCCCAATAAATGGTAGGTGGCATGCTACAGACACTGTTCTACCCCCTTTTCTCACTTATGTCTTGGACCTTGCTTCCCCATCAGTGTGCAAAAAGCTTAATCTGTTTTTTTAAATCATGAAACATTCCATTGCATGGAGAGTCAAAAATTTTATTAATCCCCAAATGGTGGACATTTAGGTTGTTTTCAATATTTTGTTGCTACAATGTTACAGTGAGGAACTCTGCAGAAATATTTCCAAAGCATTGGTAAAAATTCCTTGAGTTTTGGAACTGCTGGGCCAAAAGACATATATGCCTTTGTAATCTTGAGGTGTTGCTAAGATAGCTCTCTACAAGACTGTATAAATGGGCTTGCCTACCTGCTGTGTGTGAGAATGCCTCTACATGGCTTCACCAGAGGGCTTTTACAAACCTTTGTTATTTGTGACAATATCAGAGGTGGAAGATGAACATAGTGTGGGTTTGATCTGCATTTCTATTACTGAGGGAGGCTGAGTGTATTTCCAAATGTTCAGAAGCCATTTATTTCTATTTCTGCAAATGGATGTTTTATAACTTTTTCTAGAGTGTAGCCTTTTTCAGTTTCAAAGAGCTCTTTAAAAATAGTAAAACCCTCCCATAATGCATCTGAAAAACAACACATGCCATAGTGTTATCTCCAAGTTAATGAAGTGTATATGTTCAAAGGACAATACAACAGAAATAGATTATATATGACAAAATACACATACACTGAAACTTGCAAATGATCAAGAAGCAGTCACTTCCTAACCCTACTGCCCACCTACAAGATAAGAAGAGAAAAATAAGAACATTAGCCTTCTCCATTCTCAGTTGTCAACAGCATGATCTTCAATTACTAGTTTAAAGAGAATGTCAACGGAGAGGCTTTCCCCTAACAGGGAGTTAGCCCCTTCTGTTTTCTACTTCGACCTTATTAACCTCTTCCTGCTACTTTCTTTCAGCTTACATGATTGTCCTTTCTAACACTGAGTTAGAGGCTTGGTTCTTTTTTTTTTTTTTTTAATGGATTTTAGAGCAAGGAGTATTCCCTCTGAGCTCTCATTTAATTTCTAGTATGCAGTGATTTCACTATTGCTGTTCTCTAGCTATTCTGCAGTTTTTATTTCAAAGCCCCATTAAGGGCTATTTCAGTTTCATAATTCCACAAAAGGAACATCTGTTTTCTGATTTTGTTATTATAGTTTTTAATTTAATTAGGATCGGAGAATGACATCCGTCCTTTTATCTACTTTCAAAATTTGAAGTTTTCCTCATTGACCAGGATCAGTTCCATCAATATTCCAGACAGAGAGAGACAGATGATAGAGGGAGAAAGAAGAGAGGGACATAAAAGAAAATTTTAGTATTTCCATTATGGTTCAGTTCTAAGTATTTTTAAATTTTCGTATGATTTTTAAACCATGATTTAGAATTGTGTTTAATATCCAAATTTATGTGGATTTTTGTTAACTTTTCATTACTGACTTCTAACCTTAATTGCATTATATTCAAATCCTATGGCTTTTTAAATATGAATTTGATTTTTTCCCATATTTCATAAATGCTCGGGAAAGATGTAGTACCTAACTATTGGGCACAGAGTCCTACAATTGTCCATTTGACTGAGCTTAATTTGTTATTCAAATCTTCTACATTTTTCAAATATTTAACTTACCATGAACAAGGTGCATTAAAATCTCTCATTATGATAGTGACTTTGTCAATTTCTCCTGTGATTTCACTAGTTTTTAAGTATAGTAAACAGATTATTATATTAGTTTTACTTATGAGATTTGTAATCTGATATCTTGATGCTATTTTAATAAGTAATTATTATATCCTCCTGGTGATTGAGACTTTTATCATTAAGTAGTCTCTAATGCTTCCTGCTCGAAAATTCTACTTTGATACTATATAGCTATATCATCTTTTTGTTTTCAGTGTATACTGGCATATCTTTATCATCTTCTCTACCTAAAAAAAAAACAAAACAACAAAAATAAACTTCTCTTTTCCTAGCCTCACAATTTTTTTTTAAAGATTTTATTTATTTATGAGAGAGATGGAAGGCATGTGAAACAGAGGGAACATAAGCAGGGGGAAGGGCAGAAGGAGAGGGAGAAGCAGGCTCTTCACTGAGCAGGGAATGTGATGAGGGCTTGACCCCAGGACCCTGGGATCATGACCTGAGCTGAAGGCAGACACCCAACCGACTTGAGCCACCCAGACGCCCCTCTAGCATCACAATTTAAATATACTTATTAGAAACTGCTAGATTTTATTTTATTAATTCAATCTTATCAGTCCATTTATACTTATGACTTACCTTTACCACCTTACTTTCTGGTTTCTATCTCTTGTTTTTTAACATAATTTTATTATCTCCGCCTGGAGTTCCAATAAGACATTTTAGACCTCAATCTGATTATCACCTCTCAACTTCTACCATAATGTCTATTCATACCAAGTTCTTTTCTGTGCAACATTCTGATTTACTTCTTCTAATCAATTAATTCTCCCTTCTGATACCTAACCCATCTATTGTTTCCCATTTCACCTATATTTTCATTTCTGTAAATTCTATTTTGTTCTTTTTCAGATTTGTCTCATTCCCTGATGGTCTCATTGTTTGATCAATTTTAGGATTCTTTTTTCTTTTTCTTTACATTATGTTCTTCAAATAACTACTCATTTTCTCATAACTCTAATATCTGAAGTCTCTATTCTGTGTGTCTGATAATTCCAAAACATAAAGTCTTCGGGAATATATATCTCATTTATTGTTTCTGCCAATTCTCATGTACGCTGGCTTACTTGTATGCTTGTGATCCTTCATGAATTCACATGTGCTTGATCTTAACCTTTAAGAATCCTGTAGGTCTAAATCAGAAAAGCTTTCCTATGAAGACTATCTGTATCTGCTTCTGATGAGAACTGTAGATACAACCAACTTGAGAGCATTTTAGCCTCCTTGGAGAATTTCAGGATTATGCAAGGTTCTCACATTTGGCTTGCCAACCTTGCTCATTTATAAATAAAAGACAGTACAGGTAGCACCTCCCCCTCTCCCTTAAGGAAAAAGCTAAAAACCAGATTTCTCATCTGAATGGGATCACTCACCAGAGAATAACTGGAGGTCTATGGGCAACATGGAAGGAAAGGTGCCTTTCCTGATTGTAGAAATAGTTTGGGAGCTCCTACAAGAGTTGTGTGCTCTAGAATTTCACTATTTACCTCAACTATCATGCATGCTACGTGGTGAATGAACATCTCTGTAAGGGCGCTACCTTGCCTATCCAAACCCCCAATTCTTGCTAAGTCATGATAGCAGAACTCTACTTTATAAGGCTTTCTCACCACTACAGCCTAGAGTTAATGTTATAGCCTGGAGCCTATGTCAACCGACCAGAAAACCAGCCTGGCCAACATCCTCCTGCCTCATGGCTTGCTCTCAGCTCCTGCTGGCTGAGCCTAGGGGAGAAAGCTAATGGCAAGACTGTACAATGACTCTTGCCTGCACAGTTATGGATCCTCAGCAACACCAATTTGACCCTTTATCCAAATTTCATGTGTGTTGAGAGGCAATTTTTTGTTTTCCAGACTTATGTATATCATTTTAGTAATATTTTCAAGAGACAAACTCATTCATTTCTTTTGAACAGCTGATATATCTTTAAAAATATTTAAGATATTTTTGAAGTAGTAGTTACATGTCAAAAAGAAGTTCAAAGAGCGCATATGATTTAAAGTCTCCCTCCCATCTCTAATCTGCCCCACCAATATTTCAATACCCCCTTATCAGAAATAGTTGTCAGTACTTTCTTGAATATCTTTACAGATACTTAAGAAAACATCTATATAATAGATCCTCATCTGTCTCTCTCTCACACACACAAATGGTAACATATTTTTAAATACCACTTACCACGTCATTTGACTGTATTTTTAAAGTTAGCATTCAGATTATTTCCTGTAGAGTTTAAAGTCTTTTAAGGTAAAACTCCTGTTACCTCATGTAACGTTTCCATATTCTTAATGATATTTATTAATAAGAAGAAAAAAATGGGAGAGTGAAGTTTTACTGTAACAATTCATTCAAAAAATTCACCTTCTAAGACATACTTTAATATGCAAATGTGCTTAAGCTGCCTGACTTAACATTCTATGTAAAATGGTTCTATTATTTACCTGCTAAGAAACCTATAAATCATGGAAATGTAAAGGTTGAAAGCAATTCTACTGATACTAAGTAATTCCAAGGGAATTGTGGCACTGAACAGAGTATTGTTATTATAGAATTTTAAAGCTAGAAGAGACTTAAAATAACCAGATCAATTGTATTTTAGGTAGATACAGACGCCCAGAAGAGGTTAAGTTTACACAGTGAATTATTAGTAAGATGTTCAATTACTCAAAACGATCATTGTTCTAAGCGTTTTATATTTCTTTAACAAGAAAAGCATGCTAATTTTTTTTAAAAACGTGATGAAATTTAACATCAAGTTTTACATATAAATAAATGCCATGAAGAAATTTTATTAAAAGACCAGAATTTAAAAAAAATTAAAAAAAAAAAAGACCAGAATTATACCAAATGTTAATAGGATTTCTAGATAGTTAAATTTCAGATGACTTCAGTTTTTTGTATTTTTTTCTATGTTAGAAACCATACAGTGAGCATAAATTTTATCGTTACCAAAAAATAAAATCTGATGTCTTACAACATAATCACTCTACTGACACGTTTAATACACCTAAAACATACACACTATTAAGAAATGCTAGTTAAATGTAGTTAAGCAATTCACTAGACCTTATAAAAATGTTATTTTGTTTCAGTGTGAAGAAATAGCTGTTAAAAGAGCTCAAGTAAAACAGTTATTATATAGTACCATCCCAAATAAATGACTTTCATAATAGCCTTTTCAATTTTTTAATTCTTCTGTGAGTTAAGATTCTAGTGAACTCATGCTTTGATGTGCAATACACTTATAAATACACATTTAAATTTCATACTATTTAGATAGGCATTTAGCACAAAATTCACACAGACCTTTAGGAAAATCCAAATTTTTTAATATGTTAAGTCAGGATAATTTCCGTCAAGTATATTTGCAAAATATACTAACTTTAGAGTATTATCCTTGGTCCATTTAACTGTATAGATAACTACAATTAGACACAGAAAGAAGTTTCTGACATAGTGAATAAAGTACAGAACTCCATGGGTAAGAGAAGAGATTAACACCGGACTGTCTGGTTCCAATCCTCATTCTGCCAGCTGTCACCTTACACAAGTTATCTTAACTTGCGTGTGCTTCAGTTTTCTCATCTACAAAATGAGGACAATAATAACATCTACTCTTGGGTCAGTAAAAGGATCGAAATAGTACCTACAAGTAAAATGTTTAGATCAGAGCCTAGCATATAAATGCTCACTGGGAATTAACTATTATAACATGATATCAATTTTGGGAAACTTCAAAGTAAACATAATTTCTAATTGGTATGTAGATACCAATATTGGATTTAAAATTACAGACATGTTTACCTATAGTAAGAATAACAAAGACAAAAAGAACAAGAAGAAGCCTCATAAGGTAACAGAAAATATATATTATCATTTATGTGATCTTCTTAATAAAAGTACCTTATTTGCTCCAAACTGCACTCTGGCTTTGCCTTTGACTAACGTGGCATTGATCTGCATGATAACTGATTCTATTGAGTAGGCACTGCTCCAGCCCTACAGGAAGAAGAAAACACTTCCGTAAAATACAATGGTACTAATTTTTTTTTAATTTTAATTTTAATTTTAATTTTATGTATTCATTTTCTTACAATGGTACTTTTGATTTCCTCTTTGGAAAATTTAATAAAATGGCACATAACAGCTTGACAACAGTAAGACCATGTTAAGAAGTCTGTATACAAGAGGAAAACTAAAGTTGGACTGTTTCTAAAATCTTGTAAAACAAAAAACAAAAAAAACCCCTATGTTCTAAGTATCGAACATAAGCAAATTATAACCTTATAGAAACATTGTTCTTGGAACACCTCTCCTTGCATAGATTAAGAACCAAGTACAATGTGATTTTATTGGTTTGCCCTAAGTAGCTTTTAATTACTAAAAGTAGGTGCTCTTCACAAAAAAGTGGAAAAGCATTCCATGCTCATGGATCGGAAGAATAAACATTGTTAAAATGTCTATACTGCCCAGAGCAATCTATACTTTCAATGCCATCCCAATCAAAATTCCACCAGCATTTTTCAAAGGGCTGGAACAAACAATCCTAAAATCTGTATGGAACCAGAAAAGACCCCGAATTGCTAGGGATATGTTCAAAAAGAAAAACAAAGCTGGGGCATCACATTGCCTGATTTCAAGCTTTACTACAAAGCTGTGATCACAAGACAGCATGGTACCGGCACAAAAACAGACACATAGACCAGTGGAACAGGGTAGAGAGCCCAGATATGGACCTGCAACTCTATGGTCAACTAATCTTTGACAAAGCAGGAAAAAATACTCAGTGGAAAAAAGACAGTCTCATCAATAAATGGTACTGGGAACATTTGACAGCTGTATGTAGAAGAATGAAACTTGACCATTCTCTTACACCATACACAAAGACAAACTCGAAATGGATAAAAGACCTCAACGTGAGGCAGGAATCTATCAAAATCCTAGAGGAAAACATAGGCAGTAACCTCTTCGACATCAGCCACAGCAACTTCTTTCAGGACATGTCTCCAAAGGCAAAGGAAACAAAAGCGAAAATGAACTTTTGGGACTTCATCAAGATAAAAAGCTTCTGCACAGCAAAGGAAACAGTCAACAAAACAAACAGGAAACCCACAGAATGGGAGAAGATATTCGCAAATGACACTACAGAGAAAGGTCTGATATCTAAGATCTATAAAGAACTCCTCAAACTCAACACTCAAAAAACAGATAATCACGTCAAAAAATGGGCAGAAGACATGAACAGACACTTCTCCAAAGAAGACATACAAAAGGCTAACAGACACATGAAAAGATGTTCAGCATCATTAGCCATCAGGGAGATTCAAATCACAACCACATTGAGATACCACCGTACACGTTAGAATGGCCAAAATCAACAGGACAGTCAACAACAAATGTTGGAGAGGATGTGGAGAAAGGGGAACCGTTCCTCTTCCACTGTTGGTGGGAATGCAAGTTGGTGCAGCCACTTTGGAAAACAGTGTGGAGATTCCTCAAGAAATTAAAAATAGAGCTACTGTGTGACCCTGCAATTGCACTACTGGGTATTTACCCCAAAGATGCAGATGCAATACAATGAAGGGCCACATGTATCCCAATGTTCATAGCAGCAATGGCCACAATTGCCACACTGTGGAAAGAGCCAAGATGCCCTTCAACAGATGAATGGATAAAGAAGATATGGTCCATATATACAATGGAATATTATGCCTCCATCAGAAAGGATGAATACCCAACTTTTGTATCAACATGGACAGGACTGGAAGAAATTATGCTGAGTGAAATACGTCAAGCAGAGAGAGTCAGTTATATGGTTTCACTTACATGTGGAGCATAAGGAAAAACATGGAGGACATTGTGAGAAGGAAAGGAAGGGTGAATTGGGGGAAATCGGAGGAGGAGATGAACCAGGAGAGAGTGTGAACTCTGAGCAACAAACTGAGGGTTTTGGAGGGGAAGAGGGTGGGGGGTTGGCCGAGCCTGGTGGTGGGTATTGAGGAGGGCAGGTATTGCATGGAGCACTGGGTGTGGTGCATGAACAATGAATCTTGGAACACTGAAAAAATAAAATAAAATTAATTAAAAAAATAAATAAAGATAAAAGTAGGTGCTCTTCAAAACAGCTTTTTTTAAGTCGGTGGTATTACATCAGAGCTTTTCCACTCAGAATCTAATTTACATCATCGAAACACTCCATTCAGACTGAAAAAATGAGTACCATAAGAAAATAGTCACCTGTTTTGTGAGAAGTTCCATACATAGTGCTCCACCTCCCAACACATACCTTCAAAAGAGAAAAGGAATATTTAATTCTCTAGATCTCAACGTTCCTTCTTAATTTTTAAAGGACCACCACTAAGAAGTATGCATACAAGTAAAGGTTAGAAGATAATATGCAAAAATGAGAACAGTGGTTAGTTAGGGTTCTAGGAATAAAAGGGTAGTTAAAAAATTCTAGTGTCAGCACTTTATTAGTCTTAATTTATTTTTTAAAATAATGGTCCTTAGAAACAGAATACCTAAAGACTCTAAGGATATCAGAAACTAGGGCCTTAGCCCCAAATATTCCAGAGAATGGGAATGTTATATTCATCTGAAAAGTTCTCTACCATCATTTTAGCCAATTGCACCAACTTTACTCTATCTATAATAGTGAACAGGATATGGTATTTTATGGTGAAATGCTTTTTTATCCATACTTTATGAGGATCAAATGGAGCCTCTCTCTGGGATTCCTCAATTTCTCTTTCTAATCCTGAGAACTGTTCTTTGAATCAGATAACTTTTGGGAATTTCCCAGATCTCTTTTAGGAAATCCTTATATAGATCAAGATTATTCAATTTTTTAATCCCTCTCAAACAAAATACTTTCATTTATCCTTTAAAGTTATTTTAAACTTCAAAATATATGAAATACATGCCTTAAAATAAAATCGAGGCAATGAAAATTATAGAAGATGATAAATCTTGAAAATACATAAGCTAAGACCACACGTCTGATTAGATCTAAGTGAACACCAAGTGCATTACAAACTTTTTTTGTCCTCTGGGACTTTGCCCATGCCTTTCCCTTGCCTAACATTCCTCTGGCTCCCTACTCTTCCAAATGTCATCTTTTCCACCAATAAAACTTGCCAAGACCATTCTAACCTATAAGTTTTGCATTCTGGCTAGCCAAATGCATCCTTGTGTTGACTAAACCAAATCACAGAAAAGGAAGGAATCTAAAAACTTCTACTGTAGCCATTATTATTAGTCATAGGGCAATTATTCAATAATGGTAATTATTCAGTAATTCCCACATCCTGGAAAATTAAAGAAAGTATCTCCCTTACCCGAATGCACCAAACTCTGGAAACTTCCACAGTTAATGTTTATAGGAGGGAAAGAAAAACACTTCAAAACATTAAATTTAGGTGGAGAATCAGGAGATTTTAAACTTCTTTGTATATTCTCCTGGGTCTCTAAAACACAAAAATCTATATCCAGTCATTTGAATCTCCCACTGGGCTCAAGGAGTATCTTGTATATAGTGGCTTTACATAAAGCACTTGCTGCTTTAACAAAATTAGAAGAATCCATGTTTTCATTTGGATTTTGGTTTCTCCACAAACTGCTCAAACTCTAGTAATCTGTTAATGAGTTAACACTATTCTTGATCCTTACACCACAGAAATGCTAAATACAGACAGGGACTCAGGGACTGATCCTAAGAAAAGGGAGTTATATAGACCAGCCCAAGTTATGAATTATCCAAGTGCCACATTTCTTTTTAACACTCCACTCTTCATTCCGGGGGCGGAGTCTTTCAGGTGGAAAGGAGGCAAGTTTTTGTACTCACAGGCCAAAAGAAAGTACATTTTCTACAAGGCCATAACTACGCAAATGTTTGTTGTATGTCTAAACAAAAGAAACCGTTCTAGAACCTACACAAAAAGTGAGGTAAGTAAACTTTTCCTTAACGCACTATTAGCAGCATGTATACCTAACCTAAAAGGAGTGGTTAATTCTACTTCCACACTGAGTCGTCTTCATTTTATTAATATATGCTCCAAGCCCTTATTGCTCTTTGCTTCTAAATAGTTCCTGCTAAAAATATTAAGACAATTCAAGGATAGTAGGGAAAAAATCCAAGGATCATTTAAAGATAATATGCCACATATGCAGGCACAGTAATATTTTCAACTTAAAAAAACTTCAGCTGTGAGGTACCTGGCTGGCTCAGTCAGTGAAGTGTGTGACTCTTGATCTTGGAGGCTATGAGTTTGAGCCCAGTGCTGGGTGTAGAGATTGCTTAAATATAACATCTTTAAGAAAAACAAACCAAAACCAAAAACAAGGAAAAAAGAAAACCCATAAAACAAAAAAAACCCCAACCAAACAAAAAAAAAAATAACTTCAGTTTCCAAAGTTGTATAGCAAAACATTATCCTAAAGCTTAGCCTCTTTAGGCAATTCATAATTTTCATTATACTAGGAAATTCTTGCAAGAATGTTTGCTAGCTAACTGCCCCAACCATAAGCTAGAATGATCATTTAAATTGCATTGAGAAGGGGAGAAGAGAAACAATTCATCAGTACTAAAGTGTTTATACAACATGATTAAGTGATCCTAAAAAAGAGATGGGAAATGTGAAATTTTTATATTATAGCCAAATTCTTGACTATAATCATATTAATAAAAAAAAAAAAAAAGGAAGGCTTACGTAAAACAGTCATGACCCTCCCCTTTCTTGAGGTAAGGAAATAAACTACAGATTATAAGAACAGAGCCTTTAGATAGGAATAAAAGAAACTGCCGGCACTTAAAACCAGACTATTAAGGACATATTCCCTTAATACAGACAGAAACAATCCATGGTCATCTAGAAGAAGAAATATTTTCATGGATGGCTGGGGCACAAATAATAATTCATATTACATCAACCAATAAAGAAAGCATTTTCAGTTGCCTATAAATAGCCACTCAAAATGTATTAATGAGATAAAAAAGAAATAATCTTTATGATTCTCTCTCAAGTTACTACACTCTGATCTGAACCAAGCAAGAAAGATAGCCAAGTACTGATGGCTCATTAAAATACTTCATAAAAATACCAAGCCTTGGCCGGGGCGGGGTGGGGGGGTGCCTCGGTGGCTTAGTTAAGCATCTGACTTTGGCTCAGGTCATGATCTCAGGGTCCTGGGACTGAGCAGGGAGTCTGCTTGTCCCTCTGCCCCCCCCCCCACTCAAGCACTCATTCACCCTCAAATACATAAAATGAAATTATAGAAAAAGTAAATCAAGCCTGGGAATTACAGATTACCCTAAATTGTCTATATCTTGCTAACTTACTTTAATTCCGTATCTCATTCATTGACTCACAAATATTTATTACACATGTATATACTATGCATTGAGCCAGGCAGAGTATACACTGAAGAAAACTGACAGGACACTATGCTTTATGATGTTTACCCGTCTAGTTAAGATTGCAGATGTTAAACAAATAATACAAAGTAGGGAAGGGGGACCCAAAGTTCTAGGAGAAGGAATAAATGGGGGGGGGTTAAAAATGTGGTAGTCAGGAACAGCATCTGTATGAGTAATGCACAGTTGAGATTTGTAGGAGTTAAAAGAGTGGGTGCGAGTAACATCCCAGGCAGAGGAATGTATGTTTAAGAAAGGTTATGAGGAAAAGAAGAGTTTTCTGGGTACTGGGGGCTGAAAGACATTCAGTGGGGCACCAGCTTTGACAGAAGTGTGGTACAAGAGGATTAGAGAGGAAGCCAAGGACAAGATCCAACCTACAGGCACCAACCTGTAAGAGCAATGGAAAGACATGGAAAAGCTTAAGCAGGAGAGCAACATAATCAAACACACATTTACAAAAGATCACTCTAAAAGCTTACATGAGGGAAGGAACACAACAAGCAAGAGTCTGATCAGAAATCCTCTGAAGTGGTCCATGTGAGAATTGATGGTAGTAGCAACAGAAATGGAGACAAGTAACTGGATCTGGGAACTCTCTGAGAAGGAGGAGAATTAGAGGACTGGATGTGGGAAAGGAGGATATAAAGAAAAACTCCTATGTTCAATAACTGAGATGGGAAAGGCCAGGAAAGGACACTGGAAAGGAGTTCAAGTTTTCGTGCTACAGAGTTGGAGATGCCTGTGTAAGAGACATTCAAATAGAGATGTCAAGAAGGTAGGTAGATACTGGGAGCAGAAAAGACATAAAAACATAAGATACAAAACCTGGGAGTCACTGACACAGGAGATATTTTGAAAGCCATGGGAGCCTTTTCAACAAATACTACTAGACTAATTCAATAAAAAGCTTCAGCTTTAGGCAAAACTCTCTGACTTAAATCTCACACCTTATATAAAAGTTAACTCAAAATATTCACAGACTTATCTGTAAAATGTAAAACTATAAAACTTTGAGAAAACACAAAACAGGAGAAAATCATCAGGATCTAGGACAAGGCAAAGAGTTCTTAAATTTGACACCAAAGGCATAATCCATAAAAGGAAAAACATCTATAAATTGAACCTCAACGAAGCTAAAATCTTTTTGCAAGACACAAAATATAAAAAAAATCTGTTGCGTTTCCATACACTAGTAATAAAATAGCAGAAAGAGAAATTAAGAGAATGATCCCATTTACAATTGCATCCAAAAGAATAAAATATCTAGGAATAAATTTAACCGAGGAGGTGAAAGACCTGTACTCTAAAAATTCTAAGACACTGATGAAAGAAATAGAAGGTGACGCAAATAAATGGCAAGATATACTATGCTCATGAACTGGAAGAATATTGTTTAAATGCCCACATTATCCAAAAACAATACATAGATTCAGTGCAATCCCCATCAAAATCCCCATCAAAACACCAACAATGTTTTTCACAGAACTAGAACAAAAATTCTTAAAATTTGTATGGAACCACGGAAGACTGAATAGCCAAAGCAATCTTAAGAAAGAACAACAAAGCTGGAGGTATCACAATTACAGGTTTCAAACTATGCTATAAAGCTATAGTAATAAAAACAGTATGGTACTGGCACAAAAAGACACACACAGATCAATGGAACAGAACAGAGAGCTCAGAAATAAACCCACACATACATGGTCAATTAATCTATGACAAAGACAAGAATACACAATGGAGAAGAAAGACCATTTCTTCAATAAACAGTGTTGGGAAAACTGGATAGCTAGCTACATGTAAAAGAATGAAACCGGACCATTCTCTTACATCATACACAAAAATGAACTCAAAACCAATTAAAGACCTAATTGTAAGACCTGAAACCATAAAACTCCTAGAAGAAAACATAGGCAGTAAACTCATATAAATCATCCTTAGCAATATTTTTCTGGATATGTCCCCCAGGCAAAGAAAACAAAAGCAGAACTAACAATTGGGATTACATCAAACTAAAAAGCTTTTGCATAGCAAAGGAAACCATCTACAAACAAAAAGGCAACCTACTGTATAGGAAAAAATATTCACAAATGATACATCCAGTAAGGGGTTAATGTCCAAAATATATAAAGAACTCATGCAACTCAAGTCCAAAAAACCTAATAATCCAATTTAAAGATCGGTGGCAAACCTGAATAGACATTATTCCAAAGAAGACCTAGAGATGACCAACAGACATATGAAAAGATGCTCTACACTAATCATCAGGAAAATGCAAATTTAACCACAGTGATATATGCACTCACACTGGTCAGAATGACTAGTATCAAAAAGGTAAGAAACAAAAACTGTTGGCCAGGGTATACAGAAAGGGAACCCTCATGCGCTGTTGATGGGACCATAAACTGACATAGCCCCTATGGAAAACAGTATGGAGGGTCCTCAGAAAACTAAAAAGAAAAGTACCATATGACCTAGTAATTCCACTTCTGGGTTTTTACTCAAAGAAAATGAGAATACTAATTTGAAAATATATGTTTATTGCAGTATTATTTATAATAGCCAAAATATAGAAACAATCTAAGTGTCTATTGACAGATGAATGGTTAAAGAAGTGATATATATATATGCATGCACACACACACACACATACACACACACACACACACACACTGGACTATTACTCAGCTTTAAAAAGGAATGGCATCCTACCATTTGTTACAATAAAGATAGACCTGCGGTATTATGCTAAGTGAAGTAAGACAGAGAAAGACAAATATCATATGATTTCACTTATCTGTGGAATCTGAAAAATAAAGCATATAAACCAATAGCAAAAAAATACCGACAACAAATTTGTGGCTGCCCGGCCAGGGAATGGGAGGAAAGTGGCACAGGGAGTGGGGGAGAATAGGTGAAGAGGATGAAGACGTACAAACTTCCAGGTATAAACAAAGTCGGGATGAAAAGTACAGCATAGGGAATATGGTCAATAATATTGTAATAACTTTGTATGGTGACAGATGGTAATTACAGTTATCACAGTATGCATTTTATAATGTTTAAAACTGGCAAATCACTAGGTTGTACCCCTAAAACTAATGATATTATTTATCGACTACGCTTCAATTTAAATAGATAAACTAAAAACCTTTGGTCTAAAAAAGACTGTTGGGAGGATAAAATGAAGGTACACACGGGGAGAAATCAAAAACCACATACACAACAAAGGACTACCATGCAGACCATATTTTAAAAATTTTTCAAAATTCAACAACAGAAAACAATCCAATTAGAAAATTGGCAAGAGACATGGATGGATATTTCATAAAAGAGTATATGAAGTTGCCAAATAAAAACATGAAAAATATTTAATATTAGGAAATATGCATTAAGAAATGCAATTAAAACCACAATGAGGGGATTCTAAAGATGGAGCAGAAGGAGAAGACCAAAATTTCGTCTGGTTCCACAAACTCAGCTAGATAACTATCAAATCATTCTTAACAACTATGAACTCAACTGGAGAATGAAGAAAAGAACAGCAGTAACTCTATGAACAGAAAAGCAACCACTTTCTGCAAGGTAGGAGGTGTGGAGAAGTGAAACTGAGGTGATATACAGGAAGACAGAACGCAGGGAGAGGGAGTCTCCATCAGCCAGCTCCCAAAATGTGATAGAGCAGTGGAACACAAAACTGAAACTGTTAGAGAAGTCTGCTCCAGTGGCTGGTGGGGGTGGGGGCACCCTTGCTGGGACAGTGTGGTCTCAGGACCCCCGGGGTCACAGAAAGACTAAGGGTGCTTGAGTGGGGCAGAACTCCCAGGTATCAGAGCGGGAAAGCTGGCTTCAGTGAGCCCAGAAGTGGGCTCTCAATTGGGGTTGCCATAAACTGTGATCTATGGCACAGCTGGGCCACTGCTCTTGAGCAGGGACCCAACAAGTGGCAGAACCAGACAGAACCACCATCCTCCCCAGGAGGAGCAGCACAGGAGCCCACTGCAGGAATCTGCTGGGTTTGGAGTGTCCAAACGGGTAATGTGCCAGAGATAGAAACGCTCGGTCGCAGGCCTGGTGAGCACAGAGTACGGCTGGAAACCAGGGAGACAGGAGTGACTGACTGCTTTTCTCTGAGAGCACAGTGAGGAGTGGGGCCCCAAGCTCTCGGCTCCTCCGGGGTGGAGACTGGGAGGCCACCATTTTCATTCTTGACCTCTAAAGCTGAGAGGAAATCTTTCAGGGAACAAAGCCACAGAGAGCAAACCCCAGCAGATTACTTGGCCTGGCCACTGGCAAGGGCGGTGCAATTCCGCCTGGCGCAAAGACATTTAAGAATCACTGCAACAGGGGAGGAGCAAGATGGCGGAGAAGGAGGAGGCGGAGATAGTGACTGATCACAGAAGTTCAGGTAGATAGTTATCAAACCACTCTAAACAACTACAAACTTAGCAGGAGATAGAAGAGAAGAAGAACAGCAACTCTAGGAACAGAAAATTGACCACTTTCCGGAAGGTAGGACATGCGGAAAAGTGAATCCAAAGCGACGGGAAGACAGACTGCGGAGGGAGGGGCCGATTCCCGGCAAACTGCAGAGCGGAGGAGCACAAAATCGGGACTTTTAGAAATCTGCTGCACGGCCTGGAGGCTGCCAGAGCGCGGCGTTGGGCCTCCAGACACAAAGAGCGGCGGGCGGGACGAGTGGTGGGATCTCTGCCCGCGTTAGCACCCTTGGCTCGCGCCCTGTGCCCCGCGCGAGGGGGAGAAAACCGGGGGCGCTCTCCACCCAGAGGCTGGAGAGAACGAGGCCGCTTGGGGCAGGAATCTGACCCCACCGGCGCGGACCGGGAGCCCAGAAAGCAGTCGCGGCGCGAGCAGCCACCAGTTTCCTAGACCTCGCGGCTTTGATCTCCGGAGGGTGCAGAGGCTACTGAGGGCCTCTCGGGGACACTGGGACGGTGGCTGGGGGTGCTCACCGCCTGTGGCGGGCTGCGGTGAGAATGGTGCTTGCAGAGGGGAGCAGACTGAGGCTTCTCTGTGACGGGGAGGTCTGGGTACAGGAAGACTCCTTGCTTGGACTCTCTGAAAAGGCAAAAAAACTGCAAAAGAGCGAAAACCTCCAGAGAGAAGAAGCCTGAAAAACTGTTTTCCAAAGAGCCCAGCCCCTTGATTGGGGGGCAGGGCGACTCAACCCAAGCAAGATTGACTGGAAAACAACGCGACAGGCCCCTCCCCCAGAAGACAACCCAAAAACAAGAAGACAATAACCACAGGGCCCCCATAAAAATATAAAACCCCTACGGTAGGGGAAATCAATATATTAAGCTCCCAATAATATCCCAAAACCGGTATATTTCATAGATACAAGTTTTTTTTCTTTCTTTCTTTTCTATTTTTTCTTTTTTTTTTTCACTCATTCTCATGTATCTTGGGTTTTTTTTTTTTAATTTTTTTAAAAACTATTTAACATTACACCTAGAGGCTTAATACAACATATGGAAGAGT
>CM052896.1:23510612-23540975 GCA_028534135.1 Potos flavus | reverse complement strand
AAAATTGGACAGCCACATGTAGAAGAATGAAACTGGCCCATTTTCTTTCACCATACACAAAAGAAGACTCGAAATGAATGAAAGACCTAACGTGAGACAGGAATCCATCAAAATGCTAGAGAAGAACACAGGCAGCAACCTCTTCGAACTCGGTTGCAGCAAGTTCGTCCTAGACACATCTTCAAAGGCAAGGGAAGCCAAAGGCAAGGGAAGCCAAAGGCAAAATAGAACTACTGGGACTTCATCAAGATAAAAAGCTTTTGCAGAAGGAAACAGTCAATAAAACCAAAAGACAACCGACAGAATGGGAGAAGAAATTTGCAAGTGACAGATAAAGGACTAGTATCCAAATCTATAAAGAACTTGTCAAACTCAACACCCAATGAATAAATAATCCCATTAAGAAATGGGCAGAAGACATGAACAGACATTTCTGCTTAGAAGACATCCAAATGGCTAACAGACACGTGAAAAAATGCTCCACATCACTGGCCATCAGGGAAATACATATCAAAACCAAGTGAAATACCACCTCATATCAGCCAGAATGGCTAAAATTAACAAGTCAGGAAACAGCAGATGTTGGCGAGGATGCAGAGAAAGGGGAACCCTCCTGCACTGTTAGTGGGAATGCAAGCTGGTGCAGTCACTCTGGAAAACAGTATGGAGGCTACTCAAAAAGTTGAATATAGAGCTACCCTACAACCCAACAATTGCACTACTCGGTATTTACCCCAAAGATACAAATGTAGTGATCCGAGGGGGCATGTGCACCCTGATGTTAAAGCAGCAGTGTCCACAATAGCCAAACTATGGAAAGAGCCTAGATGTCCATCGACAGATGAATAAGATGTGGTATGTGTGTGTATGTGTGTGTGTGTGTGTGTGTGTGTACACATTGTGTAATATATATACACACACACACATATTGTGTACATACACACACACACACAGACCCGCACAATGGAATATTATGTAGCCATAAAAAATGAAATCTTGCCGTTCGCAATGACGTGGCTGGAACTAGAGGGGATTATGCTAAGCGATATAAGTCAGAGAAAGAAAATTATCATATGATCTCACTGATATGTGGAATTTGACAAACACAGCCGAGGATCACAGGGGAAGAGAGGAAAAAATGAAACGAGATGAAACCAAAGAGGGAGACAAACCATAAGAGACTCTTAATCTCAGGAAACAAACTGAGGGTTGCTAGGGTGGAGGAGGGTGGGAGGGATGGAGTGGCTGAGTGATGGACATTGGGGCAGGTATGTGCTATGGTGAGTGCTGCGTGTTGTGTAAAACTGATAAGTCACACACTTGTACCCCTGAAACAAATAATACATTATAGGTTAATTTTTAAAAAAGTTGATTCTAGATGGCCTAATAATGATATTAAAAACAAAAAAAACAACACAATGAGGTATCACTACCTATCAGAATGGCTAAAGTAAAAACAAGTGGCAAAACCAAATGCTAGATGTGGAGAAAGTAAATCACTTATACATTCCTTGTGGGAATATAAAATGGTAAAGCCACTACAGAAAACAGTTTAACAATTTCTTTAATAATTCAATATGCTACAATAACTACATGACCCAGCCACTGTACTCCTGGACATGTAAAAGCAAAATACATGAGAAAGCAAAACACATTCATACAAAAATGTGTATAGAAGCACTCATAGCAGCTTTATTTGCAATAACCAAACACCAGAATTAGGCTGGAAGTCCTTCAAGAAGTGGCTGGTTAAAATGTAGTACATGGTACACCACGGAATAAAAACGAACAAACTAGTCATATAAGTAGATGAATCACCAGGGAATCAGGATAAGTAAAAAATACTAATTCCTAGAAGTTATAATCCCAAAATGTGGGATTCCATTTATGTAACTATGCTTTCTGAAATGACAAAATATTAAAAATGCAGGACAGATTAGTGGTTGCCAGGAGTTAGGGGAAGTGGATGTATAAGAGGGAGATGGGTGTGGTTTGAAAAGACAAGAAGAAGGATTCCTGTGTATTTGGAACTTCAATATCTTCACTGTGGTGGTGGATACACAAACCTATACAAGAGAACAAGTTATGCAGAACTTCATACATACATACACACAAATGAGTTCTAAGAAAAACTGGGAATATCTAAATTGTATGGATTGTATCACACTCTCATTGTGATATTACACTATAGTTTTGTGAAATATTACACTGACAAAGTATATAAGGAATCTTTACTATTTCTTATAGCTGCATGTGAACATATAATTTTCTCAAAAATTTCAATAAAAAAAAAAGCCACACGAATGGAAGGAAAAGAGAAGAGAGAAAGGACCCAGTACCAAATTCTGAAGAACTCCAACATGTAGAAGTTAGGTGAATGAGGAGTTGCCAGCTAAAGAGACTGAGAAGAGGCAGCCAGTGGCCAAGAGAAAAATCTTTCAATGTAGCTGAGAAATCAGATAATCAGATACAATAAAGCCTGAAAAGGGACACCTGGATTTACCAACATGGAAATCCCTGTTGGCAACAGTGGTTTGGGAGGAATATTAACTGCTAATGCCAGGCGACAGTGGCTGAAGAGTGAACCGGAAGTGAAAGATGTGATTATATAAACACTGCTGTGGGAGTATAAATGGTGCAGCCACTTTGGAAAAGAGTCAGGCATTTCATCGAGAAGTTTAACAGTTACCAGAGGACCTAGTAATTCCACAGAGGTATATATGAAAGAGAAATGAAAATATACATGCAGATAAAAACATGTATGTGAATGTTCATAGCAGCATTATTCATGAGGGTCAAAGGCAGAAACAACAAATGTCCACGGATGAATAAAATGTGGTATAGCCATACAATGGAATATTCATCCGTAAAGTGATATTAAGTATTAATATATGTCACAATATAGATGAACTTTAAAAATGTTTTGCTATGTGAAAGAAGCAAGCCATAGAAGGCTACATTTTACATGGTTCCACTTATATGAAATGTACAAAAACAGGAAAATCCTTAGAGACAGAAAGGAAATTAGTGGTTGCCAGTGGGGTAGGAATAAGGATTGCTAATGGGTACAGGGTTTCTTTTAGGGAATGATGAAAATGTTCTGGATAGCGGCGATGGTTATACAACTCTATATGAAAAAAGCCACTGAACTATACAC
The DNA here is from genome assembly GCA_028534135.1 of Potos flavus. Classification (NCBI taxonomy): domain Eukaryota; kingdom Metazoa; phylum Chordata; class Mammalia; order Carnivora; family Procyonidae; genus Potos; species Potos flavus. The sequence goes on along the minus strand of CM052896.1, from coordinate 23,537,818 downwards.
TTTCAAAGGGTGAGTTTTGGCGTATGTGAATTGTATCACAATGAAGCTGTTATTTAAAAAAAAAAAAGTCTGGCTATGATAAGTAACAGAGGAATAATAGCTAGAAGATGGAGGATATAAAATATATGGGGCAAAATCTGCTCAATAATCTGATCAGAGTCACTCAGTGCTTAAGCTCTAGCCTGAGTCTGAGATTGCAAAACTCTGTTTTATCAGTTCTTCACATTTTTTAGTTCTTCCCAAGTCAGCCAATAAATCCTCCTCATCACTTAACAGTTGACCATGAAGACCAAGTCACTGTGATTCTGATTCACATTAGCGTTCACCTTGCATTCGTATTTCCATTCCCATTGTATGAATTTAGATTGTCCTCACTTCACTCTAAGACAGCGCCACCAACTTTTTTTTTTTTTAAAGATTTATTTATTTAAGAGAGAGAGAGAGAGAGACAGCTTATGTGAGCAGGGGGAGGGGCAGCGGGAGAGGAAGAGAAAAAGCAGACTCTGCGCTAAGTGCAGACAGAGCCCAATGCAGGTCCTGATCTTACAACCTGAGATCATGACCTGAGCTGAATTCGAGAGTCCAACACTCAACCGAATGAGCCACTATGGTGCCCGAAGACAGGGACATCAGCTATTAACTAGTCTTGCATTCTTCTAAGCTTTGTGAACACAATCTATCTTCTTCCACTGTTACCATGTTTCTTTCTAAAACATTCTCTTTCCTGTATTCTTCCTGTTCCTGAACGAGCTAATGAGAGATATATTCAATGTCCATGGGTTTGCTTACCAGGAAAAAAGAAAATGAAAACAAAAAACCCTGTCAACATAATGATATTTTGTCAGCACAATTTCATACAACTCTTCTATATGAATTCTACTCACCTTGCATTTTAACTCAATGAGCAGGGGGAGGGAGCCCATGAGATTTTTCTGTGATTATTCCAGGGATCATAGGCTTGTGAGAATCATTCTCGAATCTTAACTTTCTCTAAACCATCAGTCACAATTTATATTTGAAAAACATTTGGTTTTTTATGGTGAAATGTATACAAATTGGGGACATTAAAAACTTCTACTGATAAACAACATAATGGTTTATGACCAATGGTTCTCAAACGATGGTTCCCATATGAGCAACATCAGCTTCACCTGAGAGCATCTTAGAAATGTAGAAATGCAAATTCTCAGCTTTTCCCTAGTCAGACCTAATGAATCAGTAACCCTGGAATAAAGCTGATCATTCTAGGCCTCCTAGCACTTAACTAACCCTCCAAATGATTCTTATGCATACTATCAAATAAAATAGTTACTTAAACTTACCCTCCTGAAAGAACAGGTAACACCACTCGAACAAACGGAGGATCAAATGGAAAGTTATCCTAAAATGCAAATGGGAAAGTTTAACTAATTTGAAGAAATCCCTTAATACTATGTTATTTCGAAGATTTTAAAATAGTCTATACGGAACGTGTGCATTTATTATCTGATGATGAGGGTCATAAAAGTAAAAACAGTCCCAAAAATAAGATGAAGTAAAAACCACAGATGGAAAAAAAAAAAAAAAAAAAAGATCATGGCCAAACAGAACAGTGTTTTGGTAAAGTTATGAAAAATATGAAGGGGTTCCACTTCCAATAAAACTATATAAAGGAATCATTCCAATAATGATAGACTAGGTAACTTCGATCAATCCTCTGGTTCAAAACTAGAAGAGGTGGACAAAATTTAACAATTACAGAGCTAAGATCAGGAAGAAAAAGGGAATCCCGGAGAGAGCCAGGCCTCTCCCCTCCACCCCCAAACCTTAGGTTTTCTTTCAATTACAGAAGAGAAAGTTAAGAAGTCAAGAAGCTCAATAGAACTCAGACTCACACTTGCAGGGCTGGGGAGGTAAAAATTGGAGCTAGGGTCCACCAAGGAGAGGCCTTGACAAGTCTCCCACACTTTAGGTTGGGACTGTGAAGGACAAATGACAAATGGACCTAACTGACAAGGAATGAAGTCCAGTTTTACATCACCTAAATCCCTGACTGGATTCATTGATCCTGGGGTGCTAGTGCCCAAGCCAGACAGGGACAAATGTAAACCCTCTCTGGAGAAGAATACCATCCAAGGTTTCCAAAATTAGCAAATTTTTCATTTATAATGTCTATTACTAAAAATAGACAGTTACACAAGACTTAAGACAAACATGTCCAGGAAATGAGAAGCAAATGACACAAAAACCATAAGAGTTCAAGATTAAATAGAGTTATCAGACATAGCTTTTAAAATAACTATGCTGAATATGTACAAGGAAAGAAAAGACAAGATTGAAAACCTTGGCAAAGGACTAAAATTATAAAAATGAACCACACAGAAATTCTGAAACTTAGAAATGCAATGACCTACATCAATAACTTAACAGATGAATTTAACCACAAGTAGAGACTTAGTGGAAGAGAAATTCAGTGTACAGGAAAATAGGCCAAAAAAACATATGAAGCCAAGAGAGAAAATGAATGAAGCCAAGAGAGAGAAAAAGGTAGAAAATGCAGAAAATAACAAGACACAGGGGAATGTATTAGAAAGGCTTATAATATGTAGAGTCCTAGAAGGACATGAGAGAATGGGACTGAAGCAATATTTAGAGAGAGAATGTAGAGAATTTTCTAAAATTGAAAGACTTCACAAGATTTAAGCACTATGAGTATTTCAACAGAAACAATGGAAGCCCCAATGAGGGAATGGTAAGTTTTTGAGTTGCTGAAAGGAATTTCTAACCTAAAAATCTATACCCAATACAAATACTTTCCAAAAAATGATTTCACAATAAAGTTATTTTCCTGTCAGAAGACCCAAGCTAAAGGAAATAAAGGATATTCTTTAGGCAGGAGAAATAGGACCCTAGATGGAAATATGAAGAATAAAGACCTCGAAAAGAGCAAATAAGCAGTTATGAATGAATATTGACTAATTACAGAACAATGATGTACAGCTTCTAGGTACGTAGAGAAAATGCCTGAAAGCACATATTTGGCAGGGAGTCCACGTTCTAAGTCTTTGCATTGATGAGGAAAAGGTAAAATACAAGTTAAATATATGTTAGACTTTGACAAGGATACACACTGTAGCTGTTAGGCAGTAAAGAAGAGTAAGAGAACACCTAAGTACTAAGCTAAAAGAGGTGAGAAACTGGAGCAATAAGAAAAAAAAAAAAAAAAAAGAATTCCGAAGAATGAGAAAAAGGAACATGGAATAACAAGGACAAATAAAAAGCACTTAGGAGATGGGAGATTGAAACCCAAATATCAATAATATTAAATGCAAACAGACTAATTGTTCTAATTAAAAGACTAAGATCATCAGACTTGATAAAAATATATGAAGAGAAGAGAAAAGAAACCTCAGCTAATTCTCAGGTTGTCAAGTACAATTCTCTTTTTCAAATTCTTAGTCCTGGAAACAGATTTCCTGAAGAACAAGAACTTTTTCTCTTTATGAACTAAATCAACAAATGGTAGCCAAGGTGGCCAAGAGCATTAGAGGTCCATCTCTTGGTAGTCAGGAAGCCAAGAAGGCTGCCCCTCATTTTCCTACAACAGTTGGGTAAGGAAAAAGCACACTGCCTCTAATAAAGACATGACAGGAAGTCTAAGAGAAATTACCTTCAATTTCTATGGCCAAATAAAAAGAAAGAACTAATTGTCTCAAACCAATCTGAGGCTAAGGGAGCTAAACAAATATTTGTCTCATCCACTTATTTCCAATAAACACAAAAATATAGTTTGAACTGGAAGAATAAGCAGCATAATTCCAGTAACTTACTTTAACTCCCGACTTCCACCCATTCTCAAATAAGATTCCAAGGAACATATAAACTATGAAAATGCAATCCTAATAGGAAAGGAAGATAAAAAGCACACTTCTGGTTGTTAAAACAGATAATCTTAGATTTCTACTGCAAGGGAGAACCTACACACCTACACAAGATGCCAACTTAATAACAATTACTATAACCTACTTCCAAATAAACTGTAGATAAAGGTGAGCTACTTAACAGATATAATGAAGGGCATAGATGCAAAGCTTAGTAAAGTACAACTTCATTTAATCTCCTACTCTTTAGATCTTTAAATATGTGATTCCAAATGATAAACCTTTTTAAATTGATTATATGACTGGGAGAACTACCTTCATTTTAAGTAATTCTTCAGAGTAACTCCTCCACATCAAAACTTAGGGACTCTCTTTCATAAACTGCACCATGGAACTCAGTAATCAATATTTTACAGAAATAAGAGTTCCTTAAAGGGTTATAGTGGGGAGGATGAGGATGACTGTTAAAATAGACATTTGAGTTATCTGGGTACACTAACTCAGAAACTGAGAATCTCAAGGTTTACAAGGATATCATGAAGTTTTCAATTCAACGTCTTGGCCTCTCAAGAAAATTTTAATAACGAACATTCTACTCGTGAAAAACTCACTGAATAGCTCACTTCCTTATACTGAACTAAAAACCGCCTCTTTAAAGTCTGACTTACTAGTTTTAATGTCATGTCAAAAACAAAAACATGGGGTGCCTGGGTGGCTCAGTGGGTTAAAGCCTCTGCCTTTGGCCCAGGTCATGATCTCAGGGTCCTGGAATGGAGCCCCTGCATGAGGCTCTCTGCTCAGCAGGGAGCCTGCTTCCCCCACTCTCTCTGCCTACTTGTAATCTCTCTCTCTCTCTCAAATAAATAAATAAAATCTTAAAAAAAAAAAAAAAAATGAAACCGTCCACATACACAGCCCTTTAAATAGTTAAGAACAAGCTCTCATGAACCTCTATGTTCTTCTCTCTAAATCTATAATTTAACCAGCTATCATAGGACATGGAAATCTCTTTCAAATCCTTGCCACTATTTTCTAAATGAACTCAAATTTGTCTAAATTAACCCTTCCAAAGTACTACCTCAGAATTCAGTTCAGTAATTCAGATGGCTTGAAAAACCAGACCACCACTTCCTTAAGAGCATAGCATAATACAATTGCCAAGCTGCTGATGAATCTAATAGGTCCCCATTCTGTCCTGCCCCAATCTCCAACCTTGTGTTATACTGTATCTCAAGTTCCATTTTCTTATTACTCATGACTTTCAAGCTGTCACCATGGACATCTGAGGCCATAAATACTGTTCATGCTCCTTCCTGTAAATCATTTTTCTGAGTCATACCTGCTATCCTCCAATTCTGTAAATCCTGATACATAATAACTTGGTAGTACAGTTGGCCAAGGTCACTTAGTTCAGAGCAATCACATTCTTCTCAGCCCTCTTAAGAAATATTCCAGCCCTAGCAATGGCCCTTCTTTCTGGTATCAGGAGTCATGGTCCAGAAAGACAAATGCAACAGAATTTCAGCCATTTACCTCCCAGATCATGCCCTCCCTGAAGTTCTACCTAGAGTAGGAAAATATCATGAAAACATTAAGTGCAGCCACAAGTCTTTCAGTTTCCTGGACAAGATTTCATATTCCCTTAAAGATATCTTTTGAGAAGAAAATGAGAGGGAAGGGACACGCGGGGCTTTCACAGGTCCTGGGGGCGGGGGGGAGGGGGGGAGAAATAGACCCTAATAGTTTTGAGTATAACTGATACAATTTACATCAGTTTTGGGTGTAAGGTTCTATTTCTTAAGCTTGGTATTGGACACGTGGGCATATGATTTAATAAAATTGTTTAGATTGCTCAGTTAAAACATTCTGTATGTTGAAAAAAAAAAAAAGCTACTATCCTGGTTTATTTTTTCACCATATGAATCAGTAAAAATGCAGTCACATTAGCAACTTCAGTAAATATATACCAGACTCACTCTCTAGAAAGTCAATCCAAATGACAACGACAAAAGTTTCTATAATAACAAAATTGAGGGAAAATACAGACATTTGACATGTGTTATTCAAACAAAGTTTAGTCATAAATAAGGATATATCCCCAAACAAAAATATATAAACACAAAAGCTAAGTAAAAAGCTTTCAGAAAATTAGTCTTTTTGTAAGTATCAAGTATTCTTTCATGTCTTTGCTTTTTTCCTTCAAAACCCCTCATATCTATCTACTCTCATGTATTCCTACCACCATCACCCATCATTACTCCTTGCCCAGATTAAAATCAAAGTCCTAACTAGTCTCTCAGAAATCTACTCTATCTTATCCAGACCCTATTCTGATGCTGAAGACATAATAATTGTTTAAAAAAGATAATAATAAAAAGCCTAACGGATCAATCATGGCCCTACCTAAAAACTTCTACTGGCTCTTTACTGTATAAAGGTTAAGATCCCAGACTATTCATCATGGTCTCTGAAGTATAGTATAGCTTTCATCACAGATTTCTCCCCTAGAAAAACTACAGGCTCTTGAAAAACGGAATTATATTTTAGATCCCCCATGTCCTCAAGCCTTTCAAGGTCCCTAATGCACTGAAGTCTACCTAACTGAAATAGAAAAAATAGACATATCTGTAAGACAATTGTTACATAAATTTTTTCTTCCCAATTTAAAAGAACACAGCAAAAAAAAGCTCCATATAACAAATACATAACTCCTTAGAACCACTTCCTAGTTTTTTTTGAAACAACAGATTTAAAAGGACATTTATCTACATTCCATATTAAATCATTACATTTTATCAAAATTCCATTGTTATTTTTCAGCCTTTATTCTTAACATTAAAAAAAACTACTAAATATAACCTATAAATTCAGAAAAGTACATAAGATATAAAGGTACACGATTATATATTCTAAAATATGCATCCATGTAACCAGCACTCTGGTCAAGAATCAGACAAGAGCCAGTTTGCAAGAAATCCCCAGATGTCCCTTTCACAGCTCACAATTCCCTCCCTCTCACCTAGATGTACTCCTTATCCTCAACTGTATGGTAACCACATCTTTGCTTTTCTTGGAAGTAACTACCCAAGTTTGAATCCATAAATCTGTGTTTCTCAGCCTTTTCATTTTTGCTCTACTAAGAAAGCTTTTTAGAAATATTTTAGAAAATTTTTTTATCTATTCCCCAATGCAGAATACTGTGTTAACTGTTTATGTAATGTGGTCCCTTAAAGGGCCACAGACCATTGTAATATACAAGAATTTTTTTCACTCCAAGGACCAGTTTTCACCCCACTAATGGGGATACTCCCTCCACTGAGATGCACACCTAAACAATATAATTTAGTTTTACCTATTTTTGAGCTCTATATAAATGAAATTGTAGAAAACATGTTTTGGGGTCCGGTTTCTTTTGCTCAACATTGTGTTTAAGATTCACCCACATTTTCCACCTTTTCCTTTTTATATGAATACCACAATTCTCTATTCTAACGGACATGGGTTGGGTTATTTTCTGTTTGGTGTTATTATAAACAACACTGCTCTGAACAGTCTTGAATAGGTCTCCTGGTATACCTAAGTACTCCTTTCTGGTGGGATATATACTATGCGGAGAATTTCTGAACCACAGGAAACGAGTACCTTCTACTTTACCAAGTAATACCAAATTGTTTTCCAAAGCAAGTATAAAAATATACATTCCCATTAGAAACATATGGAGTCCCCTTAACATCTTCTTACCTTAAAAGAGAAGTTAAGCAAAATATATTCTATGCCTTCTTTTTCTTTTAAGAGCTGAAGATCACTGTGCAAAGGACTATCAGGATCAACCCTAAGAATTACAAAACAAAAAACAATTCAAATAAAAAAAATCAAGAGATTTTTTCTTAGTAACCATAAAAATGAACCAGTTCAAGAGCTAAAACAGAGCCCCTCGGGTAAGTTTCAAACATAAAATTGCTCTATGGTCCCGGATAAAAAAACCGCAATAGCCTCCGACTCCTTGGGATTAAATGTCCAAAAAGGTCACAGTGTTTTAAATCCATTCCCATAAGGGGATTCAAAGTTGGCAGTTATTCTAAAGTTATATGTACATAAATTTTCTCAAGAACTCAAAAAAAAATGTCTCTAAAATTGTAATACTAGCCAAGGGGTTTAAGGAGAGAAATTTATCACAGACAAGCCCAGAAAAAGTGAAATCACTAACAAAATCTAAACCTGTCTACAATTGTTCTACATATTCAGGCCTACTCAAGTTCCTCATTCCAAATATAAACTGGTTATCATGGTCAATCAGGTTATTAAATACACTTTTGTTTCTATAGTTCCCAATTATCTCACTAACTCCATGAAATACTTTATCCCACGGCTGGTCCTTCTTTTTCTTCTTCCTCTTTCTGACTTTACTTATTTAAGCCCAAGAAATAGCTTATTTTAACAATCTGAGAACTATTTCTATAGAAACACAGTCTAAAGTTCTAAGTAAAACCCATTGCATACAAGGTATCAAATCAGGGAGAAAAAATTTCCATTGTGATAGTCTATCATTACAAAGACTGGGTTAGCATCTAAGAGTCACTTACTTCTGCAGTTTAACATGCCAGTCATATAAACTGTCATTTATGAGTTCCACGGAATAAATCCCTGTAAAGACATAGAAACGTAGGTTACTTTTTCTTTTTTCTTTTTTCTTTTGAGAGGGTTTTGGGGGAAGGCAGAGGGAAAGAGAGGAAATTCCAAGCTGGGTGTGGAGCCTGATGTGGGACTCGATCTCATGACCCAGAGATCATGACCTGAGTCAAAATCAAGTGTCGGACGTTTAACCAACTGAGCCACCCAGGGGCCTCTAGGTTATTCTTTCTTTGATAACTACTACTTCAGTGTAAATGAACATACTAAATCATCATCAACATCTAGAAATTTTGCTATTAAAACACAGAACAACTAAGCTATATAAAGCCATAAATGAAGACAATTCTTTAATGAGTTGAGTAACTGACTATGAGTGGGAGGGGAAAAAATTACATAAAATCCTATGTACTTTAAGACTCTTCTTTTATGCATATGCAAATATTTCTATAAAAATGGAATCCCTCTACAGAGTTTTATAACCTTTCTTCAACTTTCTAGGGCATCTTTCCAATTTAGTAGATAAGAAGTCTATTGTCAATCTTTTTAATAACTATGGAAATTTATTTATGGATATACCATAATTTAACCAATTCCACCCTATATCTGATTATTAATTTTATTTTTCACGACTACAAACAATGCTACAACAAGTAATTATTTAACATTTAAAAGCAAACCCATATTTAAATATTTAATTGCACTTGATTAGGTTTCTACAGATAAACTTTTAGACTTCTAATAAGAAAAACAGAATGCTAAAACTTCTAACTCAGAATCAAGTTTGGCTTACCTTGCACTCTAAAGCAGAATTTTTTTTGCTTTTTATTTTAAGTAAATTCTAATTTAGATTTGATCACTCAGAATTATTGAATGGATCACAAAGGTACCTTTTCAAATATATTAAAATTTGGCTCTTTCCCTTATTTTAGTACAGTTAGAATCTCTGACAATAAAAGGTAATTTTACTTCAATTAGAGAGGTTTCACAGTATTTAAGTCTTACTAGGTAAGAAAGAACACTCAAAAGTCAAACTATGAAATGAATAAAAAAAAACCCACATATTTTTGAAGTGATACCATAACTATCTATACAATAAAAGTTGACTGTTTTCAAAAAATAAGGAAAAATCATAAAAAACAACTCAGCAACAGTTCTTTGTTCCTACAATAATATATGTATCTTATTTACTTTTCCCAGCAGATATTACTCATACTTTTCCCAGAATCTAAAAATCGTATGAGTTAATCCGTTAGCAAGAAGACAAAAAAATTATGAGGTATCCATAAAAACAATTTTCAAAAACCCAAAGAACAAGTAAACTCATCCTATTTTACTTCCACATCTGTTAATAACTTGATTAAATCTGCATTTCACATCCCTAAAATAAAGTTAATAACCATTATATTATATTATATATAATATAATATTATAATAACCATTTCTGTTTCTACCCAGTAAACTGAAGTTTACTATCTGAAATTTGAACAGAGGTCCTTACCTGCTTTATAACTCTGTGATCTGTATATGTCCCTGAGCTCTTTCATAAGTCTATCTGAAGCTTGCACAGACCCAGATACTGCACCCTGCAACATAAAAATTGCTGTTTACCAGGATTTACAGAGTCAAATAACTAAAGATTTCAGGTATATAAACCTGAAAGGAAAGTTTACAATGAGATTATAAAAACAGATCACAACTCGATATTAAAAAAAAAAAATCAAAGAAGTTTAATTAAATTGAAGATTATGAAGTTTCAACAGAAATATAAAATGGGGGACAAGTCTGGCTCATTTATTGTTTCTTATCATCTGAAAAAAAAATGTCTAACCAACATGTCTAGATTACTATGGTTCCTGCAATAGCCTAGAACTCAGTATAAACCTATTTCAAACAACACTAATTTTTTAAACTATTAATATTTTTCTCTTTAGGATTTTATTTTTTAGAGCATTTTTAGGTTCACAGAAAAGTTGAGAGAAAGGTACAGAGATTTCCCATATAACTGCTCCCACAACACATAGTCTCCCTCATTATCAATATCCCTCACCAGAAGGTACATTTTTTTAAGCTGATAACCTACACTGACACATCATTACCAGTGAAATCCATAAATTACCTTAAGGTTCACCTTTGGTGCTGTACACTAAATGGGTTTGGAAAATGCGTAATGACACATATCCACCATTATAGTATCATACAGAGTATTTTCATTGCCCTAAAAATCCTCTGTGCTCCACATATTTATCCCTCCACCCCACCTCTGGCAAGCACTGATCTTTTTGATGTCTCCATAGTTTTGCCTTTTCCAGAAGGTGATATAGTTGGAAACATACAGCTGTGTAGCTTTTTCATCAGATTGGCTTCCTTCACTTAGTAATATGGATTTAAAGCTCCCCCATGTCTTTTCATGGTTTGATAGCTCACCTCCTTTTTTAGGACGGAATAACATTCCATATTGTCAGGATATACTACAGTTTATCCATTCACCTACTGAAGGATACCCTGGTTCCTTCCAAGTTATTGCAATTATGAATAAAGTTGCTATAAACATCTGTATGCAGGTGACTGTCTAGACATAAGTCTTCAATTCATGTGAGTATACCAAAGACTGCAACTGCTGGAATACGTGGTAAAAATTATGTTCACTTTTCTAAGAATCTGCTAGACTGTCTTCAAAAGTGGCTGTACCATTTTGCATTCCCATGAGCAATGAGTGAGAGTTCCTATTGCTTCACATCCTTGTCAGCATTTGATAGTCAGTGTCTCTGATTTTGGCCATTCTTTAATTTTTTTTTTTAATTTTAGCTATTCTTATAGGTACATAGTATCACCATGAATTTGTGAAAATACTAGAAGGCCCTTACCATTTTACACTATCAACTAAAACAGAGTTTCATTACTCGGAACTCTAAGCAAGAATGTTATACTGAAGGTCTACTTTACATATTAAGAAACTGAGAAAACATGTTCACCTGCATGCAACTAGTTTCAGTTCTTTTCCATGTTGGGATTTCTCTAAATATGAAAATGCGCCATTGTCTTATTCTAGGACTGAATGTGAATGCCAACTATTTCTCGTAGGACAAAAACATTTAGAATTCCTTTATTTAAAAAAGAACTGGTCACATGAAATTTAAAATGTTAATGGCTGCACTACACTTCGGGGGATGGGTAGCAATCAGGTTCACAAAGCTTTTACTTCCTAGCTTTGTGACCTTGAGTACATTACTTAACTGGTTTAAACCATAGTTTCATACCTATAAATAGGAACAATATTTTATAAACTGGCTATAAAGGTTAAATGGGAAGGTATGTAAAGCTTAAAGTACTTAGTGTCCCTGATGTGAAAACATTCAATAACTTATATTCGTTTTGACAAACTGAAAGCAATCACGAGAGAAAGTACAGTAATCATTAATTTAAATGCACAAACTTTTTTTTTTTGAATAATCAAGATAAGGGCAGAGCTAAATTTCTTTGCTCTCTGAAAAAAAAAAAAGATTTGCCAATTAAATTAATACAGTAAGACTGAAGGAGAGAGAGTAATCTATTTGCTTCCAACATCTGGCATCTCCCTACATAATAATTCATTCATGGTTTTTGAGAACTCCGATGTCATGGGTTTGATAAAGAGCTCTAAAACAAGGGAGTAAGTAAGAAAGAAGTGCTGAAACAAAAATGCCCCTACTTTTGGCATTTTCTAAGCATCGTTCTCATTTATTCTTCTCAGCAATCATCCAAAAGGTATATATTATCCATATTTTAAAGTTGAGGGAGCTGAGGCCACAGAGCTGTGTTTATTACCAGACTAAATGTTCATTTCATGCCCCATGTCACTTCACATAAAAGTTATGTTAAGTCAAAAGAAAAAAAATACTTTTCGTTTGGTTGGAGCACGACAGACCAGATGGCAGCTTGGTGGAGAAGAATTTAAACTGTACTTTGTAGAAGACACTAAATTTAAATATACAGATCTCACAGGAGAAGGGTAAGCAGTATAAATAGTCTGGAAAGGAGGTATATACGGTGAACAGCAGGTTAATTCCAGCACGTAAAAAGCAGATGAGCATGGTAGAAAGCTACCAACAGATGAGACACTTTAACGACAACAACAACCCACTGGGGAAACAAAACGTTGAATTCACATCACAGGCAAAGGTGGAGGAGGGCAGCTTAGACTGTTATCTAAATGAATTGCCCAGTTTTATATTATTATCTATAATTACTCAATCCCAAAAGTGCAGGTTCTAGATATTTGCACATACTTACATTGAGATGGTCTTGCCTTTGAGTCTTCCTAATTTTCTCTAGTATTGCCAAGTTTTCTTTCTCAATTCCTTCATCCTCTGACTTTTTTCCACTAATAGGCTCTTCTTCCTTCATCTCATAGTGATCCAAGTCTTCTATATCCTACATGAAAAATATTAGCTTATTGAAACTTATGCAAAAGTTAAATTATTCTTGATTCGACAGGGAACAGAAAAGAGAATGGGGAAGGGAAAAAAGCATTCACATTCAGTTCAGGTTCCCTCCTTTTATATCCTACATTGTGTTTAAAAGTTAGAAACTGAGTAAAGCATATTTAATAATAGATTTGTAAAGTCATAACTATTACCAAAAAAATCTCCTATTAAAAGAACCTTTTGAAACAGTTTAGCATTAGGTATAAAGAACCTTATTTATACTTTGTTCCAGTAACTCGACTTCTAGAAATCTATTGTAAGGAACTAATTTAAAATGTGAACACAGACTTAGGCATAAAGATGCCTACTTAAACTTTCCACAACTCCCCCCGCCCCACAAAACTGCATGTGCAAAAATACCATAGCAGGGGGGCGCTTGGGTGGCTCAGTTGGTTAAGCATCCGACTCTTGGGCTCAGCTCAGGTCATGACCTCAGGGTCGTGAGACGGAGCCTAGTGGCAGGCTCCCCGCTCAGTGTGGAGTCTGCTTGAGATTCTCTCCCTCTCCCTCTCCCATCTGCCCCTCTCTCCTGCTTGCACTTGCACTCGCTAGGGCTCTCTCTGTCTCAAATAAATAAAATCTTAAAAACAAAACAGAACAAAAACCCAGAGCAGATAACTCAATTCCATGGAATATTAGAAGACCATTAAAATGCCAACATAGCAAAATTGTTTCTTCTGCATCAAATAATGAAACAAAAGGGTGGTCAGGATGGCAGCACAGTGAGTGGACAAGGCTGGCCCCTGTGGGTCCCAGGTTCTGTGCTCAACTGGGTCTCAGCTGCTTCTGGCTGCTGCCTGGGGGTGAGGCAGAGCAGCGGCCCCAACCTAAAGTTGAGAACCTACCAGGGGAGGACCCCACCACAACCTTGGAGTGAGCTGGGGGACTGAGCACCCCTGGGCAACCACGGGGCCTATATTAGTTAGAGCTGTGCTATCCAACAAGGCAGACCCTTGTTTCTTGCAGCTGCTGAGCACTTGGAATGCAGCTAATCTGAACTCAGATGTGCTGTAAGTGTACAGTTCACGCCTGATTTGGAAGACTTAGTGAGAAAAAATATGAAGAGCTCATAATTTTGTTTTATATCGCATGTTGAAATGACAATAATTTAAATATATTAGGTTAAATAAAATGTATTAAACGGAAAAAATAATGCAATGAAAACCAAAGAATACAAAACTGAATATACAGAATCTCAATCATGCTAAAATAAGCACACAAAAAAAAAGAGGCTAGAAGGACATAAACTGAAATAATAATCGCTAGAGACATTTAGTGCTTGTTATCCTTTTCCAAGTTTTCTGTAGTGAGCACCTACTGATTTTTATAATTAGGAAAAAAGTTAGACTAGGAATTTGAATTATTTCTATTAACTTTTCTTTACTTCAATCACCAAAATCTCTAAAGGAGTACTTTATACTTACTCTCTCCATTTTTTAAGGAAACTAATTCACTGTGATTTGTAGGCCAGTTTAAAAACCACTTCCATCAAGACCCAATGGTCTTTTTCTTTAGAATCTCATCTCTTCAACCCCTATTACATTATTTTCTTATTCAGACTTTGTCCATGACTCCATGTTTCATGGAGCTCCCTCCCCTGATTTGTACCTTTCAGCCCCAATGTTCCACCCCACACGTATTTTCTTCAGAGTTCTCACAAACGTCCTTAGTCTCTCCTGCTCCTCCTCCTCCACCTTCAAACTCAGCCATATTTCTATCCATAAATCTTCTCCACTTGAGTATTAATGATGAATTCTGTTCTGTGCAGATTATCTTTATAAAACGACACTCTCAGCACTCTATTCTCTGCTTCTGGCCTTTTCCTCAACAATCACACCAATATAAACATATCTGTCTCTAAATCAAGACTTTAAGCCATCTGCTTTTCTAGCCAAACTTGCTTTTCATGACTCTAACACATCAATCTTATTCTCCCCAAAAGATAGCTCCAATACACCTAAATGCACCATGCCCAAAGGTTGCTCTGTGCCTTTTTTACCATTATTTTAGTTACCAAGATTATCTTTTTTTCTCCTATCTTACTCTGACATCTCTGAAATCCAGGCTCCTATCTTTCTAGATTTCCCTAAATGTTACTGTCCCTTCTTTATATCATCTTGCTAAGGAAAAAATTGAGAAGTACATAAACTCTGAGTACAATGTCTACTTCATTGGACACCAAACCCATCGAAAAGGCTTAATGTTTTCCTGCAGTTTATTCTACCTAAATTACACTGCGTGAAAATCTTCAAAACAAACTATCCCAAAAGAGTCATACAAATTGGACAATGTTAAGAATTATCTTGGGGGAGCCTGGGCAGTTCAGTCGGTTAAGCACCTGCCTTCAGCTCAGGTCATGATTTCAGGGTCCTGGGATTGACTCCTGTGTCAGCCTCCCTGCTTGGTGGGGAGCCTGCTTCTTCCTCTCCCTGTACCCCTCCCCCCGCTTGTGCTCTCTCTTGTGTGCGTGTGCGTGGTCTGTCAAATAAATAAAATCTTTAAAAAAAAATTTTGTTCTGCTCCCAGACTCACAAAACAAACCACAATTACTTCCTTAGTTTTAAGGCATTCTAAGAAGTGTATTTAGATTTAAGATTTTGCACATCAAGAAAATAAGGTAATAACTTGAATTAATTCTAAGATCCAAAACAGTAAGAAGGTTTTAAAATCAAGACTGTGGAACTCGGGGGCGCCTGGGTGGCTCAGTGGGTTAAGCCTCTGCCTTCAGCTCAGGTGATGATCTCAGGGTCCTGGAATTGAGGTCCTGCCTAACGTCAAGGTCTTAGAATCTGCCCTACCAAATTCTTAGATGATTTTTCAACATGAGATACCTTCATTATTTCTAGTGAGTAGTCCCTGAAATGTTTGCAAATTCTTTTATTTAAATTCATAATTTTTTAAACTTAGTAGTTCCTCTTCTTAAAAATAACCAAATATGGATTAAGTATTGATTACTACTAAATGTAAATATAATCTCAATGCTAAATGTTAAGAGATTTTCTAGGAAATCAAACATTTTGCTCAAAAACATACCATTAATTAAGACTAAAGACAGATTTTAGAAATTATATTCAATTTCAAAATAAAAGAGGTTACACAATTACTAAAACATTCAAAAATGAAGATACAGTATTTGTAAAATGTGATTCTTACATAAAATACCTACTTCAGCCATCTCTTCCTCTTCCTCCTCTTCTGAAGTCACTTCTTCTGTGGTCCCATTCTGAAAAAGAAAAAGAATTTGCTAGGGCTACACAGAATAAGCACATATTGAGGATTAGAAGATGTTAGGGACAAACTACCAGTCATCTGTCACTATAGTTCAACTAACAGAATTTATTAAAGTTGAATATTTACTTTTAAATCTAAGTTTGATGTGATAAATAATATGTATCAGCTTTTTTAAAAAACAATTGTGAACAATTCAACTTGATAGATGTCTTGAGAATAAACAATGGCAATTAGTCCAATGTAAAGCAGAACTGGAAAAAAAACTAAAATATTCTAATTTAAAATAAAAAAACATTTTATACATATGGCTATGTATGTAAGGTCAATGGCTTCTTTCACTTAAAACAAATATCCCAAACCATGGGTTCCTTAAAATATCTACCTTTTTAACTTTGAAAAGCCTAAATCTTTCCATAAATTCCACTGCCTTACATTTTAAAAAGTAAAATGTGTCATAAAGCAGTAGACATTTCACAAAACTAAACAATTATAAAATGATCACCATTTCACTAAAGAGCCATTTTTCTTTATTAAAATATGTCATTTACCACAGAATACTTCTCTACAAGACACAATTGACCACTCATTCACAAATATTTGATGAGGTTTTAGGAAAGGCCTTCATACATAATTTTGGCAGAGTTCAAAAAGACAAGTTATCTAAACCAGAACAGAGTTCACAACACAATGCATAAAGTTAAAAAAAAAAAAAAAAATGCATAAAGTTAGTAGAATTTTTTTTTCCTTCTAGAAATACTGGCTGTATTTGTTCCAAGTACAGCTGGTAAGGACCACTTTCTTATATAGGAGGCCTAACTTGATGGCCTCTTAGTATAGGTGTCAGAACCAGAGAGAAAAGACACATTTTTAAAATATAACTCAACACAGCAGCAAAATCTAACTCACTCATCTCTTCCCTGAACTCAGAAGCTGGAAAGTTTGCTTGCTAGTACCTCTCCATTCACATGTCATAGCCAGAGCACAGGTGTACAAACCAGGAGGTAGGGGGTAGGGGGGAGAGACCACAGCAGAGAAGAGTGACAATTACTGAGGGCACTCACATCAACCACTGACAATGGGATCAATGGTATACCTCATCTATAAATGAGCAGATAACCAAGTATCACCAGATACTTGAAGAACACTGGCAATCTGGAAAAAAGGCACCAAATCGAACAGACAGAACAAGTGACCTAAAACATTATTAACAAACAAAATTAAAAAAAAAAAAAAAATCTAATTGGAATCCTTAGCAGTACTTGAAAAGATATTGTGTCCACACAATATAAAAAAGATAACCACACAAAAGAAAAGACAGTTCTGGGAAATAAAAAGATTTCCTCCTCAAAAAAAAAAAAAAAGATAAAGCAAAAAAACACCTAGTAGAAGGACCAGACAGCACAATGGATTTGAATGAACAAAACTTTTATGATTAAGAATATGGCCAAACTTTAACATTCCCTTAGAATGTGGAGAAAAAGGAGATGGGGGTGGGGAGAGGAAGGGGTACTGATATAGAAGAGTTATGGGAAATGGGAGATAAGAATACCCAGAACTAATATTCATCTGCTATTTACCCATAAGACTCAGGGAAAGAAATAAGAGACAAAGGTTGTCAAGCTAAAGAAAGACTTCAGAATATTAAGTGGCTCTGAATGCTCCAAAGGAATACTGAAAAGTAAAACCCTATACTTCACAGTTAAAAAAACCATACCATCTTCCAGAAAGAAAAAAAAATACAGGAAAAGAAGAACCAGACATCAGGCTTTTCACTTGTTACAATAAATAGTGGAAGATAAAAGTATAAAGAGCCTAAAAGAAACTCAATTATGAACTCTATGTCTAGTTCCACTGGGACAGGTACCATATCTGCTTCTTTGCCACTGGATCCTCAGCACCTCTATAGAGTACTTTGCACAGAGTCAGATGGATAGGTATTGAATGAATAATAAAAACAGACACTGAGTATTCAAGGAACACTCTCCACACACAGTCCCAGAAATCCTTTCTAGAAATAAAAAGAGATGTTATTGAGGGATATATTTTTAGAGGTAGGAAGCAACCATGAATATAAGATACAGCAATAACCAAAGACATAATAACACTAATGGTTAAGTTTAAGCAATTGTTGAAAATTCAGCTGAGAAGTTACATGTCATTCCGTAAATAGTGAAAAACTAAAAATAGCCCAAAGGCCACCTGATAATGTTAAAAACTTTTTCTAAAGAACTCTTAGGTTTAAGAAGAAATTGACACTAGTGTCCCAGTAAACTAACCTCTAAGTATGTGCCCAGAAAAATGCTTGCACAGTATCCCCAAAATTGGACAAGAATGATCATGGTAGCACACTGTTCTTTTTTTTTTTTTTTTTTTTAAAGATAGATTTATTTCTTTGAGTGAGGGAATGAGAGAGAGTGCAAGCACAACCAGGAGAAACAGAGGTAGAGGGAGAGAGAGAATCTCAACCCAACTCCACTCTGAGCAGAGAGGCTGACGCGGGGCTCAACCTCACAACCTTGAGATCAGGTCCTGAGCCAAAACCAAGACGCTTAACTAACAGCGCCAACCAGGCGCCCCACACTATTCCTAATATTGAATTGCAATCAACTCAAATGAATGAATCTGTTATGGTATGCTCAAAGAATGTAATAAATATAGCAATGAAAAAGAACTACAGCCACACATATGAATAAATTTAACACACAATTGTTAAGCAAAAGACAAAACACGCATATAGTATGACTCTTAACATGAAGCTTAAAAACAGTCAACACTAAATCATATTGTTGAGAAATGCAGAGCTATATGATAATTAACAAGGGAAAAGGAAAAGATTAGCAGAGAAGAGAATGATCATCTAGAAGGTGTGTGCAAAAGGTTTCTAGTGCTAGCAATATTCTGTTTCTTCACCTGGGTCAGGGCTGGGTGGTAGTTCCCTGGTATTCACTGTAACTATTTATTACACTAATGTTCATTATGTTTTCAACACCTATACAACTTCTTGTGAAATATAACAAACTAATGTGAACAAAATATGGAATCAAACCACTTAGGATATACAAACTATTTAGAAAATAAATATACTAAATCTTAAAACCTATGCAATGAAGTTAAAAAGCACACAGAAGGAAATGTGTACCTTTACATGTTTGTTAAAGCAATTTAAATCACAGGGGTCCAATAAACTTCCAAAAAAGAAAAGCAAAAGAAAAAGAGAGTTAAGACTCACACAAAAATTAAAAAGAAAATTAGATTAAAAAAAATAAAAGGACTGATTCTTTCAAAAGACCAATATAAAATAGACAAGCTTCTGACAAGTAATCACGATAAAGAAAACAACTTGAGAAATGAAAAGAACTTCGTAACCATAGATTCAAAAGTACAGATGAAGTGATTTTTTTTTTAAATCTAAAATTACTAAAATTGACTAAAGGAAAGGAAAAAATGAAGACTAATACTTAGAAAAAGAGAAAAATGGATCAGGCTCAGATGTTTATTTAAACCATGGTTTCTCAACCTTGGAAGTACTGATATTTTGGGCTGGATAATTCTTTGTCATGCAGGACTAACTGGACATTGTAGGACATTTAGTAACATCCCCTCTACCCACAAAATGCCCATAGCATTCCCCCCAGCCAGTTGTGACAACCAAAATTATCTCCAGATATTTCCAGATGTCTCATGGGAGGCAAAATTGGAACCAGTTGTAATTTTATTTAAACTGTCCTAGACTTTGGGGGTGCTTGCGTGGCTCAGTCAGCTAAGTGTCTGCCTTTGGCTCAGGTCAAAATCCCAGGGTCCCAGAATCAGGTCCTGCATAGGGCTCCCTGCTCAGCGGGGAGTCTTTCTCCCTCTCCCCCTACCCCCTGCTTGTGGTCTCTCTAGCTCTCTCTCAATAAATGTTTAAAAAAAAATAAACTGCCCTAGACTTTAGAAAAAAAAACACAAAGTCTACCAAGTCATTTTAGGAGACTACTAACCCTGATACTGAAATGAAACAAGAGCCTAAAAGGAAATAAGTAAACAATCCAAACTACATTACAATCTCACTTAAAGTAGAAAAAGCCAAAAATAAAGTATTACGATATCCATTGTGCCCCTCCAGCCACCACCTATGCAGGTGCTGAGTATTTATTATGAATATAAGGATGAATTCTCAATTAGTAAATTTCTTCATGTAATTCACAAATTATATCTCTACACATGCACAGTCATGAAAAACAAGGTAGATCTACACACACCATGTCCATGATATATTATTAAGTGAGGAACGCAAGTTGCAGACAACCCAGAGTGGGCAAATTGGGACATAGTATATATATGCTTCTCCCATCTTCTCTCTTTTCTGAAGCTCCATTAGAATTATAGTGAATAAACACTATATAACATACAATGATAACCAAAAAAGTAAACAAGGCTACCAGCAGAAAAGACAATTCATACATGCTAGCAGATGACAGTAAATGGATGAATGGTAATTAATAGAGCAAATAAGTAAAGTAGGTTAGGGGATTATAGGAGGCTAATTTGTCCCCTAGCACCCTGGAGAGCCTTAGACTCTAAGACACTGGGTACACCAGACAGCAGGAACAATGGATAGGACTGAAAACAGATCAACGAAAAGCCTATACATAGAACATGTCCAGTCCCCAAAATACACTGCTCTCCCTTATGTCCTTTTTTTTTAAGATTTTATTTATTTGGGACGCCTGGGTGGCTCAGTTGGTTGAGCGGCTGCCTTCGGCTTGGGTCGTGATCCCAGGGTTCTGGGATCGAGTCCCGCGTCGGGCTCCTTGCTCGGCGGGGAGCCTACTTCTCCCTCTGCCTCTGCCTGCCACTCTGCCTGCTTGTGCTCTCTCTCTCTCTGACAAATAAATAAATAAAATCTTAAAAAAAAAAAAAAGATTTTATTTATTTGTCAGAGAGAGAGAGTGACAGAGAGAAGGAGCACAAGCAGGGGATCGGCAAGCTAAGGGAGAAGCAGGCTCCCCGCTACGCAAGGAGCCTGATGTGGGACTCAATCCCAAGACCCTGGAATCATGACCCAAGCAGAAGGCAGATGCTTAATTGACTTAAGCCACCCAGGCATCCCTCTCCCCTATGTCCTTGAGCAGAACCCAGGCTGAGAGATCTACCTCAAGCAGGAGATTATAAAATCTCATGTCCGAAGAAACCAAGTAGTTCCAGCCCCATTTTTTATTATACCAGAAAATAGAGGCCGGGGGGCGGGGGGGGAGGTTGGAAGTCAGCTTAAATTCCTCTTAAAAGCTATCAGTTGACAAGTCTTGGCCACAAAGAACTCTCAATTATCTTTTCAGTACCTTGCTCAAATAGGAGTAAGAAAAAAAGAAAAATATGAATAACACAGACTAGATATTTGAGGAATAGTTTCAAAAAGAAAAACAAGACCAAGATAAACTAGGAAAAAACAAAAAAAAACTTACGAAGAGAAAATAGAGGGGTGCCTGGGTGGCTCAGTCAGTTAAGTGCCTGCCTTCAGCTCAGGCCATGCCTGCTTCTCCCTCTCCCTCTGCCCCTCCACCCTACCTGTGCTCTCTCTCCTCTATCTCAAATAAATAAAATCTTAAAAAAAAAAAAATAGAAAAGAGATGCCAGAGGGGGAGAGGACAAGGGTATCAAAGTAACTCCTTAAGGACACTTATGATTACATCTATAAATCAAAAATAGAACGCTATGAATAAAGAATAATCCGAATAAGAAAGGGGTCTTAGAATTTATGGGACATCATTGGAGATGACCTTCAACGACCCACATCCTCCAGCATTCATTCCCTTATATGGTCCCCTCCCATAGTCAATCTGGGCTGGCCCCATGACCTGCTTTATCCAGTAAATGTGGTAGAAAGGACACTGGGCCAGTTGCAGATCTAAGTCTTAAGAAGGCCTGACAGCTTCTACTTTTGTGCTCTTGGCAACCAAAAATTAAGAATCTGGCCTACCTTTTTGAAGAAAGAGAAGCCAGAAGAGGAGGTCCATCCAAGAAAATGAGATGCCAGGTGAAAAGAGCAGAGTAAAGAAGCATTTTGCACATTGTGGTGCAGTCATGTGTCCAAATGACTACCAGTCCCAGCCACTACCTGAACGTGCAGTGAGGCCAGCAGAAAAAAAAACTGTCCAGCTAAGCCTAATCAGCCCACACAATTGTGAGAAATAAAATAAATTAAGTTTGGGGCAAGTGGTTAAGCAGCAGTAAATAATCAAAACACAACCAAAAAAGTTATGCTGTCCAATTTTTAAAAATTGAAGAAAAAACTTCCAGAATTTGAAATTAAAAAAGAGAATATGGAGATAATATAAAAGATACAAAGACTCAGGGTGCCTGGGTGGCTCAGTGGGTTAAAGCCTCTGCCTTCAGCTCAGGTCATGATCTCAGGGTCCTGGGATCAAGCCCCATATCAAGCCTCCCCCTCTCTCTCTGCCTGCCTCTCTGCCTACTTGTGATCTCTCTCCTCTGTCAAATAAATAAATAAAATCTTAAAAAAAAAAATACAAAGACTCAAGCAAAGAGGTCTAAAAGACAATTAGGAGGCATTCTAAAAATGAACAAATAAAGAAAATGGAAAGGCGGAAGTTATCACAGAAAAAAAATATACAAGAACACTTACCTGAGAGGAAAGATAAAGGAGCCCAAATTTGAAAAGACCCATCCATACTAAGTGTCGAGCAACAATGAAAAAAACAAAAATCCGTAACTAAAAATACACCATTGTGATATTTGAGAACACCAAAACAAACTTAAAAGTTTCCCAAGTCATGCATAGATGAGTAAGATTTAGAATGGCATCAGGCTTAAACAACACCGTTGGCTAAAAGACAGCAGCACAGTCTTTGAAATTCTGAGGGAAAATTATTTTCAACCCAGAATTATATATTCAACCTGTTGATCAAATGCAACAGTGAAATATAATAGCAGTTAACATTTATTGGGCATTTACTAACTCATTTAATCTTCATAGCTCCCCCACAAATATAGGTACTACTATTTCCCCCATTTTACAAACAAGAAATTGATGCACACAGTAGTTGGGTAATTATCACAAGGTCATACAGCTAATGAGCAGCAGAACCAAGATTCAAACCTATAGTGGTCTGGTCATATTTTTAGATGTTAGAACTCAGAAAATGTACTACTCCATGCTAGGATTTTACTTGAGGGTGTACTCAGGCAAAATGAGAAAGGGTAAGCAAGAAAGATGACATGAGATCAGGTAACAACAGATCCACACTAGCAGAGGAGACAAAAATTTCAAGATGACAGCTGCACAGCCAGTCCAGAGACAACCTGCCAAGACTAGTGCAGAAGAACCACAGAAAGGCTCCAGAAGAGGTAAGAGCTCGCAGAAAAGGGACAGAACATCACTTTTTAAACTAAGAATTATTATTATAAGGAGGACATTGCAAAACAAAGAGCTCTATAAGAAATATCACAATAGAAAACGCTACACTACAAAGTCCTATTAATAAACAGTGATTATTCACATGACTAAATATAATGGTGTTTTAGGAAGGGAGATGGGTGGGAAGGTAGGTGGTATAAGAGCTAAATCCTTATTTATAGCACAAAGTCAATAAATTATGCCCTAAATAGGTAAATCTGGAAATCACAAAGGTAGAGGTGAACTAGTGGGCACTTTTGCTGCTAGAGGAAGTAACATTTGGGTTAGCCTTAAGAAACCCAGATAGGCTTAAAAGGAGATGGCATTCCAGGTGAAGGTAAATGAATAAGCAAAGGCAAACAACTGAAGGATCAGTTATGGAAATCAGGAATGTTAACAACAAAAAGGCAGTAGTGGGGAGGGAGGCAGTTGCTTCCCATAGTAAACACCAGTAGCTCCAAAGAGTAAATAGGTTATTTTTAGTATCTAAAATAAAACAAACAATCCAACAAAACTAACTTCTAAATAAGTTAAGAAGGAAAATCATCCTAGTTTTACTTTTGCTGGAGACAATTTATTTAGCTCTTGAACACTAGAGAATTTTTACTTTACCTGACCCGTGGGTATTTGTTGATCTAGCATCTCAACATCCAGGTGCTTAGGAAGGTTATATAATCTGCAGAGTTCACATATCAACCACTTCAATTGCTGACGAAGCTACAAAACACATTTCAGTAAATAAGCATTATGTTAAAGAGCCCTTAGAAGACATGAATAATGCTATGACTACTGTAACCAATCCAGTAGGAAATGAAAAAAGTTTGTTACTGCTCGATTACAGCCTACAGATAAAGTAACAGTCTTTAAGAAATATTCTTAGGGGATGCTAGTATAAGAAAGTTACTATGGCTTGAATACAATCCCTATAACTAATACCTAGCAGAATGACAACGACAAAAAAGCTGAGGAAGGAGAGCTCCAGATATTGTCAAATTTTCAGTTGCTAACTCCTTAAGAAACTTATGACTTCAGACAAGAATACATTTACATTAATGAGGCGACAAAAAAATAGAGGCAAGTGTTGTTACACATGGGTTATAAGATTATACATCCCAGTCATTCATTTAAAAGTAGAGGCAAATGTGGTCTAGTAGACAGACTCTTGGAATCTAAAGGACCTTGGATATAGCATCTAATTCCCTGAGTTTGAGGGCCCCCATCTGTAAAATAAGGAAATTAAAACTTCTTATAATGGTAAAGATTAAATGAAACCTGTGAAATCACTTGGCACTTAGTAGGTTCTTAAGCATCTGCCAAAAAAAAAAAAAAAAAAAGGAAAAAATGCACTAGGAGAACTGAAAGGAGTAACTCATTAAGTTCCCATTTTTAAGTGTAAATTGTTTTGTAAGCATATTTAAGCAAAGAAGCAAGGTAAGTTATGTTCCCGAACATGCTTTTCACTGCTTAAAAAACAAAACAAAACAAAACTGTTTTCAATGTATACATTTAGAAATTATGGTTTAAGAACAATGTTCAATACTTAGAAGACCTTACTAATAAAATAACTTACTAATAAACTAATAAACTAACTAATTAATAAACTTTATTAATAAACTAATAAAATAACTTACTTTACCTGGTCAGGGACAGTTTCCTGGATGTCTCTGATCAGGAAAAGAGATGAAAAAGCAGGTTTATGAAGGACTAAGAAAACAGAAACAGGATTAGAATGGGTTAACAAAGAAAAGAATAAGACTTTCCAAAGTAGCCAAAGGAACAAGCAGAAATTAGGAAAAATGAGCAGATCAGGATTAAAAAAAAAAAAAATCCTCAAGCTTAAAAGGCATTGTGGATCTACCCCTCCAATAAGTTCTGTTGTTTCAAGAACATAATGAAGATGAGAAAGGGTGACCTGGACACGGACCCAGACACTCCAACCCATGGCAAAGGAAGAGCCATGGGAGTGGTGCGGGAGAGGCAGCATGTGGCAGAGTCATACCAAGCAACAAGAAAAATAGATTGTACATCTTTCCAGGAATTTCAACTCTACGCTCCCTCCCCCCAAAAAGCATTTAAAGGATGGAAGAAACTAAGATGGTAGGAAAAAATTTAAGAAATAGAAGATAGATGGGACAGGTATTAGAAGATAGATGGGACAGGTATTAGAAACTTACTAGGTAGTCTGGAGAAGGGAGATGTCAGGAAATACAGGTAAAAAAGAACTTTTAGTTCCCTAGTCCAGCCATGGGTGACAAGCGTCATTATTTCATCTTGTCCCACTCACAATCACAGAGAGAATTATTCAGTGGGGGTGCTGGAGGGCCACAAAGTAGGGCAGTTTAAATGTAGATATAATCATTTTGAACAGCCATGGCACTCCAAGTGAGATTCCCTGGATCTACAGGATATATAGGCAGATATATGCATTTGAAACTCAGGAGATAAATTTTAAAGACACAGATTTAGGAATCTCTGGAATATAAACCATGATTTAAGTAATAGTAGTAAAAGAGATTTCTCAGAGAAAGCATGGAATGAGAAGAGGCAGACCAAGGGACAAGAGCTCAGGGAAGACCAAGGCAGGGTAGTAAGAGATAAAAACAGGAGACTGATGGAAGTTCTCCTAAGATTGTCAGTTTCTAGAGGACAGGGATAGGACTTGACTTCTGTACCTACCACTTATTATAGAGCCTAGCATAGAAGCCAATAAATTAAAAAAAAAAAAAAAAAAATACTTCTCTCTGTTCTTCTATTAACAGTTTCCTGTACACACCCAGGAGGAGAAAAGTATGCATTAAAAACAAAAACAAAAACAGAAACAACCAAATACGGATTTTTTTAAATTTTACAACACTTTGCAAAAGGGGCCAGATTATAAACAATATTCTATGCCTTGCCTTTTCACTTGCATATCTTGGAAAGTTCTATACATTCCTATGGACAGATTAGCAGCATTCTTTTAACTACAGTGTAATATTCTATCATAAAACTATACAGGGTAGTTTTTATTTAGCTAGCTTTTGATTGGCAGACTTTGAGTAATAAATGTTAAATAAAATAATATTTCAACAAGGGAACAATCACCACTATCAAACTGCTGCAGAGAGGTCAATTTTAGGGTTAAAAAAAGGATTCCCTGGATTTGGCAACTAGACAAAAAATTTTAGTGCAACAATGAAAGCAGAATCCAGATTATAATCAATTAAGTAAAGCAAAAGTGAGGAAATACAACTTATTCTGTCAAGAAACTAGGTGACAAAATAACTGGCTGAGACTATAAGAGTAGAGGGTAATCTGGTTTTCTTCTTTTATGTAAATATATTAATTTTTTAAAAAATAAAATCAGACCCAATTTTATGTCCTATGTCATTTCATTTCATGAGCATTTTTTGATGAAAAATTTTAGACACTGAAAAATAACGCAGTCATTTCTACTATTACAAAACTTATACCTTTAGATCTTTTTAGAGTTAACCTCCTAAAAGGAGATAGCAGTAAGAGGGCTATCTTTCCCTGTCCTGTCACTTCCCTGCTGGAAATGTGAAGTTGTATCTGTCTAGCTTTTTATTTTTATTTTTTATTTTTTATTTTATTTTTTTTTTAAAAGGTATCAGTGAATACCTT
>CM052896.1:23483479-23510512 GCA_028534135.1 Potos flavus | reverse complement strand
TTTTTTTTTTTTTAAGATTTTATTTATTTATTTGTCAGAGAGAGAGAGCACAAGCAGGCAGAGTGTCAGGCAGAGGCAGAGGGAGAAGCAGGCTCCCCGCCGAGCAAGGAGCCCGATGCGGGACTCGATCCCAGGACCCTGGGATCATGACCTGAGCCGAAGGCAGCTGCTTAACCAGCTGAGCCACCCAGGCGTCCCTAGCTTTTTATTTTTACCTCTAACCTTCATGGCTCTCCAGACCAGCCTCTCCTCTTAAAATACTCCTCAAACTGTCTGTTGTTAGATTCTAACTTCCCCAAATGGTCAGTCTCCCAATGATATTTATAGAATAATTCACCCTTTCGAGTATTTTAACTTATTCTGAATTCTCAGTAACATGACTCTGTTTTTAAACTTCTATTATCTTTATCTGTCCAGTCCAGTGGCCAGTACATAATATTTTTATTTAATATCTAATTGGACAAGTCTCTCATTACTTTTTCCAACTATTTTTTATTATTTACTTTTTAAAACCAACTTTAGAGTCATTTTGTCAAGCTCCAAAAAAAAGACTGTTGGGATTAATTGCATTCAATTTATAAACTAACAAGAAGCTACGAAGGTAACGGACATGTTTGTAATATGGAGTCTGCCCATCTAGGAACACAGTAGTCAAGTCTTTCATTCCAGATTAATTTTAAAGAAGGATATGAAACTACAGAATATGACCTCAATTATTTAAACATATTTATTAGAGTCCATGTATTTTACTAGCAAGGGAAAAAATACCGATAGAAAATAGCTACCATGTCAACAGTGGTTATATCAGGCAGAAATCTTATTTCCCTTTATTTTACTAAGTTCTCTCACAATAGTCGCTTAGTTTTATCATCAAAGAAAACAGATTTCTAAAATTTTTCTATAAAATGGAAAGTTACATTTCTTCATATATTAAAAAAACAAACAAAAAACGCATTTTCTTTGTATACCTATGGCTATTACTGCTATATACAGACTTCTGAGAGAGAAAGCCATTCCCTAACACTAACATTGATGTCATTCTAGCATTATTTCCCCTCACATCCACCTCAGTCTTTTTTTCTTTTTCTATCTTCCACCTTGGCTAGTGTTCCCTACCCAAAATGTCTGGTTGGTTTAAAATCAGAATTCATTGAAAAGAGACCACCTAACTCCTCATCTAAATTAAGGCTTAGTATGGGGAATAAAAAAGATAAATCAGGTAGTACAGAATTTAAAGGCAAAAAACAGACAAAACTGGTCTTTAGTTCCTATAAGATTATCAAATAATCATTAATCAGGCTTTTCTATATCATATTACCTCTTAACACTTAAGTTCTATATACAACACTCTTTAAAGGAAAAAAAAAATAGTAGGTTGGGTTATTTTCTCACCAAATTGTTGTTCTTAGTATCTTCTAGACGTTCCAGCACTGATGTCAGATTTGGGTCATCAGAGTCCACAAACCATATTGGTGAAGAAGATGGGTAAGATTCCTGTTACAGAGACACCTATGTTAAACACATTTACATATGGACTAATCTGGAAATGCAAATTAAATATACCACCAAATGGCAAGATGACAATGGATTTAAGTAAAATATATCAGGGTGAAGAAAAGCAACCCATTAAAATCTATGCATGGAGAAAAGGTTTTTTTTTTTTTTTTAAAGATTTTATTTATTTGACATAGAGAGAGAGAGATCACAAGCAGGCAGAGAGGCAGGCAGAGAGAGAGCGGGAAGTAGGCTCCCCGCTGAGCAGAGAGCCCGAAGCGGGGCTCGATCCCAGGACCCTGAGATCATGACCTGAGCCAAAGGCAGAGGCTTTAACCCACTGAGCCACCCAGGTGCCCCTTTTTTGTGGATTTTTTTAAAAAACAGTTTTATGGTTTAATTTTGCCTGCTCCATGTTACATAGTTTATACATTTAAAAATCAAGCAAAAAAATAAAATAAAAATCAAGCAAAAAAAAGTTGTTTACCCAGTAAGTAATAGCATTTAACATAGAAGAGAAACACTGCAAAAGTTAGGTTTTATCACAAGCTGAGAAAAAAAAAAAAAATTGGTACTCAGGTACCAGGGAATATGGGCTTCCTTCCTTTACAAAGAAGGGTCAATCATGGCCTGGATAAATACATCAAAAAGAAAAACAGAAAAACAAAACAACCACCTCACAACCTTGAAGTAAAATTTATAAATTTAAACCATACTACTTTTGACTTTTAATATAATAAAGCTACATTTCTAAACTTTATCTAGATGAGATCTAACTCAATTTTTAAAGGTGAAGCAAAGGAGTATAATCTAGGCACATATTTTTAAATCCTTATAAATGCTAAAATGATTTTTAAAAATCTTCCTATTCCCTATACTCTCTGTTCTCTAAATAATTACAGAAGTTACTTTGAGATTTTTCTCCATTAGAAAATTGCCCCCCCCAAAAACAATCCCATTTAATTTTCCCTTTTTCCTAATAATTTCCAACCCTTCTCAGATTGTAGGGAGGGATGTAGTTTCTAAAGAAATAGATTCCTTAAATGAGGTTACGATTATTCCTTAAATATCTCTGGCGTTAGAAGTCAGAACAGCAATATAGCGACCATATGGTACATACAGGTTTCACTTGCCACAGAAGCTGGGCTTTTGAGAGAGGCATCCTCCTTGTACAGCCACTGTCTGTGTGCCACAGCTCAGAGGTCAATGATGTTCTTGAACACTATAGTGGGCAACCTCTAAAATGGTCCCAAGAATCCTAACCTGGTATTCACACCCTTGTATAATTCCCTCCCCTATACTCACTTCTAACAAACAATACAGTAAATAATGTGATGTGCCTTCTAGGATTAGGTTACAAAAAGATGAGAATTTCTTTGTTGCTCGTCCTCTCCTGCTCTTTCATTCACCTTCCCCCCTACCCCCTCGTTGAAGCCATCTCCCTTTGGAGAAGCCTACAGCCACGTGGCAAGAGACTGAGAGAGGCCTCTGACCACCTGCCACCCTCAGACAGGAGGCCTGTAATACCAAAACTACATAAATGAGGACGGAGGAAGATTCTCTCCCAGTCTCACTTTGTGATGACTGCAGCACCAGCCAACACCTTCACTGCCTTGTGAGAGTCGCGAGACTTTGTGATGACTGCAGCACCAGCCAACACCTTCACTGCCTTGTGAGAGTCGCAGAGCCAGTGAACCCTGATAAGCCATGCACAGATTCCTGACCCACAGAAACTGTGAGATACTGTTGCTGTTTTAGGCTGCTACATTTGTTATAGAGCAATATATAACTAATTCAAACCCCATAAAATTCTAATATTTTATTCTGTCGCAAACTGAGTACTGTCAGGAAAGGAGGGGTGAATTAGGGGAAATCGGAGGGGGAGAGAGAAACATGAGAGACTGTGGACTCTGAGAAACAAACTGAGGGTTTTGGAGGGGGGGATGGAGGGTTGGCTGAGCCTG
The DNA here is from genome assembly GCA_028534135.1 of Potos flavus. Taxonomy (NCBI): domain Eukaryota; kingdom Metazoa; phylum Chordata; class Mammalia; order Carnivora; family Procyonidae; genus Potos; species Potos flavus. The sequence goes on along the minus strand of CM052896.1, from coordinate 23,507,054 downwards.
GTGGTGGGTATTGAGGAGGGCACGTATTGCATGGAGCACTGGGTGTGGTGCATGAACAATGAATCGTGGAACACTGAAAAAAAATTAAATTAAAAAAATGCTATAGTCACATATTTTTAAAAGTAAAATTACATGTGTTGATTTTTAAAGGTTAACAGAAAAAGTATTACATGCTTTCACTATTAATAGACATTTACTCTGTACTATTTTCTATTCTAAGTTAGGAAAAAGTCATTATGATTAGATACTAGCTACCAAACAATTAGGTTCTAGTTATGGAAAAACAATTTTGCAGACACGCAAAGAAACATTGCTTTGAGAACTATAATTGAATTACAATATAGTTGAAGCCAAAGAAACTATTTTTGGAGCACTTCACCAAATGTTCTTTAAAGAACAACAACAACAACAAAAACTGTACTGAAGAAGGACATCATTAGATCTATTCAATAATGGTTTATTTTGTTTTCTCATTCCTCTAATTTTCAGTGTGTCCCAAACCTATTCACAGACTAAAAGAAAGACTATCTTCAAAATTAATCCTGTTCTTAAAGAAAACTAGTTATCGAGTATTGCATTTTCTTCTTCAAATTCTTCAGCTTAGTTTGGGAACATACCATCTAGACCTTAGTTCCAAAAAACAAAACAGAACAAAACAAAAACCAAACCAAAACAAACCAAAAAAACTAACCAACTAAATTTTAGAACTTCACTGTGTACATCAGTGTTTGTCTAATTCTACATAAGCAAAATAAAATATGTGAATTGTTGCTCTGTACTAAAACCCCTTAAAACCATATTATGAGCACTGCAACAAAAATTACTGAGTTCAGTTCCTGCTTGTGACATGCTCTTTTAATCCTGTACATAAGAAGATAGGATATAGAGGTCTAAGCAACTATGTCAATAATTTTCAAAGTGGGGCCCTCAAACCCCTAGGTAAAACCGCTGGAACCTTAACACAAATAAAGGCAGTGATACCAAACTACACTTGGAGTCATGGTATTCTTCACCACTATGCATTTAAGATGTTTAAAAGACAAAAAGAGGTTTTACTTAAGAATATCTGTTAATAACTAGTAAAGGTTCTTTTACTAAATCTCAATCCTTATATGTCTTTTTCATATTGCATCTGATGAAATGGAATGCACACATGAGTACTCTTACAGAATACTTGAGAAAAAGCATTTGTGTGACTGAGTTGTGACGTGAATTAACTAAAGGAACACCAATTTTACCCAAGAGGATGACTGACAGACAATGGTTATTTCAACTTGGGTTTTTGACATTTTCTCAAAAATGAATAAAGAGTGTGTCATTTCAAGGAAAACAAAGGACGGAATTTCTTGCCAACAATAAAATTCAAGCTTTCAAGCAAAAAATTAGAATTTAGGAAAATCTGTATCCACTGCTATGAGCTTGAGAGCTTTCTAAGAATATTCTGATGAGGTTGCTGGTGATCTTAATATAATGTCTTCATATTATATAATGAAACATATCAACATTTAGAAGATTTCAGTGAACCGTATTTTCCAAGTGACCAATACATGGTGTTATAAACCATGCAAGGATAGAAGATCCATTCACAGTTCTAGAAAGACCAAGTTTTGGTGAAATAGCCAAAAAGAATATTTACAATCTTCTAAACAGCTATTAAGATATCCCTACTTTTCCCAGCCAAATATCTGTGTGAGGCTGAATTTTCTTCATGTTGTTTCAACCAAAACAATATGCCCTCACAGACTGAATGCAGAAACAAATGACAGACCAGACATCAAAGAGATTTATAAGAAATGTAAAATTCTCACTATTCTCACTAAAATGTTTTGGTTTACAAAATATGGCCATTTTTACATAATATTAACAGGTTTACTTCAATGAATATTTTATTTTATTTTTTAAAGATTTTATTTATTTGACAGAGAGAGAGATCACAAGTAGGCAGAGAGGCAGGCAGAGAGAGAGGGGGAAGCAGGCTCCCTGCTGAGCAGAGAGCCCGACGCAGGGCTTGATCCCAGGACGCTGAGATCATGACCTGAGCCGAAGGCAGAGGCTTAACCCACTGAGCCACCCAGGTGCCCAGAAGCCATCACTTCTAGGAAAGTTTCAAAGGATATTACCTATATGCATAAGGATTTAGCTCTAGCTATTAATGTCCAAAGCATTATTTAAAATACAAAAAAAACAAACAAACAACAACAACAACAAAACAAACCACCAGTCTTATTCAGAAATAACTCTGTGTCTATTTTCTACACCAATCCACTATGACACCAATGTGTGGCTCTGTATCAAGCACCAACCAGCAAAACTGCCTGCCAGAATGCTCTCTACTATCTACTATCTACTATAGCAGTCTCTACTATCTTTCCAAATAATAGAACATGGACATCTCTAAGGACTTCATCACTTTATGAACACAGATGCATATAACTTTTTGTTGAAGGTTCAGAAGTATAACAGTTGTAATTCTTCCAGAGACCAGTTATGGGACACATTACTTTCACACTTTGTTGTTCCATAAATGTGGGGTGGAGAATGAAACCGACAGAATCACCATATAGTACTCTAATAAAAGTCTAAACGCTCTGACATTTATTTATTTTTTTAAAGATTTATTTGTTTTTAGAGAGAGGGCATGCAGGCACCCAGATGTGAGATGGGGGAGGAGCAGAGGGAGAGAATCTTCAAGCAGACTCCCTGCTGAGTGCAGAGCTTAACTGGCTGAGCCACCCAGGTGCCCCTAAATGCTCTGACATTGGGGTAAAAAAAAAAAGCTACCAAAATGGATTGCTTCCTACTAATCATTTTGCAAGTAAACAACTAAGTAACATTATCGGAGCCCACAGAAGCAGAATGAAAAATCAAAACATCATTCTAATTAAACTGAGGCAGAGAAAATAAAAGTGCTGAAGACGATTCAAACCACCTGATCTGCAGAAACCAATGGACAGTTTCCTTGATTCTGAGTCTACTTTGTCTTTCAGAATAATCTTTTAGAAAGAGAAGACAAGGGACTCTCCTTCATTACTCTGGCTCTCCAGTAATGCTTTACATTTGGCAGTGACTGTTTCAATTCCCCAGCCCTCAACTAGCTGACATTTATCTAATACTATCTTTATCAGGTCTCAGGAAGTTAAAAAAAAAAAAAAAAAAAAAAAAAAATCAAGTTACTAAGACATACACCATTCGTAAAATGGAAACCTAAGTCTCCTTTTCATTTACCTGTTCTTTCAAGATGGGCATAAAAATGGGGGTAGAGGAGGATAGATAGATAATAACTAGGAATTTGACTCTATATTACAAATTGGTCAGATGAAGGAAAACAGTGATTCCTCCAGCCTGAAAGTACCACTGAGGTGCTTAACATGACAGCTCTGCTATTTCCAAATGATTCTCCAGGTGTTCAATTTGGACAGGTAATCTATCCCAGGAGGGCAGACCAAAGAAAAGGTCTTGGGCTCTCTAACCAAGTTGGTTCATGATTTCCTTTGTATAACCTTGGTGGGGCTACTTTTTAATCAGTGTTAAGACCAGAAACATTAAAAATTAAGAAATTAACAGCACTGATTTATTTCCCATGAAAAGCTGTTAGAAAGCATTTTCAGAATAAAATGTTATTCAGCCACAAATGACACTATCAATTTCATATTTGTAGAGAACATTATAATTGTTAAAGAGCTTTTATAAGCTTTCATGCAAGACAAAAAGTATTATCTACTTTATAGAAAAACACAGTAGAAAAAGTGATTTGCTTAAAGTCCCAACTACTAAGTATAGACTAAACCTTCTACTCTCACCTAAACTCAGAGCTCTAACATTTGTTATTTTAGTGTCTTGCTGCTGGTGGTGAGGTGGGGGGGGAGGGAGGGGATGGGGACTCCGGGAATGACCAACAGAAATTTAATTAGCAAAATAAAAAAATGTGCTACCACAAGTAGCCTGGCAAATAACCACTCATGCAAAAAGAGTAATGGTTTCTGCTACATAAACAATAAAATTAGTACAAAATTTTATTTGTTTACCAGCTAATTTACACGGGGGGGGGGGGATTTTTCACTCTGAAATACTGATTGCCTACCAAGAGTTACCAGATGTCAAGAAGTCCATATAAGGAGAAATGAAATTGCCAAGTTATGTTCAATATTTTAAAAGGACTAAAAGAATGCCATAAACTAGTTCCCAATAAGGCCACACAGGTTACTAAAACAAGCTGTTTTGCTTTTAGGTGTGAGCATAACAACTAAATGTTAGCAGTAACTGGCAATTAGATCTGTTTGCATGACACTCCTTCATATCATGAGTTCACACAAAACAAGTAATAAAAAAGACTCCTTAAGGTTGAAAATAGCATTCTTCCCCTTCATATTTAAAATTAGCACAAATTTATATAACAGAAAAAGATTTCGCTCAATTCCCCTGGCCTAAAGAGTAAAACATCTATGTTGTTTTCTTCTTTTTAAAATTTTTTTTTTTTTAAGATTTTATTTATTTGACAGAGAGAGCGAGAGAGCACAAGCAGGCAGAGCAGCAGAGGGAGAGGGAGAAGCAGGCTCCCCACTGAGCAGGGAGCCCGATGTGGGGCTCGATCCTAGGACCCTGGGATCATGACCTGAGCCGAAGGCAGTCGCTTAACCAACTGTGCCACCCAGGTGCCCCTAAAATAGTCTTTCATATGAAGTGAGATTTCCTATCCAGTTAAATTAAATATTTATTTAAATATTTAAATTAAATTTTAAAAATATTTCTTGATGTTACCTCTGCACTTTTGACAAACTCTTGGCAGTTAATTTACACAATAGTTAAGATTTTTGTTCATACAGAATATAGCTAAAATGGAACAAATATTTACTGAGTATTTACTGAATGGAAGATGAAAAGCATGATTAGAGACTATTCTCCCTGCCATCATAAAAAAAAAAGACTTAAAAAAAATCTAAAACTATTATAATAGAACGTAAGGACACATAACCAAAGCAGTAAATAGTAAAGATTATAGAAAGGAGGAAGGGGAAATAAATACCAGCAGGAACTGAATTAGACTTCCTAGAAGAGCGTTGAGGGATGGTCAGACGTGGAAAGACAGACTGGGGTGGGGTAAGGGGCACATTCCACATGGGAAAAACAGATTCAGAAGTCTGAAAGAAAAGGCGGGCACAGTATCTTTAGAAGATTATTCAGAAACTGGCATGCATGAGTGTAAGGAAAATATTCGTGAGGTGCGGTTTACTCAAATGTTAAACTGTAAAGTATGCTTCTTGGTGAGCAATGGAAAAGACGGCGCCTGGCACGTAGAAGAGCTCAATAAGTATTTGGGAATAAGGAAATAAGAGGAAAAATTAAAGAACAGACCAAATTCATTTTTTTTTAAGAGCTATAACCTTTTAGATACTAGCAATTCACAAATACAATAGACAGGAAATCCAACAGTTTTTTCTTTGCACTTTTCCCTCTAAGAAAATGGTATCGACACAGGCAAGCCATGTAGATTTTACCAAAACACCTACCTATGCTTAAAAATTCTTATCTTTCAGAGATACTCATTGAAATAGTTACAGTGACAGGTCAGGAACCTGCTTTGAAACAATGAGGTGGGGTACAGATGAAATAAGATTGGCCAAAAGTTCATCGTTGCTGAGGCTGACTACATGGAGGTTCTCCACACTATTCGCCTTTTGTATATCTTTGATATTTTCCTATAAAAAATTAATATACATTCATATACACTGAGTATCCACCATGATAATTATCTTCTGATAATACCACTCATAACTTTGAGTAGTTTCTACTATAATACCATTATACTAGTCTCTAAGGTATCCTCCTTTTCATTGGGTGTCTCTAATTCCTCCTCGCTCCATTTTCCTAATCCAGGTCTTCACGCAGTATTCTGTGTGCACCTGACTCCTATCAGCCTCCTATATGGTTCTCAGTGGGGACTCTGCTGGCATTTGAAGTGGGTAATTCTTTGTTGTGGCACACTGCCACTACCCTATAGCACCTGAGATAACCAAAACCATACATACACACATTTCCTAATATTACACACTGTAGAGAATTACCTCAGTGCTAGATGGCAAACAGATTTTTCCAACTTACCTCAGTAATTTAGTAGCTCCCCATAGCCTACAAGTTCAGTATTCTATCCATCATGCAAACCACCCCTACCTTTTCCCGGCCATACCCCAATTTCTACCAGAACAATCACCATACAGGCCAGTCTCCTTCATGCTCACTACCACTTCCTGTTTCCTATTCTTGGAAAATCTTCTCCTTGACCAGCCTATATCCTCAAAATTTGTCCACTACTAAGCAAACCACATTTTCTCAAGCAGTCGTGCTTCCACTCCCAAGATTCTACTCACGTGTGAAAGCCCAACTCCAATGTCAGCCTCTCACCAAAGTCTTCTCTGAAGCACCACCCAACCACCAAACTCAAAATTAATTGCTCTCTTTGGCTTTCATAATGACACCATAGAACTTGGTAACACTTGGTTTTATGAAACTCCTCCCCCAAGATTTAGTTCTGAAAGCAGGGATGACTCTGCCCCATTTTGCAAAACCAGTGCCTAGAACAGAACACTTAGATGTTCAATAAATGACTTCTCTCCTCAGTACAGCACTAGTATTTTCCCCCCAAAATACACAACTGCTCCCCCAGATACTCTGGAAATTATTTTAATGTCAATTATTATAACTTCAAGCCCTTTCCAAACTCTCCAGTACCAGGTCGGGAACACTTTAGGCACCTGAGTAGCCCACTGACTTAACCAAAAGGAGTCAAAGACACCACACTTGGTTCGAAGGGAACATAAAACTACCACCTAGACTCCTGCTACAAGTTTATTTCGCAGTTTGGTACAATACCCTAAGTCAATTTTACCATGAACGGTTTCATCACACACATTAACGAAAAAACTTATTAAACACTTCGATTACCTTACCGAGCCCCGGGTTTCTAATGAGCTTCCAATTTAAACGAAAAAGTGAGCTTTTAAACTGCCTTTTTGGTTTTGTGACATAAAATAATCTTTCTGGGCAGAAGACCCGGGCAAATATCTCCTTTGGGGTGCAGATAATTTTAAAGGCTCACACACAGGAGGGGCTGTGTAAGCAAACACCGATACCACCACCTGCCGATCCAGGTACAAAGCGCCTTTCGGAAACACGTACGCGCAGAGCCAAGGCCAGCAGGGAGAGGATAATTCAAACAGCAACAGAGGCTGCATTCTAAACTTTTCCCCCCTTCAAATGCATCGGTTTTCAATACCAGTTTTTCCTTAAACACAAACTTAAAACTAACTGGGTGAATAAGCAAGACGAAGGAAACCTGACTGAAAAGTAAGGCGTTAAAACTCAAGGGCCTTCCCCCTTCGCTGCCGGGGCTCCAAAGCCAGAGTCGACCTGCCTCGCCGCGGCCCCGGGGTAGGCCGGCTGTGGGCAGCCATGGCGACCTAGCGAGGGCAAGGGCCGCCGCGGTCTCCCGCACCGAAGCGCGTAGAAGGGTGCTGAGAGGGCCAGCAGCCCCAAACCCAGCCCCACGGGAAAAGCGGAGAAAGGCACCGCCTGCCTCCTCCCACCCAAGTCTCGCGCTTGCAAGGCTGGGCCTGGGCAGGGCCCCTTGCCGGGGAAAGGGGCGGATCCGCCCCGCCCGGGGCCCCAGGAGCCAAGGGGCCCCTACCGGACCGATTCCCTTTTGTCCGGAGACTCGGGGCGCCCCTTTCCGCCCTCGCCTGGCTCCGAGGGGCTGAGGCCGGGCGCCTCACCGTGATGTTGCAGTGGAGTGTAAGCGGCGGCGGTGAGTGCGGGCTGCCTGGCGGTGCCGGAGGCGGCAGCAGGAACTGGCAATGCAGCTCGTCCAGCTTCCAGCTGACGATGCGGAATCGCTCGTGGTTCTTGTCGAAGATGGATGCCAGGAACTTCAACTCGGCCTTGAGCCCTGACACGGACATCTTCCCCTCATCTCCGGCAGGAGGGGTGCGAAAGGGGAGCCGGGCCCAGAGCCGCCGCCACGGCCGCTACCGCCCACAGGGCCGGCCTGGGGCCGCACTCTCGCGGCTCCGCCTCTCCGCGCCGCCGAGGCCCGCGTCGGATCGCGGCTGAAAAATGGCTGGGGCACCGAGGCCTCGGCGGGCGGCTGTGTGGCGGCCTGGGCGGCGGCGGCGACTGCTCTCTTTGTAACTGACTCCGCCGGCAGGAGACCGCGGCCCCGCGGCTTAAAAGGGCAACAGCGACACTGCCCCCGCTACCGCCTGGGAAAGGGCTGCCCTCACCCCGCCCCCATCCCCTCCCCGCCCCGGCCCGCCCCGCGCGCCCCGGTTCCGGCGCGTGCACGCGGCCTGCGCGCGGGCCCGCCTGACCGCCCCCTCCTCGCCTTGACCCAGCCCTCTTCTGCCCGGCCCATCTGCTTCGCTCCTCTCGCCCTCCGACGCGAGGCTCGGGGCCGGCTGGCGCCCCGGGGCCAGATCACCTGGAGGATCAAAAGACCCCCCTGCGCGCCTCCGCCAACAAGTCTGGGGGCCGGCCACGTGCGCGGCCTATTGCGCAGGCCACGTCTGCGCGGCTGCGGACGCGCGCCGGCCCCTGGGGGCGGCTCCTCCGCTAGGCTCTGAACGAGCCACCCGCTCACCTGATCCTGGCGGCGCCCTAGTGGGAGGCGGCAGGCGGCAGGCAGCGCTTCGGACGCAAATCGGCTCACTTACTTTCATCTTCGCTCCTCTAACCCCATACCTAGCCACCACTTCACTAGCCTGGGTTCTCTTTCCTTTCTGCCTTGTGCTTTTGTCCCGTTTTCCAAGCTTAAGGAAATCCTCTCTACCTCCCATGGAGGCAGGACTAGCCTATTTTCAGTAAGTCTTAGCTCAAATGTCATCTCAGAGAGGTCCTCTCAGACCACCCAATCTAAAATAGCCAACCGGTCACCCTATATCACATAATCCTATGTTAATTTTTTTACTCAGCACCTATCACTGTCTGATATTTTTCTTATTTGTTCATTGTCTCTGCCCAGGACGAATGTCTGAATTATTCAGGGTTGTATCCCCAGGATCTAGAACGAGGCCTTTTGAAGATACCCAATGTTATTGAATGGATGCTCCTATCAGGAATGCGCAGCTCTTAATACAATCTGTGGCACATTCCTTAATAATATTTCGACAAGGGACTTTGCATTTTCCTTTTACACTGGTCTTGACTGGAGTTATCGCACCCTCTCTGCCTAAATGTCTCCTGCTTCATGATCTATAAGTGGGTCCTGATCTACTGGTCCATTAGATGACATAATACAGAACAACAGGGGGAGATATTAGGTCAATTGAATGAGGAAGATTTTTAAAGTTTTTTCATTTACTTCTGAGATATTGTATCATGTTATAGTGCTTCTTAGCCTTTCAGGAAGTCACAGACCCTCTTGAGAATTTAATAAAAGCTGTGATCTATTTTCCTGGGAAAACACCTCTGCATATAGAGTGGTATATTTATGGGGATTCATGGTTCTGGCACTAGAGATAGCATTATGAATTGGGAGTTAGAGGAGAAGGGGTTCCAGTCCTGAGCTCCAAGTCAGAAATAACTAGGATACTATACTGGCATTATTGCTGGGTTAAACACTGGAGTGCCTTGCTGCTTGCTTTATCCACCAGTCCCCAGTACTCTTGGACCCTAACAGGCATGGTAGTCACGGACAAGGATTTCAGACAAAGGGGAACAACCTGTTCAGAACCTATATGACTTCGAGACATAAAATGCCCTGAACACGTTATTTAATCTAAGTCTTATTTTGTTATCTCTAAATTTGGTATAAGTAAATAAATAGCTTTATAAGTTGCAAATGTTTTTACTAGTTATATCAGAAATAAACATAAATATCAGTTTCACAATCATTTTTTTAACTACTTTTTAAGAAGATTTTATTTATTTATTTGACAGAAAGAGTGTGCACACAAACGGGGAGTGGCAGGCAGAGGGAGAGGGAGAAGCAGGCTCCCTGCTGAGCAGAGAGCCCGATGTGGGCCTCCATTCCAGGACCTTGGGACCACAACCTGAGCCGAAGGCAGATGCTTAACCAACTGAGCCACCAAGATGCCCCTCACAATCATTTTTTGAGCATCTGCTGTGTGTCAAGCCATAAGAGGGCTAGACAGAAATAGAAATTGAATTCAAGAAGCTTAAAGTCTAGCACTGGAAATAAAACATTGTTTCCTGATTATTTAGGCTGCAGATAACAGAAAACTGTGACTTAAAATGGCTTGCACAATAAGGAAATGTATTACCTCACATAATAAGAAGTTCAGAGTCAGGGCAGGCTCCAGGATTGGTTGATTAGATTTTCAATAATATCAATAGTGCAGATTCTCTCCATCTTCTTTGTCAGGCTGAGAGCAAGGTGGCTATACCTGTTCTTGTGGGTCACATCCAGCTATGTCAATATCCAGAGTCAGAAAAAACTATTTCTTCAATGTGTCCTAAGACATGGGGACCTTCCCAAGATTCTGCCCAACTGACTTCCCTTCTGTGTCATTGGCCAGAAATGTATCACATGTCCATCCCTAAACCAATCATGGTAAATGGATAGGATCATTCATTGGACTTTCAATCATCTGGGATGGGATGGATTTTGAGACAACCACAATGTCTACTACAAACACACAAATAAAGGCAACATCAGACCATAACTGATAAGTTCAAACTACTGACCTAATACATAGCATAAAAAAAATTACTTGCATAAAAGTATGGTCATGTTCAGAGAATATCCAAGAGCCCAGCTGATTATACAGTACAATGCAAGAAGAAGATAAAGTTGAGATATTACCTGATACCTGATTTCAGGGCCCTGAAATACCATGCTAGGGACTACACTTTCATTTGGTGAGTCATCACTTTTAAGAAGATTAACCTGGCATTAGTGTATACAAAATAGATTTCAGAAGGTTTAGGACCGTGAAGTAGCCACCAAAAAGAAGCAGGAAACCCAGATTCTAGATCTGACCTGCCATCAATTCAGTAGGGCAAGTCACATCCAGCTCTTGAGTTTCTTAAACTCCAAACATTAGAGTCTTTTGGATTGGTCCAAGTCAATAGAGAGAAACACTAAAGTAGGAAATGTGGCAGTGGGAATAGAAAGAACTACACTGATGCTAGGGATATTTCTGAGGTAGAACTGATAGATATTAGAGTTGATGCAGGAAGAGAGGGAGAGAGAGGTGTTTTATTTAAAGTAATTTTGACATTTCTTGAGTAGGTGGCTGGGAGGGAGTAATGCTGTTGATACAGCCAGAAAAAGATGAATTTGAGGTGATGGTGGAAACTCAGGTAGATAATTTGTATTATAGGCCTTGAGTTTATAAGAGAAGTCAGCACAAAGGATATAACTGCAGATCAGCCACACAGAATGATAGTAGAATCCATAGGTATGGGTATGACCATTGAGTCACAGGGGAGGGAAGACAACTCAAGGCATTGAGTAAGGCTCACCACTGCTAATTTAGGGATAAAGGAATCATTGGAGAAGACAGAGGATGACCTGTGTGTCAGATTATCTGTGGAAAGGACAAAAAAGATCACGACTAAGAAAAATCTTTGGGCCTTAGGGATTAGGAGGTCAATGATGTTTTAGAGAAAACCATTGCAATAGAATGGACAAAAAATAGGAGCAGACACTGTATGTAGACTACTATTTGGAGAGGTTTCAGAGTGATGAGAAAAAGAGAAGGGAAGCTTTAGGGTTTTGTTTTGCTTTTATTATAATGCAGACAGAAGTAGATTTACTGTGAAGCTTAACCTTCAGGGGCCCTTACACTTACACAAGCCTCTTCTAAATAAAGTTCACTCTTGAACAACACAGGTTTAAACTGTGCAGGTCCCTTTATATGCAGATTTTTTTCTGATAAATACAGTACAGCATTGTAAATGTATTTTTTCTTCCTTATGATTTTCTTAGTAACATTTTCTTTTTTCTTTTATTTATTTATTTATTTTAAAATATTTTATTTATTTATTTGACAGAGACAAAGAGATCACAAGTAGACAGAGAGGCAGGCAGAGAGAGAGGGGGAAGCAGGCTCCCTGCTGAGCAGAGAGCCCGATGTGGGGCTCGATGTGGAGCTCGATCCCAGGACCCTGAGATCACGACCCGAGCCAAAGGCAGGATGCGGGGCTCGATCCCAGGACCCTGAGATCACGACCCGAGCCAAAGGCAGAGGCTTAACCCACTGAGCCACCCAGGCACCCCAACATTTTCTTTTTTCTGTCTTACTTTATTGTAACGATACAGTATATAAGACATATGACATAAAATATCTTAATTTTTTATGTTATCAGTAAGGCTTCTGGTCAATCATAGGCTATTATAGTTAAGTTTTGGGGAGTAAAAAGTTATATACAGATTTTTGACTGCGTGGTGGATCAGGACCTCTAACCCCACATTGTTCAAGGGTCAACTGTAAATATTAACTTTTGTTCCTAAGTTGGTATTTGTAATTTTGTGTTCATAAGCTTCAGGCTCTACAGAACCTGGATCTGCCCCTATAAAGAGAGTCATTTATAGGCAATGAAAACTGAAGATACAAGTGATGAGATAAGACATAGAACTAGGTCCTGGAAAGAGGAGGGAGAGGACAGGATAAGGAGTTGCTCATTGAGAGAATGAGGGGAAGACCAAAAAACGTTGAGTTGGAATGAAAGATTGTTGAGAGACCTCAAACTGAATGACCTTGATTTCAGCAAAGCAAGGATGGAGATGGACAAGACAGAAATACAGAAGCCTGAGTACAAGGGAGTGCTGACAAAAATTGTTTGAGTACTCTGACAGAGGAATCCCACTTAGACATGCATGAGGGACCATGAGAATAAGATGGCATAAGAGTGGAAGTCTCCAGAAAGGCAGAGCAGGTTCAGTATGAAATAAGGAGTGGGGGAAATCACAACTTGTATGGAAGAATTTTTAATTTCAAGGACTTCAATGTGGAATAACTGTCATTGATAGCATATTTCATGCTATTCTGTCCCAGCGTATCCTGTAGGGCTGCTCTCAAATGCCATCTCTTTTATCTACCTTTTCTAGTCCCCTAAATTAAATTTAATCTCTTTTTCTCCAATTTCCCAGTATCTCATCCGTTCCAGCACTTACTTTTTTGGTTTCACTTTGGCTATGACTAACTGGTTTCATTTTTGTCTCCTCCACTAGATTATAAACTTGTCTAATCATCTTCATACCCTTAACACATAGTGCAATCCCTGGGACATAGAAACTACCCAATAAGTGATCACTGAGCAGACATAGCCTATGAGAAGTGAAATCCATGTAATGTCTTCAGTTAAAGAGACTTCAAGTAAATGAGAAAAGTGATCTAGTTTCACTGAAATCTCAGGGAATCCATGAAGACCTTTCCCTGTCTGAATTGTGCACACATCAGCATGTGGCCACATAGGCCCAGACAACCACAGAGCTCCCCACAAGGCACAGGCTTTGGAGCCCACCCTTGTTAAAATGAACAAGTGACTCATTATTCTGCTGCAGCCAACTCAGTGAGAAACTGTTCTAAGCTAAAATTTTCACAAGTTTGGACCCTGGCTTATTTTAAAATTACCTTTGATTTTAACTTCATTACCAACACCCATCATTTCCCTCTTGCCTATATTGTAAGGGGCTTTCAGACCAAGTTGCAAATACTCTGAAATTGTATGAATTTGAAATATACATGCATATGAATATGATTCTGGGAGAAGGTTTAAAGTAGCACTGTCTAGTAGAATTTTCTGCAATGATGAAAAGGTTCAATACTTTTGCTGTCCAATAGAGTAGCCACTAGCCATGTGTGGCCACTGAGCCCTTGAAAAGTGCTTAATGTGACTGAGGAACTGGATTTTAATTTTATTTAATTGTAACTAACTTAAATTTAAATAGCCACATGTGGCTAATGGCTACCATATTGGACATCACACTGCTAGATAACAATAACAACACATATAGCGCAGTTTAGCACTTTTTTTTTAAGACTTTATTTATGTATTCGACAGAGAGAAAGAGATCACAAGTAGGCAGAGAGGCAGGCAGAGTGAGAGGAGGAAGCAGGCTCCCTGCTGAGCAGAGAGCCCCAAGCGTGGCTGGATCCCAGGACCCTGAGATCATGACCTGAGCCGAAGGCAGAGGCTTAACCCACTGAGCCACCCAGGCACCCCGACAGTTTAGCACTTTTAAAAACATGTCATCCCGACTTCTTGAGAACAGTGACCATCTGTTACTATTATATCTTCAGTGCCTGACACAGACTTAGTGCTTAATAAATGTTTGTTGAATGAATGAATGAAAGGCCAAATTTCATATTTTGTTTGAACTTAGGTTTTACATTTCTAAAATAAAAAGGATGTACAGTTAGATTTCTTCTAGTTCAAAAAAAATTAAGACTCTCATAAGCAAATATTCATTCATTTGACAAATATCTGTTGAGCACTTACTGTGTGCCAAGTAACTTCATCACTGTAGCAATCTTAGGAAACTGTCGTTATACCACCCAAATAACTGACTTTCAGAGAAGGGAAATAATTTGCCCAAGCTCATGCAGCCAATAACTGACAATGTCAGAATTTGAACTCAGGTCTGTCTAGCTGTTTCTATATAAAAAGCTTCTCTTCTTCTCTTGCTTCTGTATAAATTATAAATGTAAATATTTTAGATAAATATAAAACAACAACTTAGCACTGAGAGGGCAGGGTGGCACAGAAACTACACTGGATTGAAATACAGACCTTCCTCTTAGGAAGACCCCTCGTTCTACAGGTAGATTCTTGGCTCCTGGATGAAAGATGCCGGCTCTTCAAGAACACCTGGGGAGACCCTTAATCTCAGGAAACAAACTGAGGGTTGCTGGAGTGGAAGGAAGGTGAAGGAATGGGGTGGCTGGGGGATGAACATTGGGGAGGGTATGTGCTATGGTGAGTGCTGTGAATTGTGAATTGTGACTGATGAGTCACAGACCTGTACCTCTGAAACAAATAATACATTATATGTTAATAAAAAAATAATTAAAAAAAAAGAAAAAGAAAAATTTCCTTCTCATGCCTTCTACAGTCACATTCTTACAAAATGCTCTTTTGGAATGTTTAAGGTTAATGCGTGAGAACATTCTTCTAGATGTAGGCATAACATACTTTTGACTCAGTAATTTCAAATCTCAGCATTTATCCTAAAGAATTAATTAAGCATGTATATCAAGATTTAGTTACCAAAACTGAGGGAATGTAACTAAAAACATCACACATTGATAAGGCAATCAGAGAAATCTAAACATTAAATATTTGACGATACTATAGAATTATTACTTAATTTTTTAGGTGTGACAATAGTATTATTATTACTGTTTTATTTTTTAAATGAGAGTTTTTACCTTTTAGAGCTATTTATTGGTGAAATAAAGAACAAACACTTGATTAAAATATTTATTTCACCTCTTTCATAGTAGTAAAAGACAAGAAAGGACCAAGGGTCTTAGAAACTGGATATGCTGTAAGTTTGGTATATCCACACAATGGAATAACATGCTGCCATTACAATGAATTTGTATATAGATATAGAAGGATACACCAAAATGTTGACAATGGTCATTTCTTGGTGGTGACTTTTCAAGCAATTTCAATTTTCTTACTGCTTATTTACATTTTCTGAAATATTTTCATTGAAGATGTTATTTGTGTAATGAAATAATTTTAAGTCGATTTACTGATATTTAAGGTAGAGAGAGGTAAATCAGAGAAGGATTTTGCAAAGAAATGTTAAAGGGCCAGTGACTATGTGGCTGTTGTTTTTTCTATCACAAAAAGGCACCAGGCATAGAGGCAGCTCAGAAGCTGACACAAACAATCAATTTAACTGACACTTTTGTTTTATCCTCCTTTGGATGAATTCCTCCTCCCCAGACCAAGGTGCGTGAAATCTTTTTATGCCTAAAGTGCTTGCTGTCAGGTCTTCTACTGAGACTTTCTCATCCTCTCTGCAGAGTAACTTCTGGGTGAATTGAGACCTCGCTGCCCACAATCCAGTGCTTCAAGCTGGTGCTATTTCCAGAAAGAATTTATGGAAACACAGACTTGATTCTATGTTTGGATTTTCTGTAATCAATTATGCTAGGACTTGGCATCGCCAAAATGCCTGGAATCTATAGTTGTCTTCTTGGTTACAATTAGGTGTCATTTTGCAAGATGAAAAATTAAGTAGCAAAAAGCACAGTCTTTCAAGACCTGATGGGCCAAGGAGGCCCCAGCTCGCTCGGGACAGGTATAATTTTAATATTTACAAACATGTTTCTCCTGCTGAAAGCCTTGGGCTCCACACGGGGATGATGAAAAAGAAACCTGGGAGGAGATTGAGTGTTGGTGGTAGAAAACCAGAGGCTTGGTCAGGAGATCTGGAAGCCAGTTCCGGTTTCCCTGGTCACTCTCCATGGAACATGTGGTCAGTCATGTCCCCTGTGTCTGGGGTTCTTTGTATGTTTGACGAGATTCACAGTTTTGTTATTCGAACACTTACTTAGTTTCAACCTCGTGCAAGACAGTTTTCTAGCTCTAAAGGGAATAAAACATCAAGGAACTTTTAGTCCTGAAGGTAGTGCAAACAGGAACATGGCAAAAGACCAGACAGTGTGAGAATAGGATGACAAGTACTGTTGGTTTTTTTGGGGGGTGGGGATGGGTGAGAGGGGCCAGACAGAGAGAAATGTTTCGTCTTGATTGAGGGACTGATTGTTTTCTACTTTTCTTTAAAAGATTTTATTCATTTATTTGAGAGAGAGAGAAACAGAGACAGCAAGAGAGAGCACAATTGGGGAGGAAAAGGAGAAGCAGGCTCGCCACTGAGCAGGGAGCCCAAGTACATGAGGCTCAATTCCAGGACCCAGAAGGTAGACCTTCAACTAACTGAGCCACCCAGGCCACCCTGTTTTCTACTTTCTAAATATAACAGTTATGTTATTTAGCTTCCCTCTAGATTTCTAGGAAGTCCAGAGCTGGTCTTGGGTTCTCCCACAAGTAAACTCTGAGGCAAATATTCCAGTGCAGGCAATTTATTTTGAAGGGGATCCCAGGAAGTGCTAATAGAGGATTGGGGCAATGAGACATAGAAGAAAAACAGGTTACCATGTGGGAAACTGTAACACCACCCCCTCCAGGGTAGTCTGGGAACATTATAGAATATGCCTCAAAGTTATCCCAACTAGGGAGAAGGAAGCTGGTATATTTATTCACCAGCTCCTCATTCATTATTGGTTATGGGCTGCTTCTGGAGGCATTCACTCCGGCACATCTAGCTTACATTGTGCGCAGCAGAACACATCCCACGATAGAGGGTTGCAGATGCTGGCAGATTTCTTATTTTTGGATATTCATGTTCCTTATGTGGCAGACTATTAGCTGTCCCACCACCCCAACCCCATTCATTCCTCTCTTTCAAAATAAGAGTTTTAGTTGGACATATGGCCACCTAACTAGAGACTATCTTTCCAACTTTCCTCCCAGGTAAGTGTGGCCAAATAACCTGGTTATGGACAACGGGGTATGCCTGGAAGGATGTATGCCACTTCCAAGTCTTACTCTTAAAAGGATGGGACAGGTACTCTACTACTTCCCCACCCCCATTTCCCATTTCCCTCTATCAGGGATGCTGAGATCAGAGCATCCAACTTGGACTCAGCGATAGAAACTACATGTTAATGATGGAGGAGCCACTCTTCCAGCTCTTGAATGTATCTATCTCCTATTATATAAGACAGAAATAAAGTTTCTAGTTTAAACATTGTATTTTGGTGTCTCTCTGTTTTATCAGCTTAGCCTGTATCTTAACCAATACACTCCCTCCCTCTTAGGACTTTTCTTCTATTTTTCATTTTTAGTCTTATTTTATAACTTTTATTGGATTATGCCATTTAGTATGATTCCTTACATCTTTCCTGGAAAGAGGTAAGCAATTAAAAAAATAAAGAACCCCCAAACCTGTTTTCGATATTTGCCATATTCATTGCTGCAATCATGCCTTAAATCCTCTCTCTATTTTTGGGAAGGTTATGTCAAATGTAAATACAGCTAGATATTACTTAAACAGATTTTATTAAGTAACTATGGACAGCAGGGGAAAATACCGAGCTCCACTTCTATTTGTGCAGAGTCGACTGGGCATTTTAATGAGAATGAAGTAACAGGAAGAGGGAGAGAGCAAGGTATTCATGAAAAATTATAAAGGGTTGTTCAGCATACGTGTAATTAGACCAGCTGTGTCTCTTGACTGGCATTTGTGGAAGTTAGGATTCTCTCCTCCCACATAGACTGGGAGACAGAGGCTCTATCCCTCCTAATAATGATTTTTTAAAGGACTGGCTTTCAGGTCCTTGAGAAAGACACTCCTGAATCGTAGGAGATACACATGCATCTTGAAGGGACAGAGGAAGGATTCACAATTGCAAGTCCTTTTAATAAATTCTCTAGGAGGGGCGCCTGGGTGGCTCGGTGGGTTAAAGCCTCTGCCTTCGGCTCAGGTCATGATCTCAGGGTCCTGGGATCGAGCCCCACATCGGGCTCTCTGCACAGCGGGGAACCTGCTTCCCCCTCTCTCTCTGCCTGTCTCCCTGCCTACTTGTGATCTCTCTCCTCTCTCTCAAATAAATAAATAAAATCTTTACTAAATAAATAAATAAATAAATTCTCTAGGAAAGGGAGATCAGAGACCCTCAATTGTTGGCTAGTATACACAGTAAATTCCTTGATAGCCCTAAGCTTTTCCAGACAGGAACTCAAGAGGGGGCTAGGTTGTTCCAGAGATGCAGCCATAGGCTGCTAGAAGCCATGCAAAATTTTGGTCAGGTCTCTTAATGTAGGGGATTGAATGGAGTATTTGTGCCGAGTGTTTCTGTAGTTCTCAGTTCTCACATTATGAATCCCACCTCTTCAGTACAGGAGTGGGAACTCACATCTCTTGATGTTAGGGTGCAGGCATTTAACCAAGTTTTTGCTATACTCTTGGATGGATAAATGAGCAACATGATGAGGAGGCCAGGCTCAGGGAAAATGATCTTTGGGTAAGAATAGTGAGGAAGATATTGGTATTTGGGGGCAGCAAGGCTGATGTCTTTGAGCGAATGTCGCGACACCAGGTTTGAGAGTGTATACGTACTGCAAATGGAATTATTTGCTGCTCTTGAGACGAACTGCCACCACTGGGATGGAGGACTGTTGCTGGGATAATGCTGACAGGAACAGGAAGGAAAAATAAGAAAAGAACAAATCCTTCTTCCTTTTTCCAGCCTTTGGTCTCCTTCAAGCAACCCCTACTGCCCTGTAGGCAAAGAGAAATATGGTCCGTAGCACAATACCCCAAGCAGAGTATTGAAGGGTGGATTTGAAACTGAGAAACAATAGGTTAATAATGAGCACAGGTCTCAAAAATAAAGTTGTTATATGTTCTTAGGCGTCGGTTATTTCTTGTAATGGAATAAACTCTTTGGTTATTTCCTTTATTTGTCTCTTTTCTTCTTGGCCTATTCTTTCTTCCTTGATGATCTCTCCCAGGGTTCCAATTATGGTCTCTATGAACTTACCCACAAATTTCTATTTCTAAGGCATACTTTTTTCCTGCATTGTAGTCTTGTATATCCAACTGCCTTCTCTGTATCTTCTCCCCTTTGTCTCTCGGGCCCCTAAAACTTAATGTGTCTAAACTCATTTTTTTAACCATTTATTTTTTTATTTTATTTTTTTTATTTTTTTTATTTTATTTTTTTATTTTAGAGAGAGCGAGAGGACAGAGAAAGAGTGCACATGTGTGTGTGTGGAGGAGCAGAGGGCAAGAGTCTTCAAACAGACTCCCTGCTGAGTGTGGAGCCTGTCATGGGGCTTAATCCCACAACCCAGGAGATCATGACCTGAGCCACAACCAAGAGTCTGATGCTCAAGCCACTGAGCCACCCAGGTACCCTGTGTCCAAATTCTATATACTTCCCCTCTTCCTCATTTTTCATACCCATTTAATGCCAAATTCTGTGGGCCTACCTTCTCAATATCTTTGGATGTCTTCTTCACCTTTCTCTATATTCACTATACCTTCCTTGATCCAAGCCACCATCTTCTTTCACCTGAGCTGTCACAGTAGTTTAAGCAATTCCTTGGATCCACTTTGCTCCCCATCAGTGCAGTCTTCTCAGTGATCCCTTACAAATATGATCATAACACTTCTATATTTAAAGCCTGTTGCTTGTTTCCCATTATCCTCAGGTTAAAGTCTAGAATTCTGGCCATGGCTTACAAGTCTCTGAAAGGTCAAACTCTGCCTACCATCCCAAACCATTTTACATCCCTCTCTCTCTGACTAATTACACACTAGGCCATGGGTCTGCTCTCAGTCATTTCAAAACTCCTTCTCTGTACTGCCTTAGGATCTTTGTACATGTCTGCCAGGATTTCTCTTCCTGTATCCTGGGATCTTTACCTCACTATCTTCTACTCATTCTTCAAGACTCACCTTAAATGTCACTTCCCCAGGGAAGAAAAACCGAGATCTAATCACTATCCCTGCCACCTGTGCTAAGTAAGGCCTACATTTATAAGTTTTAATAGCATCCTCTAATTCTTCTTGGCATTCATCACCTTATAATAATTCTTCGTTTAGGGGAACCTGGGTGGCACAGTTGGTTAAGCGTCTGACTCTTGGTTTTGGCTCAGTTAATGATCTTAGGGTTGTGAAATCAAGCCCGAGGTTGGGCTCCACACTTGGCATGGAGTCTGCTTAAGACCCTCTCTCCGAAATAAGTCAATCAGAGAAAGACAATTATCATATGATCTCTCCGATATGAAGAATTTGAGAGGCAGGGAGGGGGGTCGTGAGGGGTGGGGGAGGGAAATGAAACAAGATGGGATCAGGAAGGAGACAAACCATAAGAGACTCCTAAACCCACGAAACAAACTGTGGGTGGCTGGGGGGGTGGGAGGGTAGGGATAGAGTGGCAGGGTTATGGACATTGGGGAGGGTATGTGCTATGGTAAGTGCTGTGAAATGTGTAAGCCTGATGATTCACAGACATTTACCCTGGGGCAAATAATACATTATATGTTAATAAAAAAAATTTAAAAAGAAAAGACCCTCTCTCCCTCTCCCTCTGCTCCTCCCCGTTGTGCTCTTTCACTCTCTCTCTCTCAAATAAATAAATAAATCTTTTAAAAATCTTAATAATTGGGGCACCTGGGTGGCTCAGTGGGCTAAAGCCTCTGCCTTTGGCTCAGGTCGTGATCTCAGGGTCCTGGGATCAAGCCCCGCATCGGGCTCTCTGCTCGGCGGGGAGCCTGCTTCCTCCTCTCTCTCTGCTTGCCTCTCTGCCTACTTGTGATCTCTCTCTGTCAAATAAATAAATAAAATCTTAAAAAAAAATCTTAATAATTATTTTTATTTATTTATTTTGAAGATTTTATTTATTTTTTGATAGAAAGACAGAGAAAGAGGGAACACAAGCAGGGGGAGAGGGAGAGGAAGAAGCAGGCTTCCTGTCACACAGAGGAATCTGATTCAGGGCTCGATCCCAGGACCCTGGGATCATGACCTGAGCCAAAGGCAGACGCTTAATGACCGAACCACCCAGGCACCCTCCCCCAAAATGTTAATAATTATTTTTAATATGTCTTCTCACTACACTTAAGCTCCATGAGTACAATGTCTACTTTGTTCACTGCATGTGGTCCTAGCTATATATCACAGTCACAGTCATATATTTGATGAGTAAACGGAGGAGTGAATTATAAGAAAGCTACTTTGAGAAGTAGCATAGCGTAGCAGAAATCACACTGGACTAATAGCCGCAAGACCTGGGTTCTGAATCTGGTTTCTTCATTTCTTAGGTAATCTTAAGCAATAATAAATTTCATTGAACCTCAGGGTCCTAATCTTTAAAACAAAGAGAAATCTCTAAGATTTCTTCAGTTTCTAAATCAGTGAGTCTTACTCTCTAGTGATGATTTTGGTGGACACATAAAAGAGTGTCTCCGTGTTGACTCCAACTCTGCAAAGATAGAGCAATACCTTTCCCCAGGCTCCCCAATCGCCTTTCCCAGGTCCTCCCAATTCACCACTTTTGGTTTGATCACAGAATAAATATCCCTGTCATCACCACCAACCAACAGCAAACTGCTCTGTTTGGGAGATTGAGAAATAAGAAGAGAGCTTAAGATGTGTCAAGCCTCTAGCCAAGACAAGAAACCGGTTCCCCTTAAACAACTCTCTTTCTCCCACTTGAGAATTATGGAGTAAATGTAATGCCAATTCCTGAACTTTTCCTAAACCCCTAGCTCCCACCAACACATTCATGGGAGAAGTCTACTCAGGTGGGAACAAGGAATGGTGCTGAGGGTAGAAGTGAGTTCAAACCTTCAGCTCATTCTCACTAGGCTCTGGGATAGGTTTGGGCTCACTTGCATGTGGGTGTGTCAGGCATTCTGGGAATTCATGTCAAACAAAATTACTTCTCTACAAGAAGAAGGACTGAAAGTACAAGACACTGATAAATTGTCCAGTTTCCTTACATTGCTCCTTGAACAATTTCTTCCATGTTTCCCAACCCACCCCAGGGATAAGTGCACTCTCTCTGTGGGTGGTACCCAGTTCTAGCCAGAAAGAGTTAGTTCATAATACCACCTCATCCCACTCCCTGGGGCTACTCTCATCCATAAACCATGCAGTTTGGGCCTCTAAGGGGCAACACAGTTATACCTATAAGCATATGTCCTGAGCGATCCTGTGGCCCAATTGGATTATAATGCTACCTATTTGAATCAAGCCAGCAAGGGCTCCCCTCCCACATTTAGGAAACTAAGGAGGAAACATGTGAAAAGGATCATCCTGCCAACAAAAATATCACATTTCCACAAAATCTGAGTTGTAATAAGCACTCTTAGAGAACCATGCTTAATTGGTCACATTTCTAAGATAGAGTGACCTGACGGCTTGCTCAGCCTAGGGTAGACCAGCTGCATTAAGATTTTGTGTTTTGAATCTTAGAGGAGAACATAGGCAGTACCCTCTTCAACATCAACCACAGCAACTTCTTTCAGGGAATGTCTCTAAAGGCAAAGGAAACAAAAGCGAAAATGAACTTTTGGGACTTCATCAAGATAAAAAACTTCTGCACAGCAAAGGAAACAGTCAACAAAACAAACAGGCAACCCACGGAATGGGAAAAGATATTCTCAAATGACGCTACAGACAAACGTCCAATATCTAAGATCTATAAAGAACTCCTCACACTGAACTCTCAAAAAACAGATAATCACGTCAAAAAATGGGCAGAAGACATGAACAGACACTTTTCCAAAGAAGACATACAAATGGCTAGCAACCACATGAAAAAATGTTCATCATCATTAGCCATCAGGGAGATTCAAATCAAAACCACACTGAGATACCACCTCCCACCAGTTAGAATGGCCAAAATCAACAAGACAGTAAACAACAAATGTTGGAGAGGATGTGGAGAAAGGGGAACCCTCTTCCACTGTTGGTGGGAATGCAAGTTGGTGCAGCCACTTTGGAAAACACTGTGGAGATTCCTCA
>CM052896.1:23458978-23482979 GCA_028534135.1 Potos flavus | reverse complement strand
AGCCTGGTGGTGGGTATTGAGGAGGGCACGTATTGCATGGAGCACTGGGTGTGGTACATAAACAATGAATCTTGTAACACTGAAAAAATAAAATAAAAGTATTTGGGAAAAAAAAAAGATTTTGTGTTTTGATCCTGGAAGAAAACACAGGCAGTAACATCTCTGACATGGGCCACAGAAACTTTTTTCTAGATATGTCTCCTGAGGCAAGGGAAACAAAAGCAAAACTAAACTATTGGGACTACATAAAAATAAAAAGCTTCTGTACAGCAAAGGAAACTCAACAAAACTAAAAAGCAACCTATGGACTGGGAGAAGATATTTGCAATGACATATCCAATAAAGGGTTCGGACCCAAAATATATAAAGGATTTATTAAACTTAACACCCAAAAAACAAATAATCCAGCTAAAAAAATGGGCAGAAGACATGAACAGACATTTCTCCAAAGAAGACGTACAGATAGCTAACAGACACATAGAAAGATGCTGAGCATCCCATCATCGAGGAAATGTAAAACACAGCTACAATGAGCTATCACCTCATACCTGTAAGAATGGCTAAAGTCACAATAAAACAAGAAAAAACAGGTATTGGTGAGGATGTGGAGAAGGGGAAACACTCCTGCACTGTTGGTAGGAATGCAAACTGGTGTAGCCATTCTGGAAGACGGTATGGAGGTTCCTCAAAAAGTTAAAAATAAAACTACCCTACAACCCAGCAGTTGCACTACTAGGTCTTTACCCAAAAAGTACAAAATATTAATTCAAGGGGATACATGTGCCCTAATTTTTATAGACTCATTATCTATAATAGAATATTATTCAGCCATAGAAAGAATAAAATCCTATCATTTGCAACAACATAGATGGAGGCAGAGAGTATAATGCTAAGTGAAATAAGTCAGCCAGAGAAAGACAAGTACCATATGATTTCACTCATATGTGGAATTTAAGAAACAAATAAGCAAAGGGAAAAGAAAAAGAGAGAACGAGACAAAGTAAGAACCATATTTTACACCTGAAACTAATATAACACCGTATGTTAATTAGCTGGAATTAAAAACTTTAAAGATTTTGTCTTTTGTTCAAGTGAAGAAAGCTTGGTTTTTGGGGAGCTGAAAGCCAGCCCACCGCTTAATGCTTCAAGCCCTGTCTTTTGGGGGCTGCTTCCTTCCAGAGCCTACACCTTTTCTTAATTCACACAAAGGCACAGTATGAGCTAGCGATGGCTCTGGCTGAGGACTCCAGAGCTAGAGGGACCATCTCAGGAAGAGACATAGTTCACGTTGTGCCTTTGGCCCTCACCTTTTCGGAACGCCCTGAAAAACATTACCTTATTTCTCTTAAGCAGTATCTGGTCATTTATTTAATAAACTTGTATCATTCATATTCTCTGTCTTGGGCAGAGGACTATATTAGGAGTTGTATCAGAAAACATTTCTAAGAGAAAAATAGATGGCACTCTTAGATTAGGATAATTCAAGGAGGAAGGTTATTAATAAAATAGTAATTTATAAAGGTGTAGTAGGGGGGAAATCACACAGAATAGTGCAGTAACCTAGAGCAGCCGTGCTGTTACCACACCTAGGTTTGAAGAGATGAAGGGAGGAAGTGATTACTGCAAGTTAGAATCAGACAGAATATGCAGGATTACTCAAAATGTGATTTGAAGAACTGTGCAGGTCTGCACACTATTAGTCTATGAGGAGATATGTATGGCAATTTAAAAAAGTAGATGCTTAGAAAATTTTATAGCAATTTGACATTGCCATAATATCAAAGTGTGTGATTAGTGTCAGAAGCTATAATATGAAACTTAACTTTGGGGACGTCTCAGTGGTTCAATCGGTTAAGCGGTTGCCTTTGGCTCAGGTCATGATCCCAGGGTCCTGGGATCAAACCCTGCATCAGGCTCTCTGCTCAAAGGGGTGCCTACTTCTCCCTCTTCCTCTGCCCCTCCTCCAGCCTGTGCTCTCTCTTTCACTTACTCTCTGTCTCTCAAATAAATAAAATCTTTATTTATTTATTTATTTATTTATTTTTAAAAAGATTTTATTTATTTGACACAGAGAGAGAGAGATCACAAGTAGGCAGAGGGGCAGGCAGAGAGAGGGGGGGAAGCAGGCTTCCTGCTGAGCAGAGAGCCCGATGCGGGGCTCGATCCCAGGACCCTGAGATCATGACCTGAGCCGAAGGCAGAGGCTTTAACCCACTGAGCCACCCAGGCGCCCCAATAAAATAAAAAAAAGAAAGAAAGAAAGAAACTTAACTTTTGTGTAGGAATATGTTCTGATGATGCAGCAGAAATGTTGAGAAAATATTCTGGGGGTATTTATTCAGATTAAAATCTTGTGCCAGAATGTAAATCAACATGCTGCTTCCTTCATTGAGAAAGTCGTGCTCCTTCTCCCAATAGACAGGTAGATAGATTGACTGATAAATAAATATTGTGTGGTTGGTGTAGGCATTTGTCAAAATGCTTTTATTCTATCTAGAGAAAGTTAAACAGCTAATATTTCATTTCTTCTCACACAGAATAGTGATTTGTTTGCCTTCATTTAATTGTTATATATTACATATATAATTATTATATATATGATATATAATATAAATCATTATAATATAAAAAATAATTGTTAATTGTTATTTAACTATTTAAAGAAAGAAAGAAAGTGAAATAAGTAAATTAGTAAAGCCAACCAAACTCTAGCTAGGTGACATAGTAGAAAGTGTTAATTCCTTAAAGACTAGCTGATGCTTTCAATTTGAGATTATTTTCCTTACTATGTGATAAGCTGATCATGGACAACTGCAATTATATGCTAAAATTATATGACAGTTAGCTAAGGGAAAAGTTCTGTCAAGAATGTTTGAACTACAGAGCACCTGAGTGGTTCAGTCAGTTCAGCATCTGACTGGTGATTTTGGCTCAGGTCATGCTTTCAGGGTCGTGAGATTGAGCCCTGCATCAGGTTCCATGCTGAGTGTGGAGCCTATTTAAGATTCTCTCACTATCTCTTCCTCTGCCCCACCTTCACTGTTCTCACACACGTGTGCAATCTCTGTCTCTCTCAAAAAGAATGTTTGAACTACAGAATGAAATCTTAGCATTTCTATAAAATAAGGCACCAGTTTAGTTCCAACTTTTGTAGGCTGTGAACTGATCAGCCAGACCTGATTTTTTGTTTGGTATCTTGAGTATTTTTAGTGATCCTAACAGTTTCATGGAAGGAAGGAATACTACCTTGAAAGAACAGAGTTTCTACAAATTGGGATGGTACATTGTCTTAATAATTATCAATGAGGTTGCTAAAATCCTGATATTTCATAAATGTAGAAGGTTAACGCCAAACATGTTACAAATTTGATAGAATATTTTCAGTTTTATTTTTCATCAAAAGAAGAGCCATGCATAAGAAGTTAGTAGATCCAGAACTATAACTTAATGGGATAAATTGTTCATGACTTTTAAAACATAGCATCACTTGCCTCATTTCACATAGAAATAAAAACTGAAATAGCCTGAGCCTATTGAGATTGCTTAAAAATCTCTTCTTTCATTCCTGTCAACATACATTTTTCAGATTGATTTCTCTGTTATAGTGTAATTAAAAAAACAGTGAAAAGGTTTATGTATATATCATGTCTTGTCAGTTTCCATGTTGTCCATCCAACCTAAATTAGATAAATTAACAAGCAAAAGGCTAGATGTTTGTCACATTAAAAACTTAAAATTGGTACACACGTTATTTCAAAGTGTACGTAAACATTTAACATGGACAGTTACTATATCCTTCCTAATTTTTGGTTTAGATACCATTACAGAATAAAAACTATGCATGTAGTAACAATTCTCTGTTCATTACCTGTATGCAGACTCCCAATGAACAACATGTGTAAGTTTTGTAATCTTTTCCCCCATGTTTCCTCCAATTATATTTTTTAAATATAACTTTATGCACTTGACTGGAGGCAAAATAAAGTGACTCTTCACCCCAGATAGTTTGAAGAGGAAGAAGAGGATCAGAAGAGGACTGTGAAATTGGGTGATACACCCAGCCTGAAGCCACCTCTTAAGGAGGAGGCCAGGAACAAACATCAGGACCTCACACCCTGCCCTCGAGTCTCCTGCTGGGGCCTCTCCCTTTGGCCCAAACTAACCAGAAGCCAGAGGGCAAGGAACCCTACAGTAGTGGTCCTTCCAGGTCAGCCTCCAGGGCAGAAGGCAAAATGGATGACAGGAGAAGGTACATTTTGGGGGGCACTCAGATCAAAGATAAAAGTCACAGTTTGTGTCTCAAAGTGTGGATTGTCTCTGTGGGGGTAATAGGCAAAAACACAACCAAAAGGCAGTGTAATCAGTGTCAAGATATAAGGAAAACTGGGATCCTATTGGAGCACACATCTAATCTAGGGTCCATCTAACCCAGCCTAGGTATTAGTTTGGGGCCAGCGGTAGTCAGGTATGGAGTGGCTTTCTAGGGAATGGGATGTCTGAGCTGAGGAAAGAAGAAAGTACAACAGTTAGCCAGGAGTCAGGCCTCAGGGAATGAAGGTAAGTGTGCCCAAAGGGAACAGCCCATTCAAAGGTATAGATGCTGAATGACAGGAACATAGAATGAAAGGGGAGAGGCAGGAGAGGTGGGACTGTTCAGGTCCTGGGACATCTTACTCTGGGGCAAGGAATTTTACTTTATTGTGAAAAACAAACAAACAAACACCAGGTTTCAGGTTAATGCTACAGAAGCAATGACTGAGAAAGTCTTGAATTGAAAAGCCAAGGGGATTTTTCTAATTTTTTGAGAGAGACTTGTATTGCAATGTACTTCCCTATTAGGACCACCTTTGCTGTATCAGGTTTTGAACAGATGTGTTTTCGTTCTCATTAGTTTCCATGAATTTTTAAAATTCTTCTTTAATTTCGTGATTGACCCATTCATTCTTTAGTAGGGTGCTCTTTAACCTCCAAGTGTTAGAATTCCTTCCAAATTTCCTCTTGTGATTGAGAGTTCAAGTTTCAAAGTACTGTGGTCTGAAAATATGCAGGGAATAAACTCAATCTTTTGGTATCTATTGAGACCTGATTTGTGATCCAGTGTGCGATCTGTTCTGGTGAAAGTTTCGTGTGCATTCCAGAAGAATGAGCATTCTGTAGTTTTAGGATGGAATGTTCTGTGAAGTCCATCTGGTCCAGTGTGTCATTGAAAGCCCTTGTTTCTTTGTTGATCTTCTGCTTAGATGATCTGTCCATTGCTGTGAGTGGGGTGCTGAAGTCCCCTACTATTAATGTTTTATTATCAATGTATTTCTTTCCTTTGGCTATTAATTGGTTTATATAATTGGCTGCTCTCTTGTTGGGGGTATAAATATTTATAATTGCTAGATCTTCTTTTGGTAGACTCTTTAATTATGAAATAGTGTCCTTCTTCGTCTCTTATTACAGTCTCTGTTAATACCCACCATTTACATTGACATGGATGGAACTGGAGAGGATTATGCTAAGTGATATAAGTCAAGCAGAGAAAGACAATTATCATATGGTTTCACTCATATGTGGAACATAAGGAATAGCACGGAGGACCATAGGGGAAGGGAGAGAGAACTGAAGGGGGGTAAATCAGAGAGGGAGACAAACAATGAGAGACTCTGGACTCCAGGAAACAAACTGAGGGTTTCAGGGGGAAGGGTGGGGCATGGGGTAGCCGGGTGATGGGTATTATGGAAGGCATATGTTGTGATGAGCACCGGGTATTAAACACAACTAATGAATCACTGAATACTACATCAAAAACTTAAAAATAAAATAAAATAAAATAAAATAAAATCTAGTTTGCATACAAATTGCCAATAGACACATGAAAAAATGCTCCTCATCATTTCTCATCAGGGACATACAAATCAAAACCATGATGAGATACTACCTTACACCAGTTAGAATGACTAAAATTAACAAGACAGGAAACCACAGATGTTGGTGAGGATGTGGAGAAAGGGGATCCCTCTTACACTGTTGGTGGGAATGCAAGGTGGTACAACCACTCTGGAAAGAAGTATAGAGTTTCCTCAAGACATTAAAAATAGAGCTACCCTATGACCCAACAATTGCACTACTAGGTATTTACCCCACAGATACAGATCTAGTGAAACAAAGGGGCATCCCATGTTCATAGCACCCAGTGTTCACAGCATCAATGTCTACAATAGCCAAACTGTGGAAGGAGCCAGGATGTCCTTCAACAGATGAATGGATAGAGAAGATGTGGTTCATATATATAATGGAATATTACTCAGCCATTAGATGGAACTGGAGTATATTATGCTAAGTCAATCAGAGAAAGACAATTATATGGTTTCACTCATATGTGGAATATAAGAAACAGCACAGAGGATCATAGCGGAAGGGAGGGAAAACTGAGAAGAAATCAAAGAGGGAGACAAACCATGAGAAACTCGTGACTCCGGGAAACAAACTGAGGGTTGCAGAAGGGAAGGTAAGTGGGGAGATGGGGGTAACTGGGTGATGGGCATTAAGGAGGACACATGATATCATGAGCACTGGGTGTTCTATGCAACTGATAAATCACTGAACACTACATCTGAAATTAATGATATACTCTACTTGGCTAACTGAATTTAAATTAAAAAAAGGAAAAGCCATGGGGAGGATCCAAAATCTATAAAGAACTTAACAGAAGTCAACACCCCAAACACAAATAATTCAGTTAAGAAATGGGGAGAAGACCTGAATAGACAGTTTTCCAAAGAAGACATACAAATGGCTAATAGACACATGAAAAGATGCTCAACATCACTCACCATCAGGGAAATGCAAATCAAAACTATGATGAGATACTACCTCTTACCTGTCAGTATGGCTAAAATTAACAACACAGGAAAGAACAGATGTTGGCGAGAATGTGGAGAAAGGCGAACACTCTTGCACTGTTGGTGGGGATGAAACAGGTGCAGCCTCTCTGGAAAACAGTATGGAGATACCTCAAAAAGTTAAAAATACAACTATCTTATGATCCAGCAATTTCTCTATTAGGTATTTACAAAAGAATACAAAAATACTGATTCAAAGGGGCACATGCACCCTGATGTTTATAGCAGCATTATCAACAATAGCCAAATTATGGAAGGAGCCCAAATGTCCACTGACTGATGAGTGGATAAGGAATATGTGGTATACACTGAGATACCACCTTACACCAGTTAGAATGGCCAAAATCAACAAGACAGTAAACAACAAATGTTGGAGAGGATGTGGAGAAAGGGGAACTCTCTTCCACTGTTGGTGGGAATGCAAGTTGGTGCAGCCACTTTGGAAAACAGTGTGGAGATTCCTCAAGAAATTAAAAATAGAGCTACCGTGTGACCCCGCAATTGCACTACAGGGTATCTACCCCAAAGATGCAGATGCAGTACAAAGAAGGGCCACATGTACCCCAATCTTCATAGCAGCAACGGCCACAACTGCCAAACTGTGGAAAGAGCCAAGATGCCCTTCAACAGATGAATGGATCAGGAAGATATGGTCCATATATACAATGGAATATTATGCCTCTATCAGAAAGGATGAATACCCAACTTTTATTTTAACATGGACTGGACTAGAAGAGATTATGTTGAGTGAAATAAGTCAATCAGAGAGAGTCAATTATCATATGGTCTCACTTACGTGTGGAGCATAAGAAAAAACGTGGGGGACATTGTGAGAGGGAAGGGAGGGATGAATTGGAGGAAATTGGAGGGATGAAGAACCATGAGAGACTGTGAACCCAGAGCAATGGACTGAGGGTTTTGGAGGGGAGAGGGGTGGGGGGATGGGTGAGCCTGGTGGTGCGTATTGAGGAGGGCACATATTGCATGGAGCACAGGGTGTGGTACATAAACAATGAAACTTGTAACACTGAAAAAATAAAATAAAAGTATTTGGGGGAAAAAAGAATATGTGGTATAAAAACAAAATGGAATATTACTTGGCCATAAAAAAGAATGAAATCTTGCCATTTGCAGTGATGTGGATGGAGCTAGAGCTTATTATGCTAAGTGAAATAAGTCAGAGAAAGACAAATACCATTATGATTTCATTCATATGTGGAATTTAAGAAACAAAACATATGAATATAGGTGAAGGAAGAAAAAAAAGAGATGGAGGCAAACCATAAGAGACTATTAACCATAGAGAAAAAACAGGGTTGATGGAAGGAAGGTGGGTGGGGGATGGGCTAAATGGGTGATGGGTATTAAGGAGGCCACTTGTGATGAGCACTAGGTGTTATACGTAAGTGATGAATCACTAAATTCTACTCCTGAAACCAATATTACACTATATTAACTAGACTTTAAATAAAAATTTAAAACAAAAAGAAAAAAAGAAAAGCCACAGAGAACAGCAGAAAATAGCAAAGTCTGGATTAAGAGAGGAACAGAGGGGGTGCTTGGATGGTTCAGTCATCTAAGCCCCTGACTCTTGATTTCAGCTCAGGTCATGATCTCAGGATTATATCAAGCCCTGTGTCCAGCTCCACGCTGAGCATGGAGCCTACTTAAGATTCTCTCTCTCCCTCTCCTTCTACCTTTCCTCACCCACCATCCTACCTCTCATGTACTCTCTATCTGGAAGGAAGGAAGGAAGGAAGGAAGGAAGGAAGGAAGGAAGGAAGGAGGAAACGAAGAAAGAAAGAATGAATTAGAGTAATAACTAAACCTCAGGGAAAGCTTACTAGGTGCCACACATTGTTCTAAGTTCTTAATATGTATTAATTCATTTAATACTCCCAGGAACATTACCAAAGAGATGCTGTTACTATTCCCACTTTATAGATGAAGAAACTGAGGTACAGAGAGTTTGGGGGAATTGCTGTAGTACTGCAAGTAAAAAGGGCTAGCATTTGAACCCAGGCAGTCTGTCTCCAGCATCTGTGCTCTTAACCACTGTTCTGGAGTAGGGGAGCAAGCCAGAGTAGGGCAAATGGGACTAAGTAGGCTAGAAGGGACTAAGACTAACATCTGCCTTCCCATGGTTTACTCTGTGGAGAGCCCAATAAGCACGAAAACCATGCTACTTCCCTCTTCCAAATTGGCTATTTCTCAATACCTTATTTGTTCTTACCCACACCCCTAAGATGCCTGGACCTATCATCTATGTTGGACAAGATTTTCTCATTGCTATTTTGCTTATGATAAAATGGCAAGAAAATGAGTTGGGAGACCTAGACTCAAGTCCCAGTCTGAAGCAATTTTCCCGATGGAGCAATTTTCCTTCTTCCAGTGGCTCCCCTTTTGTCTTTTTGACAGTCTGATACAAATTTACTGTCTTTGCCACATTCACTCCCATTCTGGACATTTTGATGATTGTTAACTACATTATTATTATTGGTCTCTAACTACAGATATTTGCTTTTCTAATCTGGGTTCCTTATGAAGTGCTTCATTATTTGTCCACGGTAGTTCCTGGGTTCCTACTGGTGGCACAAACAAGCAACTTGGTGTGTGTGTGTATGTGTCCCAAGGGAAGAAGGCTGATTATTGGGGCACCTGGGTGGCTCAGTGGGTTAAGCCTCTGCCTTCAGCCCAGGTCATGATCTCAGGGTCCTGGGATCGAGCCCCGCATTGAGCTCTCTGCTCAGCAGGGAGCCTGCTTCCCCCTCTCTCTCTGCCTGCCTCTCTGTCTACTTGTAATCTCTCTCTGTCAAATAAAAAAAAATCTTAAAAAAAAAAAGGCTGATTATTAGCTCATGGTTTGTCAGTAAAATATATTCACAAGAAGCAATTTGCTGTTATATCTATTGAAATGATGTCATGTTGCTCATGTTTCATGTTTTTCAGAGTTCATTAGTTTTTACATATCCTCAGTTAATATCTAGTTCAATGGATTTTGTAAGTAGAATGACCCCCAAACACAAAATCACCCTTCTAAAATATAATTGAAAAATATGCACATTAATTTTGTGCTGCTAATGCTGGATATTATAATAGCTAAGGGCACAGGATTGTGGAGCTAGACTGCCAGGGTTCAAATCCCAACTTAACCACTTGTTAGCTGTAAAAAACTTAACAGCTTTAAACCTCAGTTTCTTATTCTGAAAAACAGAAATTATTAAATCAGATAGTCTATACGAAATCTTCAGCATACTGCCTGACTCAGGGCACGTCCTTAACCATTATTAGCTGTGATTATTATCATGCCAACAACCCTTGCATTAATGAGGCAGGAAAGTACTCAAGCTCAACACTCAAGCATCCCCATTTTCTCAGACCAGGAGAGGTGCATGTGTGTGCATGCTGGTATTTTAACTCAGAGCCCTTAGCCTAGTGAGGTTCTTGACTCAAATAATATCAAGTTTACTTCACTGTTGAGCTGATCCCTTTACTTCTGCTGATCAATGAAACTGACATAATGTTTTTTTAATTTAATTTAATTTTTTTTTTTTTAGCACCAGCCATGCACCTAGAGCTGTCTATGTCAAGAGGAACAACATGCTTCAATCAGCTGGAGTGAGCAATCCAATTTGGAGAATGAAAAATGCTGGTGATGAAATGAGGAAAATAAACAGTCCTGGTAGGAATCATTGAAGATGAGGAAAAGGTAATGGGGTGCAGTAATGAGTTAGGACAAAGCCAGTCATCCTCTGGTTCTGCACATGGCTCTTTGGAGAAGAGACTAAGCCAGGCCCAGGCCACAGATCCTAAGAGATTGCCAGCAGCTCTAGGCTGTCTATGAAAGAGGAGCAGAGGGGTGAACATCTGGTTGGAAGGGGAGCATGATTTGAATCCCTTCTTTCCTGAGATGGAGATTGGAGATTTTGCCCAGATCAGGAGACCTCTAATCAGAATGCTGCCCACCCACACTCCCTTCTCCTCAGGGCTCGTTTGACCACACAAAATGAATATACTCTTTGGAAAGCCAGGCAGATTCCTGCAGTGGTGCCTACCAGGCCAGGCCTACCTTCCCTTGACCTGTGACTGAGGCTGATGCCTGGCCCTTAAGCACTCTTAGAGACTCTTTCCTTACATGGACACACCGTGCCTACAGACAGCTGTGTAGTGTACTTCTGGTTTGGGAAGCTGCCCTACCAGTTGCCTTTTACATATGTAGAATTGAAGTGGGATGCCCTAGAGCTTAGCTAACAATTCTTTTCTCTCTAAAATAAAGGAGCTACTAGTTTTGTTTGCCTTATGAAAAGTGGAGCTGTGGCTGAGTTGTAAGAACATTTGAAGAAAGATTTGTTGGGAGGAAGCTAGTTTGAGCCCTCAGAGATTTTTCGTAGTCCTGGCTTTTAATCCTGACTCAACCATCCTCCAGCTGTACAGGCTTCGTGAAGTTGCTTGACTATGCTGATTCTTGACTTACTCATCTGTGAACGGAGGTGATAATAACAGCTATATGTATGAAACATCTACTGCCAGGCATTCTTATAGGATGACAGTAACAATTATGTGAAATAACACATATGAAGAGCTTAGTACATAACAGGCACGTTGTAGGTATTCTATAAATGGTAGTCCCAATAAACTTTGTAGTGCTTTAGGGGAGGATGTCCCCTAGACTTAGCCCAAAGCTATTTCTTAAAGGTGCAGATCTCCACCTAGCCACATCCCCAGAGACCCTCGTTTGCTCAGTGGGGCCCTTCATCCTCTTCACTCCTGGTTTGGGCTGAAGCAGTTGCCCTAGGGCTGACAGGACTGCCACTATAAGTTTGATTGCTGCAAGAGTCTTCCCTCTCCCCAAGCTAACCACATGTAAGCCACTTGCATCATATGACTACAGGAACTCAAAAACAATTTAAAACGTTAATACTGAACCACACTTTATTCATCTTCTCTTCAGTTGATGGGCAGGTTTTGGATGTTGTGAAGAGTTTTAAGGAACATTTCTTGTATATATCTCCTATTTTACATAAGCAAGAATTTCTCTTTGATATAGATTGGAATTGCTGAGTTGTGAGGCATATGAATATTCAACCTCATGAAATAGAGCCAAACAGTTTTCCGAAGTGGCTGTATCATTTTACATTCTTAGCAAGCAGTGCGTAAGAGATCCTGCGATCTTTATCCTTTAGTGTCATCTATTGGCAGTCAAAAAGAATAAACACCAGATATAAACATTGTTATTTATGTGAATCTTAGCAATATGTTATAATTATAATTAAATTATAATTTAACTGAAAAAAGCAAATCCCAGAAGGATGCATACAGTATACTTTATATAGCTTGGAAATTAACTAAAAAAACAAAACAAACAAAAAATATACATATATACACTTTAGGGTTATATAAAGATAAAATAAAGCTGTATCAAAAACAACTCAAGGGGAAGGGATATTTGTAATCCATGTTCATAGCAGCCATTATTCACAACAGCCGAAAGGTGGAAGCAACCCAAGTGTCCATCTATGGATGAAAGGATGAATAAAGTATGGTATAAACATACCATGGAATATTGTTTGGCTTTAAAAAGGAAAAAAATTCTGACATATGCTACAATATGGATGAACCTTTAGGTCATTATGCTAAGTGAAATAAGCCAGCCACAAAAAGACAAATCCTACATGATGCCACTTATGAAGTAACTAGAGTAGTCACAATTCATAGACAGAAAGCGGAAGAGTGGATGTGAGGGACTGGGGGTGGAAATAGGGAGTTGTTCAATGAATTCAGAGTTTTTGTTTTGCAAGATGAAAGGAGTTCTGGGGATTGGTTGTAGAATAATGTGAATGTACTTAACAATACTAAACTGTCCACTTAGATAGAAATGGTTAAGAGAGTAAATTTTGTGTTATATGTATTTTACCACAATCAAACAAACAAACAAAAAGGAAGGAAAGATAATCAGGAACATGAGATTCAGGAAAGTGGTGACCCGTGTGTGTGTGAAGCGAGGGTAATGATAGGATATAGGGAAGTACCATGTAGCTCTAAGTTGTTGTCAAGACCCTAACTTTCATTTTGAGTAGTGAATTCCCTTAAAAAAAATACAATGCTAATTGCATTAAAAAATAAACAAATATATAAAAATGCACCAATAATGAGAGCTTGTCATAAACCAGGGATTAGATCAGACCAATTCTCTATACCCAAGGTGGTGAAACATTCGTTCTCAAGGTTCTCTATAAGAAATTATAAACTATTTTTAAATTTGCAACAAAAGTTTAAACCTACATCTTCTTCCTGTCATTTTCATGAAGTCTTAATTTAAAGAACTCTTCCAGTCCCATCCAGGTTGATGCAAAAGTTGGGTACTCATCATTCCTGATGGCTGAGTGATATTCCATTGTATATATGGACCACATCTTTATCCATTCATCTGTTGAAGGGAATCTCAGCTCTTTCCACAGTTTGGCTATTGTGATGGGTATTAAGGAGGGCACGTATTGCATGGAGCACTGGGTGTTATACATAAACAATGAATCTTGGAACACTACATCAAAAACTAATGACATACTGTATGATGACTAACATAACATAATAAAAAATAATAAAAATAAAATAAAATGGTAATTTGGTGTAGGCAGAAAAAAAATTTTTTTTTAAAAAAAATAAAAGACTCTTCCAGGTATTATTGCAGACAGAAGCCTGACCAGGCAGACTTCCACCTGGAAATTTCAGTCAAAATTCTGGCACCCAGAAGAGGCAAACAAGATAGGAAGATGGCCATATAGAAAGCTATATTTTAAAGCAATTCAACAGAATGCTAATTTATTAATTAACCTAAGTGAGAATTTAGTTGCAAATTGTCCAGTCAGCATTCTAATTTTTCTACAAAATTAATCCATAATAAATTTATAGTTGACTTCTTCTGACCCAAATTTGTTATAGGATGCTGGTTTAACAAGGCTTTGTCCAGGTCTGTCTATGTCATTGGGTATAATAAAATAGATTTTAGAACTGAAAGTAATGGTGGAGATCATCTTGTCTAGAAATGGCAGATAACTGGCACATATGCCACTATTCTCCAAACCCATGCCCATGGCAGACATTGTTAATTGATTGTGGCACACTTTGCCAGTAAGCCTGATCTACCTCAGAATCCTTTCTAATACAGCATTTCAGGCAGCTGTATGAAATGAAACCTATATGGCAACTTTGATCTAGTCCAAAACCTTTGTTTGTATGGGTGGAGAAACAGAGTAAAGGAGATGACTCTCCAAGGTCAAAAACGAGTCCAGTGCCTTTTCCACTACCCTTGAGTCATCCTTTCCTTTGGAGCTCTGACAGAAACTAGACATTCTGTTATCGCAGGAATCCCAGTCTCTCCTGCTCTAATGAGATGAATCCGGCCCCGATTATGCAGCCCTAGCCACAGACCATTTTCTTCCTGGGACTTGCAGGCCTTTCTCCTACTCCCTCCTTTCAGCTGTTTCTGCTGTTGGAAAAACCTTCTACAGAGAAGAAAGCATCCTTCTTACCTTATATGAAGTTCTTTAGGCATCTCCCCAAGCCAACCCTTTATAAACACCACCACAAGATGGATGAATATAATCCTTCAGAGATGTCACCCAGCAGGGATATCTCACTTTCAAGACTGTTTTTTTCAACATAATATAGGTTCCCTTTATGGCTTGAGATGATCTTCCCCTCCATAACCCCTTACCCACTCTACCCCCACCCCACAAATGGCCAGGAATTATTTCTCTGAGAAAACCTACAAATTCCAAATTGTTGGACAGATAAAATGGAGATGAAATTGTGGGAACAGGTAAGCTGGCCGCATCCCATGTGAATTATCTGTGGAAACAGAATTAAAGAACATTTGGTGCCTTCTGAAATTGGCCTTAATTAGGATGCTTTAACAGAGCTGAAGAAAGGCAGGCAGCTAAGGATCTTTCCATCTGAAGTGCCACAAAATGGTGGCAGAAAGGCCTGTTCCTCTAAAAGAGGCACGAGCGGCAGGCA
This sequence comes from Potos flavus, assembly GCA_028534135.1. Classification (NCBI taxonomy): domain Eukaryota; kingdom Metazoa; phylum Chordata; class Mammalia; order Carnivora; family Procyonidae; genus Potos; species Potos flavus. The sequence goes on along the minus strand of CM052896.1, from coordinate 23,468,076 downwards.
GGGTATCATCTGCTTCCCTTCAAATATGTGAGGACATTTCACAACACTGGCTAAGCTGCCTAGATTAGAAATAAACTTTGAGTAGTTTTGCCAGCCCCTCTTCCAGCTGAGAAGAAATACATTGCCTTAAAGCCACAGGAAAATCTTTGGAGATAACTGGTCCAACCGTCTCATTTTACTTTAATTAATTAATTAATTAATAGTTTCAGAAGTAGAGTTTAATGATTTATCAGTTGCACATAACACCCAGTGCTCACTCCATCAAGTGCCCTCCTTAATGCCTATCACCCAGTTAGGCCATCCTGCCACCCACATCCCCTCCTGCAACACTCAGTTTGTTTTCTATAGTTAAGAGTCTCTTATGGTTTATCTCCCTCTCTGTTTTTATCTTTTTTTTTCTCTGTTTTTATCTTATTTTATTTTTCCTTCCCTTCTTCTATGTTCATGTGTTTGGTTTCTTAAATTCCACATATGAGCGAAATCAACCATATGGTATTTGTCTTTCTCTGTCTGATTTATTTCTTTTAACATAATACCTTCTAGTTCCATCTACTTCATTGCAAATGGCACAATTTCATTATGTTTGATGGCTGAGTAATATTCCATCGTGTATATATACCACCTCTTCTTTATCCATTCATCTGTTGAAGGACATCTGGGCTCTTTCCATATTTTGGCTATTGGGAATTTTGCTGCCCTGAGAAAGGAGCAAATCAAAGAGAGCAAAGAAACTCACAACTGAAGGGTAGTCTCAATGGGGAACATACTGCTGCTGACTAAATAAAATCAGAGGACTTTGCAACTAGAGGGTGAGGTTGACACAGGCAAAGGACTGGAACTGGCTTGGTGCCCGGCATGGTGCAATCGCCTTGCAGATGTGTTTCTCTTTTAAGCTTCTCAACAAATCTAGGTGATTTAGAACCATTTTGTAGATAATATGGAGGCTCAGAGATAGCAAGTAACTTGTCTAAGGTGACCTCCTTAGGAGAAGTTGGCTGTGCCATTTGAACCCACATCAGCTGATTTCTTTCTTTTTTTTATGTCTGTGTAATATTCGATTATATATATATATATATATATATATATATATATAGAGAGAGAGAGAGAGAGAGAGAGAGAGAGTGAGAGAGAGAGAGAGAGATCTATATCTATCTATCTATCTATATCTCAACTCTTCCTTATCCATTCATCTGTCAATGGACATCTGGGCTCTTCTCATAGGTTGGCTATTATAGACATTGCTGCTGTAAACGTTGGGGTTCAGGTGCCCCTTTGTATCACTACATTTGTATCTTTGGGGTAAATACCCAGTAGAACAATTGCTGGGTCATAGGGTAGCTCTATTTTCAACTTTTTGAGAAACCCTCATACTGTTTTCCAGAGTGGCTGCACCAGGTTTCATTCCCACCAAGAGTGCAAGAGGGTTCCCTTTCCTCTGCATCCTCACCAACATCTGTTGTTTCCTGTCTTGTTAATTTTAGCCATTCTGACTGGTGTGAGGTGATATCTCATTGTGGTTTTGATTTGTTTTTCCTGACGACAAATGATGTGAAGCATTTTTTCATGTGCCTGTTGGCAATTTGTACGCAGTCAAACTAGAATTTAAACAAAGACTGTAATAAGAGATGAAGAAGGACACTTTCATAATTAAAGGATCTATCAAACAAGAAGATCTAACAATTATAAATATTTATGCCCCCAACTTGGAAGCAGCCAATTATATAAACCAATTAATAACCTAAGTAAATAAACACATTGATAATAATACATTAATAGTAGAGGACTGACTTCAACACCCGACTCACAGCAATGGACAGATCACCTAAGCAGAAGATCAACAAAGAAAGAAGGACTTTCAATGACACACTGAACCGGATAGACTTCACAGATACATATACAGAACATTCCATCCTAAAACAACAGAATACTCATTTTTCTGGAGTGCAAATGGAACTTTCTCCAGAATAGATCACATACTTGATCACAAATCAGGTCTCAGTAGATACCAAGATTGAGATTATTCCCTGCATGTTATCAGACTGCAATGCATTGAAACTGGAACTCAGCCATAAGGAAAAATTTGGAAAGAATGTAAACACTTGGAGGTTAAAGAATATCCTTTTAAAGAATGAATGGGTCAACTAGGAAATTAAAGAGGAACTTAAACAATTCATGAAAACCAATGAAAACAAAAACACATGGGACTAAAACCTATGGGATACTGCAAAGGCAATCCTTAGACGGAAGTACATAACTATCTAAGCTTCTCTCAAAAAATTAGATTAATCCCAAATGTATAAGCTAAACTTATACCTAAAGAAGCTGGAGAAAGAACAGCAAATAAAGCTTAAACCGAGCAGAAGAAAAGAAATAATAAAGATTAGAACAAAGATCAATGAAGTAGAAACCAGAAGAACAGTAGAACAGATTAACAAAACTAGAAGCTGGTTCATTGAAAGAATTAATAAGATCAATAAACCTCTGGCCAGACTTATCCAAAACAAAAGAGAAAGGACCCAAATTAATAAAATCATGAATGAAAGGAGAGAGATCACAACAAATACCAAGGAAATAAAGACAATCTTTAGAACTTATTACCAGCAACTATATGCCAACAAATTAGGCAATCTGGAAAAAATGGATGCATTCCTAGATACTTATAAGCTACCAAAACTGAACCAGGAAGAAATAGAAAACCTAAACAGACCCATTACCAGGAAGAAAATTGAAACAGTAATAAAAAACTTCTCAAAAAACAAGAGTCCAGGGCCAGTAGGCTTCCCAGGGGAATTCTACCAAACATTTATTCTACTGAAGATATTTCAAAAAATAGAAATGGAAGGAAAACTTCCAAACTCATTCTATGAGACCAGTATTACCCTGGTCCCAAAACCAGACAAGGACCACATCAAAAAGGACAATTGTAGACCAATATCCCTGATGAACATGGATACCAAAATACTCAACATGATCCTAGCCAATAGGATCCAACAGTACAGAAGGTTTATTCACCACGACCAGGTGGGGTTTATTCCTGGGATACAAGTGTGGTTCAACATTCGTGAATCAATCAACGTGATAGAGCCCATTAACAAAAGAAGAGACAAGAATCATATGATCCTCTTAATTGATGCTGAAAAAGCATTTGACAAAATGCAGCATCCTTTCCTGATTAAAACTCTTCAGAGCGTGGGGATAGAGAGAACAATCTTCAATATCATAAAAACCATCTAGAAAAGTCTATCATTCCCAATGGGGAAAATCTGAGAGCTTTTCCCTTAAGGTCAAGAACATGACAGGGATGCCCACTCTCACCACTTTTGTTCAACATAGTGCTAGAAGTCCTAGCATCAGCAATCAGACAACAAAAAGAAATGAAAGGCATTCAAATTGGCAAAAAAGTCTAACAATCTTTGCAGATGACATGATATTTTATGTGGAAAACCCAAAAGACTCCACACCTAAATTAGTAGGACTCATACAGGAATTCAATAATGTGGCAGGATACAAAATCAATGCACAAAAATCAGTTGCATTTCTATACACTAACAATGTGACTGAAGAAAGAGAAATTAAGGAATTGATTTTGTTTACAATAGCACCAAACACCATAAGATAACTAGGAATAAACCTAACCAAAGAGGTAAAGGATCTACAGTCCAGAAACTGCAGAACACATGAATGAAATTGAGGAAGACACAAAGAGGGAAAAACATTCCATTCTCATGAATTGGAAGAATAAACATTGTGAAATGTTTACTGTGAAAATGTCTATGCTGCCTAGAGCAATCTATACTTTCAATATAATCTCTATCACAATATCATGGACATTTTTCAACTGAGCTGGAACAAACAATCCTAAAATTTGTAGGGAACCAGAAAAGTCCCTGAATCGCCAGGGGATTATTTAAAAAGAAAAACAAAGCTGGGAGAATCACGTTGCCTGACTTCATGCTATATTACAAAGCTGTGATCACCCAGGCAGCATGATATTGGCAAGAAACCAAACATATAGAAAAATGGAACAGAACAGAGACTCCAGAAATGGAACCTCAATGCTATGTTCAACTAATCTTTGACAAATCAGGAAACAATATCCAACGGATAAAGACAGTCTCTTCAGTAAGTGGTGCTGGGAAAATTGGACAGCTCCATATAAAAGAAACTAGACCATTCTCTTACACCATACACAAAGATAAACTTAAAATGGATGAAAGACCTCAATGTGAGACAGGAATCCATCAAAATCCTAGAGGAGAACATAGGCAGTAACCTCTTTGACATTGGCCGCAGCAACTGCTTTCAAGACACATCTCCAAAGGCAACAGAAACAAAAGCAAAATGAACATTTGGGACGTCATCAAGATAAAAATCTTCTGCAGAGCAAGGGAAACAGTCGACAAAACTAAGAGGCAACCCATGGAATGGGAGAAAATACTTGCAAATCAAAAGGACTGATAAAGGGCACACATAAAGAGCAGAAATCCAGGATCTATAAAGAACTTCACAAACTCAACGCTCAAAAAACAAACAACCCAGTCAAAAAATGGGCAGAAGATAGGAACAGACACCTCTCTGAAGAAGACATTGCTAACAGACACATGAAAAAATGTTCAACTTCAGTAGCCATCAGGGAAATACAAATCAAAACAACAATGAGGTCCCACCTTACATCAGTTAGAATGGCAAAAATCAACAAAACAGGAAACAAGAAATGTTGGCAAGGATGTGAAGAAAGGGGAACCCTCTTACACTGTTGATGGGAATGCAAGCTGGTACAGCCACTCTGGAAAACAGTATGGAGGTTCCTCAAGACATTAAAAATAGAGCTACCCTATGACCCAACAATAGCACTACTAGGTATTTACCGCAAAGATACAGATGTAGGGGAAAGAAGGGGCACCTCTGCCCCAATGTTCATAGCAGCAATGTCCACAATAGCCAAACTGTGGAAGGAGACGAGATGCCCTTCAACAGACGAATGGATAAAGAAGATGTGGTACATATATAAAATGGAATATTATTCAACCATCGGAAAGGAGGAATACCCACCATTTGCATTGACATGGATGGAAGTGGAGGGGATTATGCTGAATGAAAGAAGTCAAGCAGAGAAAGACAATTATCATATGGTTTCACTCATTAGTGGAACATAAGCAATAGCACGGAGGACCATAGGGGTAGGGAAGGAAATCTGAAGGGGCAGATATCAGAAAGGGAGATGAATCATGAGAGACTATGGGCCCCAAAAAACAAACAGAGGGTTTCAGAGGGGAGGGGGTGGGGGATGGGGTTTCAGGGTGATGGGTATTAAGGAGGGCACATGTGGTGATGAGCACTGTGTGTTCTATGCAACTAATGAATCACTGAATGCAACATCAAAACACTACATCAAAAACTAATGATACTGTGAACATACATTGAATATACAATAATGATACATTGAACACTACATCGAAGACTAATGATTTAGTGGCTAACTGAACATAATAAAAAGACAAAAAAAAAAAACCTCCAAATGTTAAGGACTTCTGCAGGGTGGACCCACGCTGATCCTCCCCAGGAGGGTCCCATCAGGCTTCTGCCTTTTGCTGGACCAATCCCAGGAAAGCAGTCACACGACCATGCAGTGGTTCACAGCTTATGGCAACACAGAGCAGAAAGGCAGCACTGAGACTCACTGTTCTCATCACCAGTTTCCACGCTCCTATGCCCGGGAACAGTGCCAGACTTAGGCGCCACCTATTCTTATGTGACCCAGGGGATTGTCAGACCACACTGTCACCCCTGGGATTCTGCACTACTTGGCCAACTGAGCACCTTGGCCAGGCACCTCCCCCACCATAGCAGACTTCTAAAAGTTCTGACTTTGTGCTCTGCTGCTTATAAGCCTCCTTGAGCAGGTTCCTTCCCTGCTGTCATACCTTCAGCTCCATCACACTGGATTCAAGTCTCTGCACCTCCTACCTTTCAAAAGCTGTCATTTTTCTACTGGTAGACTTGTGGTATTTGTTTTCTCAGACCTCTGATTGATTTCTTGGGTGTTCATAGTGAGTTGATAACTAGTTGTATTCAAGGGATGAAAGGAACTTAGTGTCCTCCACCCCTCCTCCACAAACTTAACTCCTCTTAACTAACTGGAATTTCACAAAACATTTTTTTAAAGGAAATGGTAATGCAGGCAGGTTAACTGGGGACCTGCAAACTAGAAAAAAGGTTTCAGCCCGGAGGCAAGGACCAGGGATGCTGCCCAACACTCCATAGTGCCCATCACCACTCCACCCAGGCATCCGAGAAACAGATGCACCATTGGATGGTGGACAAGGCAATGTGTCCAGAGGAGGCTTCCTGGAAGAGATGGGTCTCTAACACTGACTCTGAAGGAGTCAAGTCCAGGGCCAGTCCCACTCATGGTTCCTTCTTATGTTCAGCAGCACAGGGGGATGTTACTGGCTAAGGGGCCCTGCACAGGCAGTGAGTGGAACATTACAGTGAGCAAGACAGTGTTGTGCACATGAGAACACATACACATCCTATGAAGGATGGCCCCATGATGGAGGCTTCAGGTCTGAACTCTGCCAGACCAGAACAGAGGGATGGAGAGTCACAATAAAGGAAAGATCTGGCTTTGAGAGGCCCTGAGTAATGTAACTGAAGAGATACAGCAAGTGATAGGAGGCAAGGAGGTGCATAGCTTTCACTCTAAGGGGCGGTATGGGGTGGGAGTGAGGATTCAGGACAGCCAGCCAGGAAGAAGAGGGACCACCAAAGACAATGCTTAAGTCTTTAGGAGAGGCTGAGGTGATGGGGATGAAGATAGACCTGGAGGAAAGCATGATCTGTCTTGGAGAACGACTGGACAAGCAAGCTGGGCAAAGGGATAGGCAACACAGGGGCCCTGGGTAAGGCTGCACAAGCAAGGAGAAGTCTCCAGGGATGGAAGGGAATTCAGGACCAGAATCTGTGCTTCCTCTCCCAGGAAGACTCTTGCTGAGAGGCCACTGTCCCACCAGGCCCAGACTCACCATTCTCGAGGATGCCACTGGTACACAAAGTTGGAACTGTGTCTCCAGGAGCCGCAAGGATCAGGGGATTCCTGAGTGCCACTCATCTAGTTGGAGACAAAAGTGATTCCACACTCAACTCCTAGCAGCCATTGTAATAAATAAGCAAAGACTCCAGGAGCCCTCCGCCACATTCTCCAAGGTGAAGGAGAAAGGAAAATAAGTCACTCAGATCTGCTGCCAGCTGTTTGGCCATTTCTGGAAAGCCCAGCCATCAAGAGAGCCTGTGCCACCTGCTGAGAGTTTTAGTTCATGCACACTCCCAGGCCCAGATCTAGAAAGTGTGCAGATAAGACAATAGGAGGCAGGAGCCATCCATCGCAGGAGCTGGTGGCAGTTCATAGGCTGGGAAGGCCTCCAGGGCCGAGGGTCCCTGGCAGAAGCCACAGGAGCACTGGGACAGCCCTGATGCCCCCAAACTCCAGCTTGGAGGGTCCATGAATGGCCTGCAAGGCAGCATTTAGAGTCACTGCCCTGATGGCGGCGGCGGCAGTGGTTGGCCGGTGGGGGTTGGGAGGAGCACAACCCAAGTTGCAGGGGCAGCTGGAACTGGCAGTTGCTGGGGGCCAACAGGAGGATCTGGAGCTGAGAGGGAAACCCAGGCTGGACAGAGGAGGCGGCTGCAGATGGAGTCCGGGGAGCGCCGGCATCCGCGGATTCTCAGTGGAGCAAGTTTCAAGTGTCTGGGGCTTAGAGTTCCCTGCAGCAGCGGTGGCCAGTGCAGCAACTGGGGCCCAGGTGACCGAGGGGTGGCAGCGGGAGTAGAAGCGAGGCCCCTCCTTAGGTCGGAAGCTCGGAGGTCAGGCTCCAACCTGACTCACTCACCCACCCTTTCAGTGTCTGGCCACAGACCGACTTCTTTCCACATTTGGATTTTGGCGGCGTGTGTGTTGGGGACGCAGAGCTGGGCACCAACAGGGAGGTGATCCCTCATCTGGGATTGTCAAGGACGATCCCCCTTCAAGTGACACACCCCCAAAATCTCGGGGCCGGGCGGGGTGTTGGGGCGTTCCCAGCCTTCCGGAAGCGAAGACCTCAGTGTAGAAGCTGCACTTCAGTCCCTGGTTTCTCCGAGGTGGACCCCTGTGGCTCCTGGGGACTGCTCAAACCCAAGGTGATTCCTGTCTCTGGGAATCCCGGAGTTCCTTTTGTCCATCAGCTGAAACTAGAGGCCGAAACTGTAGGTGAACACCCACCAGCCCTGGAGCACTCTACTCCTTATCCCTATTCTGTCTCAGAAGGAATTCTCCCCAGCAGCCTTTTCTCTGGCCACAGGAGTAGATTCCATTCCTCACCCCATCCCAAACTTTTATCTTTAGCACAGAGGAAGGAAGAATTCACATCCTACTTGTGTTTAGATTTATCATTCAAGATCATCCCCATCCTCCCCTCAATTTTTTTTAACACATTCCCATCCAGCCACAAATGTGGTAAACATCCCCTAGGTTTTGCAGACTATCAACAAAGAAGTGTAAACAGAGTCCTTGACTGGCTGGACTGTGCAGTTTAATAGAGCTTCCTTGAACTGTCGCTGTTCTACCAAGCTAATCAGAAAGACCTTTTTTGGCTGGAGTTAAGGATGTTACTGTATGTGCATAAAGCCTTTTTTTTTTTTTTTTTAAATCTAGGGTTAACTTGATTAAAATGTAGCTCTTTGGGAAGCATAATCATAGAGGAAGTAAAATACAGAAAGGAAAATGTAATTATGATTCTGGGGGTAATTGTCCAACTTTTTGAAACTGCCAAACATGACGTATATGGATTTTTTTAAGTATGGATATTTGAGATTTTTTTAACTAGCAAATTGTATGCTTTGTAAACTTTTAAGTAAACAAGCTATTAACACACGATATTTTGTGCTAAGATATTATTTTATTTGAGGCACTTCTGGAAATTGTTGATTTATCAGATATCTTGAACCTAGACATCTGTGAACAGGTCCATTAAGAATCTACTCTCTTGACAATGCAATTTATGAATGCTTTGGATTAGGAAGGTGTTAACAGTGGACTGTCATTTCTGCCACGTAAAAGA
>CM052896.1:23433707-23458478 GCA_028534135.1 Potos flavus | reverse complement strand
ATTGTTCCCCCGTGTGGCAGGATTCATTCCTTACGCACCAGCGCCAGGGCTCCGTGCCACACGTGCCCTCCTTAGTCCACACCACCAGGCTCAGCGACGCCCCATCCCCCTCCTTTCCAAAGTGCCTGTACGGCTTTCTCAGAGTCCAGAGTGCCCCGCGCTTCGTCTCCCCCTCCGAGTTCCCCCAATTCCCTCTTCCTTTCCTTCGCCTAATGTCCTCCCTGTTATTCCTTATGCTCCGCAAGTTAGCGCAACCACGGGACAATTGACTGCCTCTGCTTGACTTATTTCCCTCGCCTTAAGCTCCGCCGGTCCCGTCCCGGTTGCTACGAAGGCTGGGCGCTCATCCCTCCCGATGCAGGCCTAATCGTCCATTGTACATATGTATCATCTCTTCTTTATCCCTTCGTCCGCCGAAGGGCACCTCGGCCCTTTCCACAGTGTGGCCACTGTGGCCGGGGCTGCTGCGGACGTGGCGCTACAAATGGCCCTTCTTCTCGCTTCGTCTCTCTCTTTGGGCTAGACACCCAGTAGTGCAATTGCAAGGTCCCAGGGGGGCTCTGTTTTCTGCAAGCCACATCTCTACCACTCATCCACGCCTCACATCACCACACACTTACCACAGAAACTCAACATACTAGCCTCGCTCACACAGCAGGCATATACCAAACGCACACACCCAAACCACACCAAAACCAGTGTACACATAAATCCTTTACACAGTGTAAAGCACACCGCATATACCACACAAATTACATTAATATACTGCATACACACAGGTCACTTAACAACACATGCCACATGTATGCTAGAAAATCACAACACTTCAAACCCAGAAAAACATGCAAATATCCATGACACACACATCATACACAATCCCAAATACACCACGTCAGCAGGCAGCTCCCACTAACATGCCACACATGGAGCACATAAAAGGCACCTACACACGCCAAGCACACACACACACACCAAGCACTCACCATCGATACACCACACTCAGCCCACACATAACCCCCAATCCAAACTGCACATACACCATGCAGAGTGCACACAAATAACCCATGCCCAACACATACACCACAGGCACGCTGCACGTATATCATTACCCAACACACATTCCCCACCCATACGCACTACACAAAGACCAAACAAAAATCAAAACCACTTTGAGATACCACCTTACCTCAGTTACAATGGCCAAAATAAAAAATTCAGGAAACAACAAATTCTGGAGAGGATGTGGAGAAAGTGGAATCCTCTTACAAAGTTGGTTGGAATGCAAGTTGGTGCATCCACTTTGGAAGAGTGTGGAGATTCCTTAAGAAATTAAAAATAGAAGTACCTTGTGACCCTGCAATTGCACTACTGGTATTTACCCCAACGCTAAGTAGGTTGTGTAAAGAAGGCCACATGTACCCCAGTGTTCATAGAAGCAATGGCCACAATCCGCAAACTGTGGTAAGAGCCAAGATGTCCTTCAACAGATGAATGGATAAAGAAGATATGGTCCATGTATATGCGGGAATATTATTCTTCCATCAGAAAGGATGAATACCCAACTTTTGTATCAACATGGATGGGAGTGGAAGAGATTATGTTGAGTGAAATAAGTCTAGCAGAAAGGTTCAATTATCATAAGGTTTCACTTACATGAAGAGCATAAGGAAAAACATGGAGGACATTGGGAGAAGGAAAGGAAGGGTGAATTGGGGGAAATTGGGGTGGGGATGAACAATTAGAGACTGGGGACTCTGAGAAACAACTGAGAATTTTGGAAGGGAGGGGGGTGGGGGGTTGGGTGAGCCTGGTGGTGGGTATTGAGTAGAGCACAAATTGCATGGAGCACAGGTGTGATGCATGAACAATGAATACTGGAACACTGAAGAAGTAAAATAAATTTTTAAAAAATGGAAAAACCCCTAGTACACCAACTCTTTTTACACCTAAAAGAACAGGAAAACATATTAAGCCAAAGCCACACACTAGATGGGAAATAATTAAGATTACAGCAGAGATCAGTGAGTTAGAAAATAGAGATACAGTAAAATACATCAATGAAACCAGCAGCTCATTCCTTGAAAGAATTAGTGAGATTGATAAACCATTGGCCAAACTAATCCAGAATAAAAGAGAGGGGATCCAGATTTAAAAAATTATGAATGAGAGGGGAGAGATCATGACTAACACCAAGGAATTAAAAAAAGTCATGAGAAATTATATTAACAGCTACATGTCAGTTAGTTAAGCAAGGTAGAAGAAAAGGATGCATTCCTGGAAACCTAAAAACTTCCAAGACTGAAACAAGAAGGAACTGACAACTTGAATAGGCCAATATCTAGTAACAAGATTGAAGCAGTGATCAAAATCCTCCCAAAAACAGGAGCCCAGGACCTGAACGATTCTCTGGGGAATTCTGCCAAACATTCAGGGAAGAAACAATACCTATTCTCCTGAAGCTGTTTCAAAAAACAGAAACTGAAAGAACACTTCAAAACTCTTTCTGTGAAGCCAAAATTACCTTGACTCTCAAACGAGGCAAAGAATACAGCAAGAAGAATTTCAAACCAATACCCCTGATGAATATGGACCCCAAGATTCTCAACAAGATCTTAGCTAATAGGATCAAACAGCACATTCAAAAGTTTATTCACCATGACCAAGTGGGATTTATCCCTGGGATGCAAGTGTGGTTCAACATTCAAGAATCAATCAATGTGATAGAACGAATCAATATGAGAAGAAAGAAACACCACATGGTCCTCTCAATTGAAGAAGAAAAAGCATTTGACAAAATATAGCGTCCGTTCCTGATTAAAACTCTTCAAATTATAGGGCTAGAAGGAACATTCCTTAACTTCATAAAATCTATCTATGAAATGTCCACAGCGAATATCATTCTCAATGGGGAAAAGCTGACAGCATTCCCTTTGAGATTAGGAACACGAAAAGGATGCGCACTCTCACCACACTTGCTCAACATAGTACTGGAAGACCTTGCATGGAGTACTGGGTGTGGTGCATGAACAATGCATCTTGGAACACTGAAAAAATAAGATTAATCAAGTCTCAAAAAAAAAAAGAAGACCTAGCAACAGCAATCAGACAACAGAAAGAAATAAAAGTTATTCAAATTGGCAAAGAAAAAGTCAAACTCTCTTCACAGATGACATGGTACTTTATATGGAAAACCCAAAAGACTCCACCCCCCAAACTGCTAAAACTCACACAGCAATTCAGTAATGTAGCGGAATACAAAATCAAAGCATAGAAATCTGTAGCTTTCTTATACACATACAATGAAAATATGGAAAGGAAAATTAGAGGATCGATTCCATTTACTATAGCACCAAGAATCATAAGATACCTGGGAATTGACCTCACCAAAGAAGTAAAGGATCTGTACTAGAGGAACCACAGAACACTCATGAAAGATATGGGAGAAGACACAAAGAGGTGGAAAAGCATTCCACGCTCATGGATCAGAAGAAGACATTTTGTTAAAATGTCTATAGTGCCCAGAGCAATCTATACTTTCAATGTCATCCCGATCAAGATTCCACCAGCATTTTTCAAAGGGCTGCAACAAACAATCCTAAAATTTGTATGGAACCAGAAAAGACCCCAAATTGCTAAGGAAATGTTAAAATAGAATAACAAAGCTGGGGGCATCACATCGCCTGATTTCAAGCTTTACTACAAAGCTGTGATCACCAAGACAGCACGGTACTGGCACAAAAACAGACACAAAGACCAGTGGAACAGAGTAAAGAGCCCAGATATGGACCCACAACTCTATGGTCAAATAATCTTTGACAAAGTAGGAAAAAATATCCAGTGGAAAAAAGACAGTCTCTTCAATAAATGGTGCTGGGAAAATAGGACAGCTATATGTAGAAGAATGAAATTTGACAATTCTCTTACACCATACACAACAATAAACTAGAAATGGATAAAAGATCTCAACTTGAGGCAGGAATCTATCAAATTCCTAGAGGAGAACATAGGAAGTAACTTCTTCGACATCAGCCACAGCAACTTCTTTTCAGGACATGTCTCCAAAGGCAAAGGAAACAAAAGTGAAAATGAGCTTTTGGGACTTATTAAAATAAAAGCTTCTGCACAGCAAAGGAAGTCAACAAAACAAAGAGGCAACCCAAGGAATGGGAGAAGATATTTGCAAATGACACTACAGACAAAGGGCTGATATCTAAGATCTATAAAGAACTCCTTAAACTCAATACTCAAAAAACAGATAATCACATCAAAAAATGGGCAGAAGACATGAACAGACACTTCTCCAAAGAAGACATACAAATGGCTAACAGACACGTGAAGAAATGTTCATCATCATTAGCCATCAGGGAGATTCAAATCAAAACCACACTGAGATACCACCTCACACCAGTTAGAATGGCCAAAATCAACAAGACAGTAAACAACAAGTGTTGGAGAGGATGTGGAGAAAGGGGAACCCTTTTCCACTGTTGGTGGGAATGCAAGTTGGTGCCACCACTTTGGAAAACAGTGTGGAGATTCCTCAAGAAATTAAAGAGAGCTACCCTATGACCCTGCAATTGCACTACTGGGTATTTACCCCGAAGATGCCGATGCAGCACAAAGAAGGGCCACATGTACCCCAATGTTCATAGGAGCAATGGCCACAATCGCCGAACTCTGGAAAGAGCCAAGATGCCCTTCAACAGATGAATGGATCAAGAAGATATGGTCCATATATACAATGGAATATTATGCCTCCATCAGAAAGGATGAATACCCAACTTTTGTTTCAACATGGAAAGGACTAGAAGAGATTATGCAAATAAGTCAAGCAGAGAGAGTCAAATAAGTCAAGCAGAGAGAGTCAATTATCATATGGTCTCACTCACGTGTAGAGCATAAGGAAAAACATGAAGGACATTAGAAAAATGAACAGAAGAGTGAGTTGGGGGAAATTGGAGGGGGAGATGAACCATGAGAAACTGTGGACTCTGAGAAACGCACTGAAGGTTTTGGAGGGGAAGGGGTGGGGGGGTTGGGCGAGCCTGGTGGTGGGTATTGAGGAGGGAACATATTGCATGGAGCACAGGGTTTGGAACATGAAAAATGAATCTTGTAACACTGAAAAATAAAATATTTGGGAAAAAATAAATAAAATCTTAAAAAAACACAAAGGTATATTTCCTCACAGCTGTTAGATTAGCTATCACCAAAAGGGAAAAAATAGACATGTTGGCAAGAATGTGTAGTAAAGGAAACCATGGTTCACTCTTAGTGAAGATGTAAATTAGATCAACCCATATTAAAAACAGTTTGGAGGATCCTCAAAAAGCAATACAACTATCATATGTTCCAATAATCCCACTTTCTACCATACACACAAAGGAAATGAAAACAAGACATCATAAAGATAACTGCACTGACATATTTTAGAGAGAGAGCATGCCAGAGAGGGAAAGAGAGAGAGGAAACACGAGATGGAGTGAAAGTGAGAGACTTTTTGACCTTTTGTTTAAAATTTAGCTGTCCCATCACGTTGGCTACATTCTGTTAGTCATAAACTATTTTTTAAATGCTTACTGGTTACACAAGGGATGGGATCACTGAAAACCATTGGTGGAGGCATTCTACCCCATTAGCTGAGTTGACATACATGGGTCTCTTTCTAAATATAAAAGGAGACAATGGAACAATTTTATGCCAAAGGATGACAATATCTGAATTTACATTAATTTCATCCCCCCCACCCCAAAGATCTGACCTAAAAATGAGGCAAAGTTCCAAGTGACTTTTCCAATACCATTCTGCTGGAACCAACAGGTGTGCTTTGAGCGGTGTTCCAACCCCTTCTTATAATTCTTCAATCACTAAATTGTACCATAGATACATATGACACCATCCCACAGGTGTAATAGTCATTATCTTATACAACTGATGAGGTCCCTAGAAAGCGGGTTCTAGTCTCACCCCTTTTGTGCAGTTTTGGAGACTGGGGAGGACCTGAGAGACAGTGATTTTTCCCAGGACAAACAATAGGTAAGAAAAAGGAGGCCCAAATTCAGTTCTGTCGTCTCAAAGCTAAGATTTTCATTACATTTTCAGGGATCTTGAAGAGGGATGTTTTGACTAATTTTGTATGGTTAAGGGGGAGAGGAGGAGCAGTAAGCAGCTCATACGAGGCTTTGGGCAAGTCTGACTGAAGGGAGGGGTTCTGGTAAGAAAAACTTCAAAACGTGACCTCACTTCTTTGGTCATAGACCTCAACAGAACTTAGAACTGTAGTAAGAAAATACCTGCATTCTAGAGATAGCCCCCTATCCAGCTCACTTGACTGGAGACACTCAGGAGAGCAAGATGTTCCGTTGTTGTCTCTCTGGTAGCAGAAGATCTGGGCTCAAGAAAGCTCAGAGTGAGAATTTTTTTTGTCCCTGCAGGCATTGGCTCAGTCATCAGTCCCGACGCATTTGGTCATTTTGGAGAAGGCACCGAAAGGTAACACAGAAGAGCCCAAGGCAGGCCAGTTCAGGCTGGGACAAAATTGTGATTCCACCTGAGCAGCCCTGCACCTCTTGTCCACCATCGTGTGTGTGTGTGTGTGTGTGTGTGTGTGTGTGTGTATTTTGGAGATGGAGGAGGCAGGGAATCAGGGTTGGCTCCTTCCTAGGCAGAAGCTGATTATTAGGTTTTGGAAGCCTGCTGAGTCTTTCATGTTCATACCTCAAATCATGACTGGTGCATGAGAAGGTGAATTTCTCTACCCATATGTTAATCCTGAACCCTATAGGTTTTATCTTGTTTCCTCTCTGGGTAGAGTTCTTTGCAGATGCCCCACTCTGCCCCAACTGTGGAACAGATTTTCTCTTGAGAGAATCCCCCAGTGGAAATGTCCAGACATGTCCTTTATTTCTCCTGGCCAAGCTATCTGGCACTGTCTTTGCAGAACTCAAACCAGGAGATCATCGAGGAGCTGGCTGGTGGGTTCAACTACTCCATCTCCCTAGACAAGGGGCAGATGCACCAGGACACCAACAAGGGCCAAGATGGGTCTTGGGTAAGTGTAGGAGGTTAGAGGAGTTACAGGTTACCACACCCAGGACTGAGGTGGGCCAAGAACCTGGGCTCAAGTCTGGCAACTACCTAAGACCATTCCAGGAATGTGATTACTCCATATCCTTCCCGTACCTGTCAAGAGCTAACCAAGCCTCAGGTAATTTAATGGGAATGTCAGCCAGCCTACTCTTTAGATGGCTTCCAGTTCTGACATGCATGATCTTGAGCAGTCATATGAAATCCCTAATCCTCTCTATCCTAATATCTACAGTGGGAAAGTGGGTTGATGACTCACTGGGATAATCTTCTTAATATGAGCTATTAATATGGAGAGGTGTTATTGATTTCAGCTAACAAAATGCTTTGAAGTTATCATTTACCATTCCCCTTAAATCAAAATATACTTTTAATTATTTTGTTTTATTATTTTATTTTATTTAAACTTTTTTCTTTTTTAATTTAAATTTTACTTAGTTAACATACAGTTCAATATAAGTTTCTGGAGTGGAATTCTGTGTTTCATCCCTTACATACAACAACCAGTACTCTTCACAACAAGTGCCACCTATCACCCATCTAGCCCTTTCCCCCTGCCACCTCTTTCCATTAATCCTCAGTTTGTTCTCTTCATTAAGAGTCTCTTAAGGTTTGTTTCCCTCTCTCCTTTCACCACCCCTTCCCATATGTTCATCTGTTTTCTTAAACTCCTCATATGAGGGAAATCATATAGAAAATGTACTTTTTAAAGCCTACAACATTTTGTGGTATAGGCACTCATGTCCTTTTCCTCGCACATGTTCACGAGGTGATCAGAATTTCCAGTCTGAGCTCTAGACCCTCATCTTCCTGGTGGCTCATGGTGATGCTCCTGATGATATGTTCCTCTTGTCCACCAGTATGAAAATGAGTCCACGCTGTGCATGGATGAAGCTTGCACAATGCGGACACTCCAGGAGGGCACAATTCAAACGTTAGAGACCCTGGTACCAGTATACCCAAGTGAAAACATCTACGTCACCATATTCCTGGACACCCACCAGGCCTTCGCCAGCTGCCAACAGATCCTGGACTATTTTTTTAACAGGTAAGTGCCTGCTCATTCCATAGCATTATGGTGAGTCCCCTACCTACTAACTATGTGTATGGGGAATGTCAACATACCTCTCTGAACTTCACTTTGCTCTTCTGAAGTGGTAAAAGAATAAACATGAGGGAGTTATGGTAGGAAATCATGGGATAAGCCGATGGTAGGTGCTTACCTGGTGGTACCTGGCTCTTCAGAGAGGGCTTCTGGCCATCCTTTGCACCTTCATGTTTGCTATTTCTCTGCTTTGCCCCGTCCTGGCCTGTGGCCTCTGTGAGTTTGGAACAGCATATGGAAAACAACCACGTTTCCCAATAGCAAAGAAGTTTTGAGATTCTATCCAGTTATTCCTTGTCTTTGGCTTTGATGTAGCCAGATTAGGTCTCTCTCAGTGCAGTAAGAGGAGCCCCAGTCCCACTCAGATGTCTGGGAAGGTTCTGATTGGGGTTCATTCATTCAACAATATATAGTAAACACATGCAAGACCTTTTGTAGACAGTAAGATAATTCGGTGACTGAAGCAGACTCAATCTTTGGGCCTCAATTCTAGACTGAGAATCAGAGTCACACTAGATATCTTAAGCAGTCGTGTTGTCAGTACATTAGATGTGATGCCCTCATGACATCCTGTAGATACAGATGCACCTTCCTGTGTTCAGACTTGGAGGAAGGAACAGAAGTACAACTGAAAAAGTGAGTAGTCTTTGGGCATGGAAGTGTAATGGGATAGTAAGGGAGCCCCTGGAGAGAGACTGGTAGTACCCTGATCTCACATGTGTTTGATTCCCATGGAGGGCTGAGGTCTGAGGGCTTCTACTGCATGAGAAAAGGAGTCAGAGAGCTGTGGGCGGGATCCTAAGCCCCCTGGGAGACAGAGGGGAGGCTCGCCTGAGTCCACCCTTGAGAGACTCATCGTTTCCACAGTCCGATCTTACAATCCTTGCCCTGTCCACATCCATCTCTCCTGACCAGTACATCTGGGGCCCAGAATAGTAGGCGTGTGGTAAGCAGCCTGCTTACAAATATGCCATAAACCTCAGTCCTGATGCTCATGTGCATGGAAGATGGAGTAGGC
The DNA here is from genome assembly GCA_028534135.1 of Potos flavus. Taxonomy (NCBI): domain Eukaryota; kingdom Metazoa; phylum Chordata; class Mammalia; order Carnivora; family Procyonidae; genus Potos; species Potos flavus. The sequence goes on along the minus strand of CM052896.1, from coordinate 23,449,269 downwards.
TATGCCCAGGCCCTTCGGGAGACAAGTGTCAGTGGAAAAATGATCCTCACAAGGATCTCTTTTAGATGAGCTCCTTGACCATGCCTTCCATTGCAAAAATGGCCACAGAGTGGTGTGGAGTGGGGTGGGGACAACCTTTGGTGACCAGACACAAGGAAGGGGGGTGTGGAAGAAGGTTATGGAACAAAAGGACGGGCCTCTGACTCTGTTCCATATATGACTTCCCACAGGGCCGTCTCTCCCATTTTGCACTTCTGGCCATATCAGTACTTACAGGAGGACTGGGAGACCCTGTACCATCCTTGGTTAAAACTGAAGGTGGCATACAAGCAAGCCAACCTGACTGGCTTAGAACTGAAGTGTTGTGACTCACTTCCCATGGTCCATTTGGAACATCTGGTGCCTATTGAAGCAGAAAAAGTGGGTAAGGGGGACTTCGGTCAGGGAAAAATATTTAGGGTGGGGTTCATGTGCTGAGTTTTCCATTAAAGGCAGTAGGATCCTTCCTGTTTTTGGAAAGATACAGAAAGAGTTACATTGTTGAACTTTTCTCTTTATCCTCTCCAGTGCCAGCTCCAGCGCCCCGGCCTGCTGCAAAGTCAGAATCAGGGCCAACCTTGGATATAGAGCTTTTTCCAGCTCTATTTTTACCACCACCTTTAGTGGTGGAGCCACCATCAACAGCTCCAGTATTGGAGCAAGAGCAAACATCAGCTCTGGCACAAATGCCAAGCCCTGAGCTGGAGTCAGCTGGACCTTCAGCTGTAGTCAGAATGTCATCTCCATCTCTGAAAGTAGATACTGAGCCATCTCCAGCCTCAGAGGCCTCCTGCCCCTGGCAGGTGACCAGTAAGAAGAGTTCAACTGAGGAGAAGCCTGACCTCATGGCCTTCCCTCCCCAGCTGGTGGCAGAACAATTAACAATAACAGATGCGGTGAGCAACTTGTTTATTGTTAAGGGGGGGTAGGGATTTCCTCTGTCATCAGCTGCCCCAGACCTGCCTTTTCCTGATCTGGACTCTTATGATCTGGGTCCAAATCTCAGCTCCACTCCTTGCCATTTGTGTGACTTTGGAAACTTTCTTAACCTCTGAGCTTTTGCAATCCATCGTGGTCAGTAGAGATGGACACTACAGCATTTGCTGCAAATATTGACAGTGCAGATTAAATGAGGTAGAATAGATAGAAAGCTGGGTAAAGCCCAGCCCAGTTGGTAAGGGAAGGAACACTCACTATGTACAGCCAGGTCCACGGGTTGGCATCCATTTTCCCAGGAGGCTCAGCAGCCTCAGCACTTATTAGGCACATGATGTGTACTTAATAACAAGGACAAACAAGGCCATGGTTGGATTTGTCACAGGAGAATGTACATCTCAATAGAAAGAGCAGAGGGTGATCAGGATGGGTGAAAGATGCCTCCTTGGGAAGAACCAACTTGAGCCACCTTCTGGAATCTTAGAGTTAGTGAGGATGGGCTGGATGCAAATGAAACCTTCTTTCCCCATCAGTATTGGGTGCCGAGTCATCCCATACTGTATGCCCTCAGTAGAGAGAGAACAAAATCTGGGAACCCCCACAAGGCTCAGACATTTCCTCGCCTTCCTGAGCTCCAAGTCCAACCAGTGACTCCTGCCTGGGTCTGTGGAGGACCGTGGAACTGAGCTGGGCTTTGGCAATACCAAGTAATACTCTCCTTGGTCCCCAGGAGTTATTCAAGAAGGTGGTTCCCAGTCATTGCCTGGGCTCCACCTGGTCCCAGAGGAACAGACCTGGCAATGAGCACCTGGCACCCACAGTCCGTGCGACCATCGCCCATTTCCAAAGTGTGACCAGCTGCGTCATCACCACCTGCCTTGGGGACCTGAGCATGACTGCTAAGGACAGGGTCAGAGTAGTGGAGTACTGGATCCAGGTGGCCCAGGTAAGCTGGGGGAGTTCCAGTGGAGTCCCGCTCTGGATTCTTGGGAACTGCCTCTCCACCTTCTCACTTCTATGTTCTGAGCCCCTCCACAGTCCTTAGGCCTTTTCTGCCAGAGGTACACTGCCTTTGACTCCCATGTGCCAGGGGTGGACTTCCTACTTGGCTGCTTCTTTGAATTAAACCAAACCCTCCTCCCTGTGAGTGTTACTCTTCTAGCCCTAAATGTGCACTTCTAGGACTCCCTGAGCATCTGTTTCATCTGGGAGGGAATGGGAGGGGAGATTTAAACTGAGGTGACTAAAGCTAGAGCAAATAGGGCTCTGCCTCCCCACCTCACAGCTCATCCTCTTTCCTACCCAGGAGTGCCAAATTCTGAGGAACTACTCCTCTTTGCATGCCATCCTCTCTGCTCTGCAGAACACCTCTATTTGCAGTCTGAAGAACACATGGCAGAAAATTTCCAGGTAGAGAGGCCTCTCTCAACAGGTTGGACCAGGATGGATTAAGAATCTCTCATAAGTCTGCCATTGCTCCCTCAGTCAGCTAGGAGCTCCTGGGAGGCAGGAAACCCTGGAGACAGAGACTGGGCTGATGATGGGCTCTTTAGCCTCTCTCAGTCCTTAAGTCTTCCAGTTCTGCTTCAGGAATCAGTTTCTTCATAAGTCAGATACTGGGTTGATTGGAGTTGGAGATTCTCAAGTGTTTACAGCAACAGAAGCATATGCCCGGAGAAAACCAAAACTAGGCAACACGGAGAAGTGCAAAAGAAATGTGAATAGAGGGGCGCCTGGGTGGCTCAGTGGGTTAAGCCTCTGCCTTCGGCTCAGGTCATGATCTCAGGGTCCTGGGATCGAGCCCTGCATTGGGCTCTCTGCTCAGCGGGGAGCCTACTTCCCCCTCTCTCTCTGCCTGCCTCTTGCCTACTTGTGATCTCTCTCTCTCTCTCTGTCAAATAAATAAATCTTAAAAAAAAAAAAAAAAGAAAAGAAATGTGAATAGAGGCCTCAGGTGACCATAATTGGAGCTACCCTCCCCAGGCACGTGGAGACCTTGTACACAAAGGAACCCAGTGAAAACATTCTTTCAGGGAAAGCTTTTGGTTCTGAAATAAAAGGATGTTATTCTTTTTTATTTTTTCTTTTCTTTCCTCTCAGGAAGAGCCACCAAAAATTTAAGAAGCTCCAAAGCCAAGACAAGTCACTGAGCAGGGAACTCATGATCAAGGTAGAGTGGAGGCTGGGGGTCTGGAAAGAGAGGAGGACTGAGAGAAGGGGAACTGGGCAGGATGTGATTTTGTTAGTTTCTCACTTAATGTTTTAGATTTTCTGGACTAACAGGAAGAGGGACTTATGGGCAAGTGGGGGAGCAGTTTGAGGTACAGGAGTCTCTTGTCATAGGATATAGTGGTGTTGGCTGGGCTGTCCAGCTGGCAACATTAGCAAGTCTCTTGCTTCCATGAGGGCCCATCCTGCTGGCACTAATCTTCCTCTAGGCTATTGAGTAGATGGGATGGTTAGGGATTCCTTTCTTTCCTAAACTAGCACAGTGTGCTCTCAGAAAGCCTATACTCTGCTTTTTCTTCTGTTTTCACAACACCTCCGTTGGGAGGTCATCTCCTAGAGTATTCCCATGGACCAGGTAGACAAAAAGGCTTCCCAGGCTTGGGTTGAAAAGGCTGAGCCAGAGACAGATATGTGTGCGTTCTGTGACTCCACACTGTGCCCCTATAGCAGCCACTGCTATTCACTCACTTGACTGTCCAGTTGACAATGACATATGCCCTCAGTGGCTAATGGAGAGTGTCTGGGGGAAATGATAGATTCACAGTGCACCCTTTCTGAATGGGCATCAGAAGCTTCATGTAAATGGGGAAACAGAGTGTCCTGTCATCCTCTCTCCTCTTCTCTGTCAATCAGAAGTAGCACTTTCAGGGTTCCCTTGCTGAGTGAATGAAGAAAGAGTGCTCAGCTGAGGAATGCCCTGAGCAGTTGCTGCTTGAGGGAGGTGAAATCTTTGGCTTTGCCTTGGTTTTGGTCTGGGTGCAGAGACTCCAGATGGGCTAAGGCAGGCAGGAGCTGCTTAAACAGACTTTAAGAACACCCCCATCCCTCTCCATCTGTGGCTTAGCCCAGTTAGGGGCCTCGACATTCTTCAAGAGCCCAGAGGAAAGGATTTCTGGTCATTGGTGGTCTTAGACTGTGTGAGAACCACTGAGACAGGGTCTCTGGCTAAAAGGGAACAGTGACCTCTCAATCCATGAACCCTTGAAACACTTAATGCCCCTATCGGGCCTTATCTGCAAAGTGAGGAGATGATGAATCTGTGTAGCAGGCCTCAGCAAGTGGGGATGAGGTTCACGGGAGAGAAGAAATGTGTGGATCTTTCTGTTCTGCTCCATCTGGATGTGCTAGGGCAAGAACGATGATGATAGACTTATGGCATTGGGTCCTCAGGAGACTCTGTGAAGGAGGTGGAGTTCTCACCCTTTTCAGATGAGGAAACAGGCTCAGGGAGGCCAGGCTACCGTCCTTAGGCCACACACAGAGAGAGTGTTGGAGCTAGGATCAATCCAGAATCAAAACAACTGGGAAGACAGAATAGCATTGGTATCAAATGATTCAGGTCAGATGTCCGGTAAACCAGCAGTGGTGAGAAGAATTTCAGCGAGGGTATTGTGGCCTCACTGACCCTGTCCTCAACCCTGGCAGGAGGCTCCCTCCAAGTTTGTCACCCAGGAGATGAAAATCCAGGCAAGGCAGCAGCAACAGAAAGTAAGTGTGGCCATGGGGGCAGGGGCTCCAGGGTGAGAGCACGGGCTCCCCTCCCAGCAGGAGCCCTCCAAATCAGGAGAAGAGGGGCCTTCTTACTCCAAACCTGACTCCTCTTGTCACAGTGTCTGAAATCCTTCCTTAGAAGTGACCAAGAAAATGGCGTGTAAAGCTGAGTGCAGGATTGGTTTGGAGGAAGGGAGGGGACTGGGACCACATACCCTGTGATTTGCCAAAGTCAGGTCCTGGGAAGTGATTAGGAGTCTGGTGGTCTTGGAGGGTGAGGAGACAGGGAATGGGGGTGGGGCTGCTGCGGGACATAGTCTGCTCCATGTGGGAACCCTGGGGTGGGCCAGGAGGCTGAGGGTGAGGAGTTTTCTGTGAAAGGCTGTGGGGGCTCCTGAGAGCAGGTGCTCATGCCACCCCTAACACAATGGCACAGGGTGTTGTCCCCTACCTTCGAAAATTCCTCAGTGACCTGTTGATGCTGCACCTGACGATGGAGGATTATCTGGAGGTGGGTGAGCCTGGGGACAAAGCAGGGAACCATGACTGAGACTTGGGAGCAGAGAGCCCCTGAGCTGAGCCCTGAACTGTCAGAAATTGGCAAACCTCTACTTCCGAGAACGTCACAGCCACTCCTGTGAGCTCTTAAGTCATACCCATCTTGAGGATAAGTGAAGGGAGACTCTGCATAAGACATTGGTCTGGTTCTCCCAGGCTGGTAAAGCAGCAGACATGCCTGACTGCAGAGTGCACAAGGTTCTGACAGAGCTGGAATCAGCTTTTTCCTCATATGAGGCCCCTTGGGGGAAGGTGAAGTCTGGCCCCTCCACGTCAGGAAGCATATAAGTGAATGAGCAGTCCCTTCCTGCCTGGGACCTCAGCCTCCTTGTATTATCATCAAAAAGTGCTGGGGTATAAGGTCCCTGAGCCTCTATCCCCATGTCCCCCCTTCTTTGGGTGTAGAACCTGGCTAGAGCCTTCTCTCGTTTTCTGTATGTGCCTGGCCCCCTTGTGGGAACTGGCGGGAGTGCGACATGAGAAGGAGTGGGCATAGAGGGGCTAGTAATGGCTACCGGGCTCTTTCTGATGGATTTTGATTATCTGCCTTCCAGGGGGGAGAGATTAATCTCAAGAAAAGAAATGAGGTGAGCAGCTGTGGCACTTCCTGCCTGAGAGTTTGGGGAATGGAAATTACAGACCCCCCATCTCCGCCTCCCAACAGATTTCTCCCTAGTTCCAGCCCATGTTTCGTGTTTATTGGGCAAGTTTGATAGCAGAGAAGTAGAAGACCCAGCCAACTGAAGTTTGGGGGTGGGGGAAGTGGGGGTAGAATCAAGGCAAATGTCCTTGAGGACAGGTTATTTATACCTACCTCTGAGAAGAGGTATGGTCTGGATGGAATTGAGGCTAGGAGGGTTCCTGTGTATGTAAAACCCAGGACCTATCTCCTCTCCCATTCTTCATATCCCATGAGGGCTTTCAGCATCCCCCATGAGGCCTTGTCTGTACACTGCCCTCCTCTCTGGCCCCAGGAATATGAAATAATGAGGGAGATCCTGCTGCTCCAAGTGGCTGCAAATAATTACAATCTCAACGCCGAGGAGCAGTTTGGGGCCTGGTTCCAAGACATGGAGAGGCTCAGTGAGAAGGAGAGGTGAGATGAGGCCAGGCAGGGGATGGGGGAGGGCAGTGGTAGACTCTGGTGGCCAATCCAGAGAACCTCTGTCCGTGGCTTCCTGGACAGCCCCAGACCTTGTTGCACTGTGACCCCTGGAGTACCTGGACTTTAACTGCTGGTCAGACACTGGGAAGGACCCCGTAACTGTGGCTCCTGATAGGCTCATAAGTGTCACTCTGTCCTGCAGCTACATCCTGTCCTGCCAGCTGGAGCCCCGATCCTAGTCAGCCAGCAGGACTGCCAAAGCCAAGAAGAGCCAGCCACCATCAAACTCAGGGGGAGTGAGTGTCCAGGCTGGCAGTGCAACCTCTTGCTCAGTGTGGGGATACAGCTGGGCTGCGTGGGGGTTCCAGAGCCTCTGCTCTGAAGGGAAGGAGACCATTGGGAAGCTCTTCCTGTGGTCCCCTGAAGGCCAGGGGAGGAGGCAATGATTCCACCCATATCCCTGACTTCTCTTCTCCAAGGCCTGTATATACGTATTTGGAGGAGTGGTATTTAGTAAATGCTAGATTTAAATACTATTATATTAAAGTCTTGTTGCTTTCACAGCCTGAGAGTTGTTACTTGATTCTTTTACTTCCTATGCTAATTTAAATGATGAACAGATGCTCACAGTCCTTCTTGAATAAAGAAATCTGGCAGTCATCAGCTTACTGTATGTGTGAGAGAGGAGAATGTCCATGCCACACTCTTACTAGTGAAGGGGCCCCCAAACTCCCCTTCCTCAGAGGATATGTTCACTTCAATGTTGCTCACCTGTAAGGAGCAATGACAGACCTGCAACCTCCCAGGATTTAGAGGTTGAGGCAACTCTCACTGACCTGGCAACAATCACTGATAACACTTGCAAGACCACTTCCCGCCCCAGGACAATGGCTACCTTTTTACACTTTGGAGGAAGAGGAAACATTTTTGGCTTCTCTTTTTGAGGTTTCTTTCGGCCAGATATTAAAAACTTGCAGTTCTCTAGCTCAACAGCTGGAATTGCATCAGCACTAAGTAGGGAAAAACATGAAAAGAGATAAAACTGTGCATGGTCAGAGGAAGATAATTTTTGAACAGCTTAAGGGCAGGCAACACTTTCCATCGTCAGTCTCGCTCTAGGGGCTCCCTCCTCCCCCTACCTATTTTTGAATCCCCCTGAGATCTTCGCCCATGACTCCTGAAGTCCTTTTCCTGCTTGTCTTATATCCGGGATAAAGATTGTGATGATTGTTTTAAAGCTATAGGTGGGCCTTCTCCCATAAACATTTTTTCTATTAATAACATTTTCAGTATCCCCGCAGTTCTTATACAATTTTTTTTAAGGCAGAAATTCCCTACATCGTTGCCATTCCTTCTTGGCTGGGACTTGTGGGATGTGAGATGATTTCTTAGTTGCCAAAATCAGGCCCATATAAATGGCCAGGGAGAATCCCCACATTCTCCCTTACTGGCCAAGATGGCTTCTGGGTCCATGTGGTTCTGAAGTCCATGGTCTCAGACTCACAAGTGTGCATACACAGTTGTGTTGTGACTGATTTGTCCTAAATCGGTAGCTTGGCCCAAGCCCATGAATGGTTAAATTCTTCGCCATAGTTGAATGCTTTGGTTATGTCGGGGGATGGGGGTGTTGAACCTTTCCTCTCTGAAAGAGGAGACATGAGAGGGAGAGGGTGTAGAGGGTTGCATTATGGGAAATGCCGTCAAACCGATGATCTGTGGTCATGCATGGACACAGAATTATCAATTTAAATAGCGAATTGCTTTACAATGTGGGTGAAAAGCAGACACTGTTCTGAGCTCACCTGAAGTTCCCACACCATGATCAGGAGGTAAAGTTTTAACACAAAGCATTTTGAGAGGATAAATTTTAAATGTAATTTGTAACTTTATTTAAGAAATATAGATCATGTTCTCTCTAAATCATTTTTGTGTATTCAATATGTATCATATTTTAAATGTATTACCATTATTACATTTTCAGATATTTTATAGATAGTATGAGTGCAGATTACTTTCTTGTGCACAAAAATATAACTGAATAGAGAGGGTCATGAGTATAATGTTTTACCCTATTCATTAGTTCCTTAGTTTTTTAGAGGACTTACTAAGTGAGATAAAAACAAGAACAACAACCAAAAACCAAATCAAACAAAAACAAAAACAAAAAGAACCCCCCCACACACACAACCCAACACGGTTTGATTCCTTCCTTAACAAAGCTCCAAGGTATGCCAGCTGTACAGATAAACACATGAGTTTTTGGAAGTGCCTCTAGACCACAATTTCAAGCCTAGGACAAACCAAAGATTTTCCACTTTCATCTTCTGCTTCATTATTTGTGATTGTGATCAAGTTCGCACATTCGTTCATCAAGGAGGACCGTACCCCAAGGAGAGATACAATTCTCTGTATCTAATAGGTTAAAGATCCAATGAAGAATCTGATGGCGGAAATGGATGGTTCTTTTTAGGGAGCATTATGTAATGGCACAGAGGAGATTTTTTTGAGATGACTCAAAAGCCTAGTGACCCCCTTGTTCTCCAGGGCATGGCTTCAAGGAGTGAGGCATGTTCCAGGCAAGGGAGTAGGCATGGCTGGAGCAGAGTATCACAGATGCAATTAGCAAGAAAGATGGGGCCTTGAGATTTTTGAATGATTTAGCATCCTGCCCAGGAGGAGGTGTGCATCCATTTCCTGCGATGCAGAGCAGCCTGTGCGGCCCTGGACAGCAAAAAGGGCATGCACGGCATGCATGGCCACCCCCACCAATGAGTTCTCAGCATCCTGTGCTGCACCTGACAGCCAGCAGGGGGCGAAGGAATCCACCCTTTATGAGTAGCATGGCCCACGTGAGTGCTCCTTCAGAGGGCGTTCAGCTCCTCCTCGGTAAGGTAATTTCCTCAAGAACTTCCGAGGAGGTTTTTCCATGGCTTCAGGACTATGTGGGGTGGCATCAGTGTGAGGAGAACGCTCCCGTGTGGGAGCCACAGTGGCTGAGTAAGGGGCTGGGCCACCACTTGTCTCACAGGATTTTGTTCAGAGCCTGCCTCTTTTGGACAATTGGCATGTGGATTATTCTCTGCTTTCTTGGGTAATATCTCAACATTAATTTTTATAACAGGATCTGTTCTTTAAGGGCCTTGGTGGGTCGAAATTATGCTCTGAGTTTTTTTTAATAGATTCGGGGTTGCTTTGCTGGGAGAAACCCCTGCACAGGTTCGGAGAGAGAGAAACACGTGGGTGATACTGAAAGGAATAGACAAGATATCAGGACCTTCCAGTCCAAAGAGCTGAGGGACATGGGATGTACCTGGCAGAGATGTATGGAATCCACAGGCCTAAGGGTAAAGGTGTAAATTTACATACCTCCCTAAACTAATCTTTAATGGTTAATTTTTCTATAATGTGAATGTATTTAAAAATACATATTTTAAAAAGATTTTATTTATTTGACAGAGAGAGGGAGGGAGAAAGAGAAAGCACAAGTAGGGGAAGAGACAGAGGGAGAGAGAGAGAGAGAGAGAGAGAGAGAGAGAGAGAAGCAACCTCCCCGCTGAGCAGGGAGCCTAATGTGGGGCTCAATACCAGGGCTCCAAGATCATGACTTGGGCTGAAGGCAGACATTTAAGTGACTGAGCCATCCAGGTGCCCCAAAAGTATTTTAAAAATATTTAAAAAGTATGTAGTAGGTGTATTTAAAGACATTATTTTAAGATGCACTATTTCAAGTATGTCAAAGGAGAATTTGTTGTAATTTTACTTTCTTGGCTTTAAAGGAAGACAAATTATCTGTTTTTAAAATATACTTCTTGGACATGAACACTTACCCAAAGATACAGATGTAGTACAAAGAAGGGTCGCATGTACCGCAATGTTCACAGCAGCAATGGCCACAATAGCCAAACTGTGGAAAGAGCCAAGATGCCCTTCAACAGACGAATGGATAAAGAAGATATGGTTCATATATACAACGGAATATTATGCCTCCATTAGAAAGGATGAATACCCAACTTGTATCAACATGGACAGGACTGGAAGAGATTATGTTGCGTGAAGTAAGTCAAGCAGAGAGAATCAATTATCATATGGTTTCATTTACGTGTGGAGCATAAGGAAAAATGGAGGATATTGGGAGAAGGCAAGGAAGAGTGAATTGGGAGAAAGTGGAGGGGGAGAAGAAACGTGAGTGACTGTGGAGAGACTGTGGACTCTGAGCAGCAAACAGGGTTTTGGAGGGGAGGGGCATGGAGGTCCGGGTGAGCCTGGTGGTGGGTATTGAGGAGGGCACATATTGCATGGATCGCTGGGTGTGGTACATGAACAATGAATCTTGGAACACTGAAAAAATAAAATAAAAATTAAAAAAGAAAAAGAAAAAAATAATAAAATATACTTCTTAGCTTGTTTCCAAAAGATAATATTTTGTATGTTTGACATTTTCTCATAATATAGTGACAAACTTAAATATTTTTTTTAAAGATTATTTATTTATTTATTTATTTGACAGAGAGAGATCACAAGTAGACAGAGAGGCAGGCAGAGAGAGGGGGGAAGCAGGCTCCCCGCTGAGCAGAGAGCCCGATGCGGGGCTCGATCCCAGGACCCTGAGATCATGACCTGAGCCGAAGGCAGAGGCCTAACCCACTGAGCCACCCAGGCGCCCCCAAACTTAAATATTTTTAAATATTAGATTGTTAAATATCTTTGCGGGACTACAATGTGACTAGTATGGTTAAAAAGTAATAATAAATCCAGGCCACTAGCAAATTCTTATGTTGGAAAGAGAATTCAGGGTAACAGTTATGCAGGCAATGGCTAGGTTGGAGGAAAACATTAGTGACAACATAGAATCTCTAACGACAGAACTGAGAACCAATATGGCCGATGTATAAAAATTCTATCAATGAGATCAAATCTAATCTAAATAGTCTAACAGCTAGGGTAGCTGAGACAGAGGATAGAATTAGTGATCTAGAGGACAAAGTGATAAAAAAGAAAGTTCAGTATTGAGGAGGGCACGTATTGCATGGAGCACTGGGTGAGGTACATAAACAATGAATCTTGTAACACTGAAAAAATAAAATAAAAGTATTTGGGGAAAAAAAAAAAAGAAAGTTCAGGAGGAGGGCTGGAACAAACTGCTTAGGAACCATGAGAACAGACTTAGGGGAAATAAATGATGTCACGAAACGCTCCAATGTCAGAAGTATTGGAATCCCTGAGGAGGTGGAGAAAGACAGAAAACTAGAAGATATAGCTGAAAAAATTCTGGGTGAAAATTTCCCCAATCTGGGGAATGGAACAAGTGTTCGTGTCCTAGAGGCAAAAAGGACACCCCCAAGATTAACGAGACTACAAAAACATCTAGACACACCACTGTGAAATTTGCAAATTATAATTTTAGACAAGAGGTCCTGAGGGCAGCTAGGGGGAAGAGATCCCTTATGTAGGGAGGAAGACCCATCAGAATAACATCAGACCTGTTCACAGAAACCTGGCAAGCCAGAAAGACTGGATAATTTATTACATTTATTTTCAGAATAATTATTTAAAGTTATGAATTTAGTGCCCTGAATTACCTGTAATGTCGCTGCTCCTGTAGATTATCTCTGTTCCTTTCTAGTCTGTCGTTTTTGGTCTTTCTTTCCCACTCAGAGAGTTCCTTTTAATATTTCTTTTAGAGCTGGTTTAGTATTAATGAACTGTTCTAGATTTTGCTTGTCTTGGAAACACTTTATCTCTCTTATTCTGAATGACAGACTTGCTGGATAAAGTATTCTTGGCTGCATATTTCTCCCATTTAGCAGACGGAATACTTACCTCCTTCTACTCCTTTCTGGCCTGCCAAGTCTCTGGTCAGGGCTCCTACTAACCTTGTGTGCCCACACTTGTAAGTACAAGTACAAAAGTAACCTTTTGTCCTTAGCTGCTTTGGCAATTCTCTCCTTATCTTTGTATTTTGCAAGTTTCACTATGATATGTCATGCTGTTGTCCTATTTTTATTGATTTTTGAGGGGGGTTTTCTGTGCCTCTTGGACTTGAATGTTTGTTTCCTTCCTAGATTAGGGGAGTAATCAGCTGTATTTGTTGAAATAGACCTTCTGCACTTTATCCTGCCTTTCTTTTGGTACTTTTATGATACAGATATTATTTTGCTTTCTGGAATCGCTGAGTTCCTTAAGTCTACATTTATGATCTAATAGCTCTCTTTCCCTCTTCTTTTCAGCTGCATTATTTTCCATAATTTTCTCTTCTAATCACCTATTCATTTCTGCTTCTTTAGTCTACATTGTGATTACATCCCTTCACTTTTACATCTCAGTTTAGCATTTTTTATTTTGGCCTGACTAGTTTCTAGGTCTTTTATCTCTGCAGCAAGGGTTTCTCTGATGCCTTCTATGTTTCCTTCAAGCTCAGTAGTAGATTGTTGTTCTACATTCTTGTTTGTATATCTTGCTTATATCTTTTTTGAGCAAATTTCTGCCCGTGATTTCTTTTTGATCTTTCTTTTGGGGAGAGTTCCTCCATCTTGTCATAATGTCTAGGTTTCCATCTTTTGTGTGTTATAAAAGCTTGTTATGCTCCTGTTCCTGAGAGTAATACTATATTAAGAAGGAGTCATACAAAGTCCAGGGCCTGTCTCTTCAGCAACTATTTCTGTTGTATGCTGCGTGTACTCCGCTGTGTGTTTTGGCTGCTCTTTCATGCAAGACAGTCCTCTGTAGACTTCCTCCTTGCCTGTAGTAGGGAGTGTTTTGACCTTTCACTAGGTGTGTTTTGATTTGTTTAAGAAAAGCCTATTTAAAAAAAAAAAAGGATATCTGATCCAAGAACTAGAAAAGGAAAAGGAACAAAAAAGCAAAATATAACATTATGTATGTACATATATATATTTATATATGTGTGTGTGCATATATATGCTTACTCCAAAGAAAATGGAGAGTTGAACTCTGCATCTGAAACTATTGACATACTATATGTTGGCTAATTGAATTTAAATTAAAAAACACTCTACACTAAAAAAAAGGAAAGGAAGAAGAAAAAAAGAAAAAAGAGAGAGATGACTAATTGAATAAATGAGAAAAGGAAAGAAACAAACAAATGAAGAGAAAACTATAAACCTGATTCCAAAGAAAAAAGAAAAATAAATAAAATAGGAGAAGTTAAGATGGACACATAAAAAAATGCTCCATATCAGTTGGCATCAGGGAAATACAAATCAAAACCATATTGAGATAACACCTTACACAAGTTAGAATGGCAAAAATCAACAAGACAAGGAACAACAATTGGAGAGGATGTGGAGAAAGGGGAACCCTCTTACACTGTTGGTGTGAATGCAAGCTGATACAGCGACTCTGGAAAACAATATGGAGGTTCCTCAAAAAGTTAAAAATAAAGCTACCCTATGACCCAGCAATTGCACACTTGTACCCCAAAGATACAGATGTGAAAAGAATGGGCACATGCACCCCAATGTTCATAGAAGCAATGTCCCCAATAGCCAAAATGTGGAAGGAGCTGAGATACCCTTCAACAGATGAGTGGATACATATGTACAATGGAATATTACTCTGTCATCAGAAGGGGTGAATACCCATCACTTGCATTGACACGGATAGAAATGGAGAGGATTATGGTAAGTGAAATAAGACAAACGGAGAAAAACAATTATCATATGGTTTCACTCATGTGTGGAACATAAAGAATAACATGGAGGATATTAGGAGAAGGAAGGGAAAAATGAAGGGGGGGAATTAGAGTGGGAGAAGAACCATGAGAGACTGTGGACTCTGGGAAACAGAGGGTTTCAGAGGGGAGAGGGAGTGGGATGGTTTGGCCCAGTGATGAGTATAAAGGAGGGCATGTGCTGCAATGAGCACTTGGGTGTTATATGCAAATAATGAATTATGGAACACTACATCAAAAGTTAATGAAGTACTGTATGGTAACTAACATAACATAATAAAAAAATGGATGAAAGACTAAATACGAGAAAGGAATCCATCAAAATCCTAGAGGAAAACACAGGCAGCAACCTCTTTGACCTCAGCTGTCACAACTTCTTGCTAGAAACCTCTTCAAAAGCAAGGGAAACAAAAGGAAAATGAACTATTGGGACTTCGTCCAAATAAAAAGGTTTTGAACAGCAAAGGAAACAGTCACCAAATCTAAAAGACAACCTACAAAATAGGAGAAGAGATTTGTAAATGTCTTAATAGATAAAGGGCTAGTATCCAAAATGTATAAAGTGGGATGGTCTAAACAGCTTTGGGCCAGGTGATGCAAGAGAGCCTGGTGATGTGTAGAAGTGTTCTTTTCTTTCATATCAACCTCCCAGAATATCTTTCTGCAAGGTCTCATGGAGCAAGAAATGTGAGAGTCCTCTTTCTTTTTTCCTAAATTTAGATTATCAGGAGAAAATATTTGTTTTTTTTTAAATATTTTATTTATTTATTTGACAGAGAGAGAGAGAGAGAGAGATATCACAAGTAGGCAGAGAGGCAGGCAGAGAGAGGGGGAGAAAGCAGGCTCCCTGCCGAGCAGAGAGCCCAATGTGGGGCTTGATCCCAGGACCTTGAGATCGTGACCTGAGTTGAAGGCAGAGGCCTAACCCACTGAGCCACCCAGGTGCTCCTGGGAGAAAATATTTGTGAAACTATTTCCTTGGGCTTAGGGACTTTTGGTAAATTTGGTAAAATACTCTTGGTTTTACTGATCCATTTTCTTCCAGAGCTGATTTTTGTTTTTCTTTGCCTGAAACCACAGGCAGTATCCCTTGGACTGGTCCTAGGGTTTGGACTCTTCAGTGCTCTTTGGGACCACAGGTGGGGACCTTCGTTCAGGAAATGCAGGGGACCACCAGGAGGAGGAAGCAACAGACTTCGGCCTCTACGAGTGTTTAGACTGTCCTCAGGAGCTGCATTGTTGAGTGCCAGCTCTACCAATGCCCCAAAGTTGTTAAGACCCTCCCACTGAATCCCTCCCCCCGCCATCCACCACCACTACTGAAGCTACTGCAGCTTGAATCATTCAGTTTAAATGGGTGAAATGCAAAGTATAGGGATAGAAGGAACATTCCTAAATCTCATAAAATCCATCTATGAAAAGCCCACAGCAAATATCATTCTCAATGGGGAAAAGCTGACAGCCTTCCCTTTGAGATCAGGAACACGACAAGGATGCCCACTCTCGCCACTCTT
>CM052896.1:23400167-23433207 GCA_028534135.1 Potos flavus | reverse complement strand
AAGATCTTCACAAATGACACTAAAGACAAAGGTCTGATATCTAAGATCTATAAAGAACTCCTCAAACTCAACTCTCAAAAAACAGATAATCACGTCAAAAAATGGGCAGAAGACATGAACAGACACTTCTCCAAAGAAGACATACAAATGGCTAACAGACACATGAAAAAATGTTCATCATCATTAGCCATCAGGAAGACTCAAATCTAAACCACATTGAGATACCACTTTACACCAGTTAGAATGGCCAAAATCAACAAGACAGTAAACAACAGGCGAGCCTGGTGGTGAGTATTGAGGAGGGCACGTATTTCATGGAGCACTGGGTGTGGTACATAAACAATGAATCTTGTAACACTGAAAAAATAAAATAAAAGTATTTGGGGGAAAAAAAGTAAAAATAAATAAATAAATAAATAAATAAATAAAAATAAAAATAAAAATCTTCTAAAAAAGGAGTGTCTGCCTGGCTTAGTCAGAAGAGCACGTCACTTGACCTTGAGATTGTGAGTGCAAGCGCAAATTGGGTGTAGAGATTACTAAAATAAACAAACAAACAAAAAAATCCACCAAAAACTAAAAAAAATAAAAACTTCATGTATACATATATATAAAATGTACATATATAATATATATATACACACACACACTAAAACACAGCAAAAACAGTGAGAGTATGTAGCATTTGAGCCACAGTCACCTCCCTTCCTGCACCCCCCCACCTTCTCCATTTGCTGGAAACTCTGCTCCAGGCAGTTATGGTCAAGAAGAAAGGGCTTCTTCTCTCTTTGGCTCCCCATTGTTCTGTGTCTCGCTGATAGGATCCGGCAGCTAGCATTTCTCATCCCCTGCAACTTCAAGATGAACCATGAGAGACTGTGAACTCTGAGCAACAGACTGAGGGTTTTGGAGGGGTGGGGGTGGGGGTTTGGGCAAGCCTGGTGGTGGGTATTGAGGAGGGCACGTATTGGATGGAGCACTGGGTGTGGTACATGAACAATGAACCTTGGAACACTGAAAAAATAAAATAGAAGTATTTGGGGGGAAAAAAAGGAAAAATAAAAAAATAATTAAAAAAAAAAGGAAAGAAAAGGCTAAATTCC
Organism: Potos flavus; assembly: GCA_028534135.1. Taxonomy (NCBI): domain Eukaryota; kingdom Metazoa; phylum Chordata; class Mammalia; order Carnivora; family Procyonidae; genus Potos; species Potos flavus. Next base: position 23,432,104 of record CM052896.1, on the reverse strand, counting down.
TGGTTTATGCGGCCAAGCAACCGAGGGCTCCCTTTCTCTACCCAGCCTCTATAAGGCTGAGAATACTGGAGTCCTGATCACCCTCCCCAACCCCCCACTAACCCCTCCCCTCACCCATCCCTGCTAGCTTTAATGACCAAAGCCTGCTCAGAGCAGTAGCTAAGAGCCCTTGAGAACAATAGATAGGCCTCTTAAGAACAAAAGTTCACTGCAGCCTGCTCACCACCCAGAGCAGAGTGGAGGTAGCTAAAAGAGCCCTCCTGGGGACAAAACAAAGTGACTCAGAAATGCATAAAACCATTAAACAGTCTTTCTCTCATTCTCTTTCTCTCTCTCACACACACACATTAATAAAATCAGTGCCTTCGCACAGACACAAAGCCCACCTAACAGTGTCTGACACACACAATGCTAATTTCACACACACACACACACACACACACACACACACACACACACACACTGGAATATTACTCAGCCATCAAAAAGGATGAGTATTTACCATTTACATCGACATGGATGGAACTCGAGGGTATTATGCTGAGCAAAATAAGTCACTCAGAGAGAGACTATTATTATGTTTTCACTCCTATGTGAAATATAAGAAACAGCACAGAGGATCAGAGAGTAAGGGAAGGAAGACTGAATGGAAGTCATCAGAGAGGGAGACAAACCATGAGAGACCCTTTTAACTATAGGAAACAAACGGAGGATCGCTGGAGGGGAGGTGGGTTTGGGTGATGGACATTAAGAAGGGCACTTAATGTGGTGAGCGCTGGGTGTTATATGCAACTGATGAATTATTGAACTCTACATCTGAAACTAGTGATGTACTATATGTTGGATAATTGAATTCAAATTTAAAAAATAATTAAAAAAATAAAAACATCTTGTGTGTCTCTCATCCTGACCACCCTGCTACTTTTCCATATACCACAGGTCACAGATAATTACAAACACAGGGGGCAAAGCTGACATGGCCCATTTGGAGCCAGTAGGCAGGAGGGCGATGAGGCCCGACGAAATAGTCGTGGACAAAATATAGTCCACCGTGGGGTTGAAGTTCGTCAATATAAAGAAAGAAGCAACAATGACCAAGACCAGGAATAGGATGTTGCTATAGAAGATGGAAAATGTAGCTTCATAACTGGCAGCTTTGTTCTTCTTCCACAAGATTCTTTTATCTTGTTTCTTTTGAGACATCTTACTTTTATCAGCTTCAGAAAGTTTTTGAGTCACTTCTTTGGAAACGGCATCCTTCTTCTTCTGTGCTACTTTGTGTTTGAGAACAAATCTCACATTTTTGTCTGCAAAGGCTACCAGATAAGTGCTTACTAGGATCATCACACTATAGAGAACAGCAGACTGAATAGGATCCATATGCCATATTCGCCAAGAAAACTGGCCGGGGATGGTGGACATGATGAAGGTATTCCCAAAAAAGAGCACTGAGGAGTTGGCCAAATCCTGCAGGAGCAGGTCCTCCTTGGACTGCTGCTTGGAACCACCTTTGGAAACCATTCTGGAGTTGAGCCATGAGCCTGGAAGATTTTATGATTTTAATAACATTTTCTTTTCTCTAATTTACCTTACTGTAGAATACAGTATATAATACATATACGAAATACGTGTTAATCAACTATTTGTGTTATTCGGTAAGGCTTCTGATCAATAGTCAGCTATTAGTAGTTGTTGTGGAATCAAAAGTTATATTGAGATTTTCAACTGTGTGGGAGCCAGGAACCCTAGCCTTCAAATTGTTCAAGGGTCAACCCGTATGTGCTAATGGCATAATTTTATAGTATAGTTTTGCTGGGCAATACATAAAAGTTGAATAGCATTAGAGAAAATGCAACCCACAGGATGTGCAAGAAGTCAAGTTGAATAGTACATGTTGGGCATGCAAGGAGTGATCCTGAATGATAAGGAATGGTTCTGAATAGAGTGATTGAATCACAAACGAGTTTGAGGGGCATGGCATTTAGTTGGGAAATTGTTGATGAACAGGAATTGGAAGTCAATGGTACAGCCTGGCTGGGTAGAAGTTGAATAGCACAGAGGTGGGCATCAAAAGGAAATTGCAGTGAGTACAATGGGTGCGCAAGAAAAGAAGGTTGAATGGCACCAACATGGGTGTGCATGAAGTGTATGTTGGATGGTGCAGATGAATGAACAAGAAGTGACTATTGAATCACACACAGTAGGAATGCAAGACTGATATCTGAATGAATGGCAGCAGGTGTGCAAGATGCAGACATCAGTTGCTGCACAATTGGTATTCAGACAGTGGTTTTGAATCAACATAGCACAGGTACTGAAAGTGAAAGTTGATGTCCAAGAAGCAGAAGTGGATCTTCAAACAGCTAAAAGACAGTGTACAATGGCTGGAAATGTGATGGCTCGTAATGGGTATGAGGCATATAAATTGAATAACACAATTCGTGGGCAAATCATTAGGTGCATGGAACCTCTAGATGTCCAAGGAGTCAAGTTAGGATGATGTAGAACGGGTGAGCAAGGAATTGTTATTTCCCTATAAATTATAATTGAAAAGCACAGTGTGTAGACAAAGTATGGAAATGGAGAAAACAGCCTGGCTGTGGAACAGGTACAAGGTGAATTCTACAGAGGGGTCCAGCAGGTAGGTTTTGGGGCGGAGGGGCTGGGGAGTCATCCTAGGAACATAGCCTTATGCTGCAAAAAGCCATGCTAGAGTTTGGCCAAGTCTCTTTGTGCAGGGGTTTAGAGGGAATCGTTATGTGCTGAGAGTTCTGCAGTCCCATCCCCACGGCCTCCCAGGATACTCTGTTTCTACCAACACAGGGGTGGGTGGGCCCCATGCAGGTGTATGAGTGGGCTTGGAAATTCCAGTGGGCACAAATTCCATGGTCACCCCTCTCTAGCCAGATCGTTCCAGCCCTCTAGGAAATATTTTTTGAGGTACTGCCACCCCTGGAAGTGGGAAGCCTGTCCCAGGCACCCCTTCCAGGCCTCCCTGCCTGGTCCAGAAATAGACCTGGAAACATTTTTCTAGAGGGGCATGTGATGACAGGAGTCCATGCAGGACTATGGCCAGACCACTGACCACTCCACAGATATCTCTGGCTGGCCACTCCAGAGATCCGAAAAATATTTAAAAGGTACATCGGACTACCTAACCACACCCAGGACTGTGGCCAAGACCCTGCTATCACTGGGCGTCCTTGTCCATCCCAGGCTGATCTCTACTTCGAAATGGGACTAAGAAAAAAATACAAGAGGCCTATCTGGTAGCCAGGCCTCTCAGAGAACTGTGTTTGGGTCCCGGCACCATCCCATGGCATCCCTACCCAGTGCTACAGACAGGACTCAGAAATGTTTTCCACAGGCACATCAGGTGATGAGTACTCACACTTGACCATGGTCAGGACACTTCCACAAGGCTCTCTACCCACCCAAGCCAGCCTCTGTCTCCAAAGAGAGCTTAAGAAATGTGTTGGGGGGTACTTCCAATGACTGGCCCTACACAAGATCTCAATGAGCCTGGAGGGCAATCTCAGAGTGTATCTGACCTGCCTGTAGTGCTCCCTTCTCTGGTGAGGGACATGAAAATATGTGGGGGGCTACATGTGGTAAGCAATCCCACATGGGAAAATGCCAGGCCTGGGCATTCCCTTTTTGGTTCTCACTAGCTCTCCATCTTTGGAGTGGGACTTGGGAATGTTTTGGAAGTGCCTCATATGACTGGGTCCCATGCAGGGCCACAGCTGGGCCATAGGCACCCACTTAAGTCCTCTCTGGCCAGCTTGGATCCATCTCTATTTGCAAGGAGCATCTGGCAACCATGGCCAGGACCAAGATGCCCTGCTGTGGCCCCCATGTCAGTCACAGGCTGATGTCCACCTCGAGAGAGGACATAGAAAAAGTTTCTGGGGGCACAACCTAGACTTCATATGAGGCACCCTCCCTTGGCAGCCCTCACTGGCCCAGCCAATGCCCACATCCTCCAGAGAGGGATATCCAAAGGCCATCCAATGACCATACAGGACCAGGGCATGATCCTTAGTGCCCTCTCAGGCCTTCCTGGCAGGCTGTTTCCATCTCAGCCACTGGAGGTGGACTGAGAAACATTTTGGGGAGGCACCTCTTTACAAGAACAAGCTCAAGCAGCTTTTTACAAGTTAACAGGGACGCCCAAGAGGTCAGTCCAGTTCTAGTGTGATCCCATTTGGGAGACTAGAAGCTGAATGCACATTCTGAAAATGCTTATGCCTCCCTCCAAAGGGGGCAATCACCAGGGCAGTCCTGGGAGTCTTAGAAGGGTACCATGGACCTGCCTGTGGCCCTGCCTGGGAATTGCTCTTTGGAGGCACCCCCAAAACATTTCTAAGTTTCTCTCTGGTACTGAGAAGCCTGGGCAGGTCACCAAGTCCCTGAGAAGGAGCTTTGATGGGTCCTGGTATTAGGAACTCCACCCAAAGAGTTTCTAATTCCCCCTCCAAAGACCAAGACCAGTTAACTTAGTACAGACAGGCCTGGGGAGTGCACTCTGCTGGCCACAAGTCCCATATGAATCCTGGTCATTGACTCTGTCTCCCCAAAACATTTCCAATTTCCCTTCCAGAGGTAGGCACTGCCTCAGGCTGGTCATGGATGAAGAGAAGGGGATTACAACTCCCCCAAATTTTGTAAGTCCCCTTCAGAAGCCAGTACAGACTTGGGTGGGCATGCAGGTCTGTGATAGGTATCTCCAGACTGGCATAATCCCACGTGTGGCATATTTGACAGAAACACCCTTTAAATATTTCTAAGACCCTTCAAGTGAGCATGTGGGAGGGAGCATTGGGACAAGATGGACAAGTAGGGTGAGGATGGCTCTTTTGGCCGGGCTGCGGTCATGCATGCATGCCCAGACTTTGCATGTACTTCCAGAAAATTTATCTAAGTGCCATTCTGGAAGACAGCACTGATCCAGGTCAGCAAGGAACAGGTGGTAGTGTGCTTGGCTTGTTTGCTGTTCTATCTTCATATGTACTTCCCCAAATTTCCATGTCCACTACAGAAGGGGTGACCAGCAAGGGCCAGCCTTAGAGGTCTACAGAAGGTATTTAGAGCCCTGTGGTATTTTGAGTGGGGCTTAGTCATCCAGCACACATCTGAAAATTTTTCCAACTCCCTTTCCAGAAAGGAGACACTGGCCCAGGGCAACCAGAGAAGCTCAGGAGAGGGGCTCGGTCTTTAAGAGGTCCAAGTCACTGGGAGCAACGTGTAGAAAGTTTTCTAAGACTCCCTCCAAAAGCCAAGACCAACTGTCTGGACAAGGAAATGGAGACACATGCAAGTGTGTGTGCATACTTTGATTTTTAGAGATGTACGGTAAGCAATTAGATTATAGATTTGGGGCACTGAGAAAAATGCAAACATCTTACACAGATGTGAGAGTTATAGAGATGATAGGTGAAACTGGAGTAGAAAAGATTCCCCAGGAAAAGAGTAAAAATCCCCTTCCATAGAACCATTTCTAATACTAAGATTCTCTCCTTGTGAGATTTGTGCAATCACCTGCAGTCTATGTTTTAGGTAGTTGCTATGGTGTCTGAATAGTAACCCCAAAATTTATACGTTGAAATCTTAATGACCAATGTATTAGCAGGTTGGGCCTTTGGGAGGTGATCAGGTCATAAGGATGGGGCCCTCATGAGTGGGATTAGTGCCCTTATACAAGAGGCCCCAGTGAGCTTCCTTGCCTCTTTTACCACATTGAGGATACATCCAGAAGTCTGCTCCAGGACAAAGGCCCTCACCAACCCCATGCTGACACACTCATCTTGAATTCCAGCCTCCAGAACTGTGAGAAATAAATTTCTGTTGTTTATGAGCCACTTTGTGGTATTTTGTTTCAAGGGCCCAAATGGACTGACAGTGGTGTATCAGCTATTACTACAGTAATGCAATGTAATAAACCACATGAAAACCCAGCAGATCACTAAAAGAAAAAAATAGAGGTGTATGTAACAGGTTTCTGGAATGGTTATATACAATATTTAACAGAAAGTCAGCTCGAAGGTAGTTTTAATTATGAACAACAAAGACAATACTCCATCTTTGATCAACAGGGATTATAAAATCGCCTTTGGTTGCGCCCAATCACAGTGGAGCAGCGCTCAGCCTGTCTGCCTCTGCCAGACAAGCCTCTTTGCTGACACACACCTACCGTAGTGTGGGCCAGGTAGTGTGACCTGAGTAGACAGTGAAACTGAGAGATCATTAGAGATCACCACTAGAAGGAGAAACTAAAGCTGGGATAAGAATGCACAACAAACTGGTCATGGTATCTGCTTTTCAGATGCAGGTGCAAATAAATACACTGAATGAAAACTAACTGGCTGCTCTCGAAATATCGTAAGTTAAACCACCAACCAAGGTTAGCCAGGGATTATTAGTATTAATTTATTATCATTATTATTATTAATCTAACAGCTAATTCTTTGAGGACGCTCCTAAACGTACCGAGGTGAATCTGGAAAACGCAGCCCGCAACCGCCAGCAAGGACCTGCGTGCACACTCAACGCTGCAGGAGCGCGAACTCTCGCGACAGCTTCCTGAACCTCTCGGAGTCGCAAAGCAGCGGGAGCATGAACTCTCGCGAGAGCGGGTACAATCCCCGCCGAGGCGCGTTGCGGTGGGAGTTCCGGCACTATGTCTCGGCCGACACTGCCTTGGGGCCAACTGGACCCGCAGCAGGAGCACGACGTTCGCGAGCTCGTTCGCCATGTGGCGGGCCTTCAGGACGAGGCGGACCCTAATTTCCAGCTCGCCCTGCACTTTGCTTGGTCCAACTTCAGGTGTGGGGCGCGGCTCCCGGGCCGAGGCTAGGGACAGGAAGGGGTCAAGCAGTATTCGGGGCGCGCGGCCGGGTTTCCCCACCCCCAACAAAGGTCTCACGGGCCCTGCTGCTCCTGCAGCAGCTTGGTGCCCTAATGACCCCTTGATCCCTGTCGCTGTGACACACGCATACTCAAAGAGTGGGTTGTGGGTTGTTGAGGGTCGGCCTTACCCTTAGAAGCGCGCTTCTGGAGAACGGGTATGTGTTTGTCATGTTCCTTGTTCCACCTACTGCGCTTAGCAAGGTACACTGCAGATCATTTTTTGAATGGATAGATAAGTGAAATTTTGGAGCAGAATAATTGTCACACTCTACTTAACACTGTATTCTTCCTGATTCGCTCTCTTCTTGGGCCACTCCAGATTTCTCTTACCTTGGTCTTTTTTTTCTTTTTCGAAAACACACAGCATAATACACTGGATAACTATATATGTTGTTTACTGTTTGTCTCCTCCACCCCTGCCTCCTAACCACGAGGTTAGGGATCTTGGTCTGTTTTGTTCGTTTCGTATCCCAACACGTAGAACAGTTCCGGGCACATAGTCCTAAGCCACCCAATAATACAACTTCTAATACGGTTTCTCATGTAATTTTTCAAGATTTATCTGGTCTAGATACTTAGGTGAAGTCAGAGCTCTTATTTTTCTTTATGGAAGATGTCAATTAGTACTGTCATGATCATTATCTTTAATGGAAGTATTTCTAAAGGAGTGTTCAGTGTTAATATTCTGCCTATTTAATTTCAGTAGAAATCATTTTTTAAATATTTTATTTATTTGTCAGACAGCACAAGCAGGGGGAACAGCAGGCTGAGGGAGAAGCAGGCTCCCCCCTGAGCATGGAGCACAATGCCGAGGAACTTCATCCCAGAACCCTGGGAACATGACCTCAGCTCAACCCAGCCATCTGGCGTCACTTCAGTAGAAATCTTGAATAACAAAGTTTTTCAGTATCTGTAATCTTCAATATGAGCCCTAACATACATACAGCACCTACTTGGTTTATAATGAGAACAGTGAGTCTAAAAGCTCACCAAGTTTCTGAAATAATAAGCTCAATTCTTAAGTGTAACTTGTAACTGTCTGAATAGGTCATATAAGATGGAAACTTAAGTGCCGTATCCCAAATAATTTCTCTTTTAATTAATTTCTCAATGGCATTAAGTAGATGGACATGATATCAGACTTGGGAGAGACATTAGAATTTACTATATCCTTTTACACATTGAGAAACTAAATGATAAAAAAAGAGGAACTAAATAATAATAGGTTAAGGTGGTCTACTCAGCCATTTACTGAGAAAGAATTAGATATATTATTTAGTATGTAAATTCTTTTAAATACAGATTGTCTTTGATACTAAAAAATGGAAAAGAAGAGTTGGTTGAGCTATACTACAATTCTATAATTCTTTAATCCATCAGAAAAATGAACAATTCATGTTTGCTTTTTTTAAATTGTGGCTATGTTCTAGGCCCTAGAAATTCAGGTAAGTGAGATACAGCTTCTAACCTAAAGGAAGACAGAGACAAAAGTTAATTACATACGATACAGAATAGGAGTTTTTAACCTGAGAGCCTGAAGGTAGAATTCAGGTGTTACAAATTTGGACAAGGAAAAAATTACACTAACCTCTAACTAAAAAGTAGCATTTTCTTAAATTATGAATGAAAGCAACAAGCAATACTGGTTTACCTATGACTGTGTCAAAGGTAGAAATCACATAGTTCACATCATAAAGTTGTGGCAGATATTTATAAATATTTTTTACTATTACTTTAATGATAGTGATGTGGATCCACCTCTAGATCTTGTTATTTAATGCTTCAGTAAATATGTATCTTACTATATCAGCAAACTTTAAAAAATATTTCACAACTATATTTCAGTATGCTTGGTTTTCTTTGTATCTCATTTTATGATTTAAAAACATTATTCTGAGAAGGGGTCCCTAAACTTCTCTGGGCTTCACTATGGCATAAAAAGATTAGGAACCCTTGCTATAGAATGCGCTGTGCTGGACTTAGCTACAAGGCATTATGGGAAGATAAAGAAATCAGACGACAAAGGAGGTTAAAGATGACATATGCTTGAAAAGTCTCTAAGACCACTGAGTAGCTGTTTGCCTGGATGGTAGAGGTGATAGGAGAGAGGTGCACTCCTGGAAGTAATATTGCTGAATATAGTGTATCTGTAGGGATATGGAGGGCTCTGCGACTAGTCCACTTAGCTATATGACAAGATTCATTTAAGAATTGCATTTTATCTTTTAGATTTCATCGTTTCTTGGATGTTAACAGTCATAAAGTAGAAAAGACAATAGAAGGGTAAGGTAGTTTCATCTATATGTATATACTCAGAAATATGTGTATTTACTTATAGATCTTTTTATTAATGTAAGTTTATAACTATATTTTAGGATTTATGAAAAATTCATCATTCATTCTGATCTCAGCAAAGCTGCTAGTTGGAAGAGATTAACTGAAGAATTTCTAAATGCATCACTTCTGAGCATAAAGGAAATAAAGGTATGCATTATATTGTGACATCTCCTGTGTATTTTACTGTTTCCAATCTATTATCATCAACTTTTTTCTGTTACTATTTAAACATTCATTCTATTTTATAATTATCTGCTAAATGGAGCAGATCCTTCTGGAAATTGACCTAAGCATTGTCATCAAACCCAGTGTGCCTCAGGCTTATGATCAACGAAGAAGCATGTTCTTGTTTAATTCTCTTCTTAGCTGAACCTTCTGTGGAAATTGAGATCAGAGATCAGCATAAATGATAGTACTGTCTGGCTATCTTAAAACTTTTAAATGGCTTTTCAGCACTTGGTAATAATAACTACTTATGTAATGCTAACCAAATGCCGTGTACTATCTATCATGTTCATGTTCAGTTGTGGGTCTCTAAGATCACCCTTAGACTTGATGATTCACTAGAAGGATTCACAGAACTTTATAAATACTGCTATCCTCACTGTTAGGTTTATTATAGATAAAAGGGAAAAGATGCATAGTATAAAGTTCAGAAGAAACCAGGTATAAGCTTCCAGTGTGCCTTCCCAGTGGAGTTGCATGAGGATGCACTTAATTCTCCCAGTGATAACATATGACAACATGTGCAAAGTGTTGCAAACCAAAGAAGTTCACCTGAGGCTTGGTGTCTAGCATTTTGGTTGGGGGTCAGTAACATGGATGTGCAGTACACATGTGGCTGACCATAGCTCTTCAGTCTCCAGCCCTCCAGAGGTCAAACCAAGGATCTCAGGCATAAGAAAATGTGTTCATGTAAGTCACATTGTTAGTATAAACTAACTAGTCAAACTGATACTGCATGGCCCAAAGCCTCTGGCATACAGAAAAACTCTCCTCGGCAGGATATTCCGAGAGCTCAGAGGCTATCTCTTAGGAGCTAGTCAAGGGCCAATCCTAAAGACCTCTGAGTTCAGAGTTTGGGCAACTCAGGCTTCCTGAGTAAACCCTTTTGTGCACATATATTAACTCATCGTCACAATAAATACTGTGAGGTATTCTATAATCATTAGGGTTTTCCTTTGCACTGTGGGAAGTGGTAAAGAAGAGAGCTTCCCTCTTCATAAGGAAGAGAGCTTCAGATAATATTTGAAACTGTCTATCAAGTTAAGGAAAGGCTATAAAAATATTTCTGGAAAAAAGAGTTCTGAATCCATGCCCTAAAGATTTGAAATACACTTCTGCATATTATTCTGCATATTTTTCCTGTGTGGACCATTTTGAAAGAGAAGAAGGTAAATCTTTTTTAGATCTTTTCTTGATTTATTTTATATAGCTTCTTGGATAGACTTTAGACTTTAGAATTTAATAATTTAAACTCTATGACACCATAATATTAATTTTAAAAAAATGGCAGGGCACCTGGGTGGCTCAGTTGATTAAGCATCTGACTTTTTTTTTTTATGTTCAGTTAATCACTGCAGAGTACATAATTAGTTTTTGATGTAGTGTTCATTGATTCATTAGTTAAGTGTAACACACAGTTCTCATCACAGCACATGCCCTCCTCAATATCCATCACCTTGTTATCCCCTCCCCCAATGCTCCTCCCCTCTGAAACCCCCAGATTGTTTCTCAGGGTCATAGTCTCTCATGGTTCATCTCCCTCTCTGATTTCTCCCCTTTTGGATTTCCCTCCCTTCCCCTATGGTCCTCTGTGCTATTGCTTATGTTCCCCATAAGAATGAAACCATATGATAATTGTCTTTCTCAGTTTGACTTACTTTACTTAACATAATCCCCTCCAGTTCCATCCCTGTCAATGCAAATGGTGGGTATTCATCATTTCCAATGGCCGAGTAATATTCCATTGTTTATATGTACCACATCTTCCTCTTTTTTTTTAATTTAATTTAATTTAATTTTTTCAGTGTTCCAGGATTCATTGTTCATGCACCACACCCAGTGCTCCATGCAATACGTGCCCTCCTCAATACCCACCATCAGGCTCACCCAACCCCCCCTCCCCCTCCCCTCCAAAACCCTCAGTTTGTTTCAGTCCACAGTCTCTCATGGTTCTGTACCACATCTTCTTTATCCATTCATCTGTTGAAGGGCATCTCGGCTCCTTCCACAGTTTGGCTATTGTGGACATTGCTGCTATGAACGTTAGGGTGCAGGTGCCCCTTCTTGTCACTACATCTGTATCTTTGGGGTGAATACCTACTAGTGCATTTGCTGGGTCATAAGGTAGCTCTATTTTTAATGTCTCGAGGAGCCTCCATACTGTTTTCCAGAGTGGCTGTACCAGCTTGCATTCCCGCCAACAGTGTAAGAGGGTTCCCCTTTCTTCACATCATCGCCAACATTTGTTGTTTCCTGTTTTTGTTGGTTTTTGCCATTCTAACTGGTGTAAGGTGGTATCTCATTGTGGTTTTGATTTGAATCTCCCTGATGGCTAATGATGTTGAACATTTTTTCATGTGTCTGTTAGCCATTTGTATGTCTTTTTTGGAGTAGTGTCTGTTCATGTCTTCTGCCCTTTTTGGACTGGGTTATTTATTTTTGAGTATTGAGTTTGAGAAGTTCTTTATAGATCTTGGATATCAGCCCTTTATGTGTAATGTGATTTACAAATATCTTCTCCCATTCTGTGGGCTGCCTCTTAGTTTTGTTGACTGTTTCCTTTGCTGTGCAGGAGCTTTTTATCTTGAAGTCCCAAAAGTTCATTTTTGCTTTTGTTTCCCTTGCCTTTGGAGACGTGTCTTGGAAGAAGTTACTGTGGCCGATGTTAAAGAGGTAACTGCCAGTGTTCTCTTCTAGGATTTTAATGGATTCCTGTCTCACATCGAGGTCTTTCATCCATTTAGAGTTTATGTTTGTGTATGGTATAAGGGAATGGTCCAGTTTCATTCTTCTATATGTAGCTGTCTAATTTTCCCGGTACCATTTATTGAAGAGACTCTTTTTTCTATTGGATATTTTATCCTGATTTGTCGAAGATTAGTTGACCGTAGTATTGAGGGTCCATATCTGGAGTCTCTGTTCTGTTCCCTTGGTCTATGTGTCTGTTTTTGTGCCAATACCATGCTGTCTTGGTGATCACCGCTTTGTAATATAGCTTGAAGTCAGGCAACTTGATGCCCCCAACTTTGGTTTTCTTTTTCATCCTTCCCTTTGTGATTCAGGGTCTTTTCTGATTCCATACAAATTTTAGGATTGTTTGTTCCAGCTCTTTGAAAAATGCCAATGGTATTTTAATAGGGATGGCATTGAAAGTATAAATTGCTTTGGGGAGGATAGATATTTTAACAATGTTTATTCTTCCAATCCATGAGCATGGAATATTTTTCCATCTTTTTGTGTCTTCCTCAATTTCTTTCATAAATGTTCTGTTTTTCTAGGGTATATAGATCCTTTACTTCTTTAGTTAGGTTTATTCCTAGGTATCTTATGGTTTTTGTTGCTATCTATTGTGAATGCAAGTGATTCTTTAATTTCTCTTTCTACAGTCACACTGTTAGGGTATAGAAATGCAGCTGATATCTGTGCATTGATTTTATATCCTGCCACATTGCTGATTTGCTGTGTAAGTGCTTCTTTAATTTCCTGGTTGACCCATTCATTCTTTAGCAGGATGCTCTTTAACTTCCAAGTGTTGGAATTCCTTCCAAATTTTTTCTTGTGATTGAGTTCCAGTTTCAAGGCGTTGTGGTCTGATATCATGGTCTGAGGTCACTAATCTTTTGGTATTGGCTGGGACCTGATTTGTGACCCAGTGTGTGGTTTATTTTGGAGTAAGTTCCGCGTGCATTTGAGAAGAATGAGTATTCCGTTGTTTTAGGTGGAATGTTCTGTATATATGTACAAAGTCCATCTGGTCCAATGTGTCATTCAAAGCTCTTGTTTCTTTGTTGATCTTCTGTTTAGATGATCTGTCCAGTGCTGAGAGTGGAGTGTTAAAATCTATTATTAATGTATTATTGTTGATCTGATTCTTTATTTGGTTAACAGCTGGCTTATGTAGTTGGCTGCTCCCATGTTGGGCACATAGATATTTACAATTGTTAGATTTCCTTGTAGGGTAGACCATTTAAGAATAATATAGTGTCCCTCTGGATCTGTTATTACAGATTTTGGGTTAAATTCTAATTTGTCTGATATGAGAATTACTACCCCAGCTTTCTTTTGAGGTCCATTGGCATGAAAAATGGTTCTCCATCCCCTCACTTTCAGTTTGGAGGTGTCTTTAGGTTCAAAATAAATCCCTTGTAGACAGCATATGGATGGGTCCTGTCATTGTATCCAGTCTGCAACCCTGTGCCATTTCATGGGAGCATTTAGGCCATTCACATTGAGGGTTACTACTGAAAGATATGTGTTTATTGCCATCCTATTGTCTGTACAGTCCCTGTTTCTATGAATTGTCTCTAAGTTTTTGGTCTGTATTACTCTTGGGGTCTTTTTTTTTTTGTGGAATCCCCCTTAGTATTTCTTGCTGGTATAGCTTGCTGGTTACATATTCTTTCAGTTTCTGCCGGTCCTGGAAGCCCTTTATTTCTCCATCCATTCTGAACGACAACCTTGCTGGATGAAGTATTCTTGGCTGCATGTTCTTCTCATTTAGTACCCTGAATATGTCTTACCAGCCCTTTCTGGCTTGCCATGTGTCTGTGGGCAGGTCTGACATTATTCTGATGTTCCTCCCTCTGTAAATAAGGAATCTCTTCCCTCTAACTGCCCTTAGGGTGGCTTCCTTGGTTCTAAGATTTGCGAGTTTTGGTATTACATGCGGGGGCATTGGTCTGTTCTTCTTGATCTTGGGAGGAGTCGTCTCTACTTTTAGGACACAAATGCTTCTTTCCTTCCCCAGATTAGGGAAGTTCTCTGCTACGATTTGCTCAAATATATCTTCTAGTTCTCTCTCTCCACCCCCTCAGGGATTCCAATAATTGTGACATTGGAACATTTCATGGCGTCATTGATTTCTCTTAAGTCTGTTCTTATGGATTTTAAGCTGTTGTTCCAGACCTCCTCCTATTCCTTCCTTTCTATCAGTTTATCTTCTAGATCACTAATTCATTCTTCTGCCTCATTTACCCTAGCGATTAGAGTATCTAGTTTAAACTCTATCTCATTCATAGCATTTTTAAGTTCAGCCTGATTAGCTCTCATTTCTGCCCTTAGAGATTCTTTTTTTTTTTTAAAGATTTTATTTATTTATTTGACAGAGAGGAGAGAGATCACAAGTAGGCAGAGAGGCAGGCAGATAGAGGGGGAAGCAGGCTTATTGCTGAGCAGAGAGCCCAATGTGGGGCTCGATCCCAGGACCCTGAGACCATGACCTGAGCCGAAGGCAGAGGCTCCAACCCGCTGAGCCACCCAGGCGCCCCCACCCTTAGAGATTCTATGTTGCCATCAGTGGTTTTCTCAAGCTTCGCTATCATCTTCATAATTGTTACCCGGAAGTCTATTTCAGACATCTTGCTTATATCCATATCCATTAGGTCTGTGGGAGAGGCCATCGTGTCTGGTTCTTTTCTTTGTTGGGAGTTCCTCATTCTAGTCATTCTGTTGAGTGGTGGTTGAGGGGATGTATGGAGTTGAAAATATCAACCACAATCCAGGGAAGGTGCACCCTGGGAAAATTCAGAGCGATCAGAAGCCACCACCAAAAGAACCCAGCCAAAATGAAACCAAGAATAAGATTTATAAAGTTCAAAAAAGAGGGGGGCGCAGTGAGGTAAAGGGGGCTATAATCTCTCAGTTGAGGTAGGGTGTTTCAGTTCTTCCTGGGTGTATTTTGTTCTCTTTGTTAGAGAGCACTACTTCCCAGAGTTAAAGGGAGATTAAAACTGGTATATATATAAAGGTAGTATTGAATAGGGAAAAAAGGACTACATGGAAGCTTATATCTCTATATATATAAAAAGAAAAAGGAAAAAAGTACAGGTGTGAAAAAGTACAAGTTAAAAAGTTACTATGGAATATGTTGTATTAAACATCTAGTCAGAACGACAAGTAGATAAAAAGAAAAAAAACCAGAAGAAACATGGGAAAGAATTTTTTAAAAAGGGTGGGATGAGGGGATGGGGCAGGCTATAATCCCTTGATGTGGGTGAGGTAGGGTGTTTCAATTCTTCCTGGGTGTATTTTGTTCTCTTTGTTAGAACTACTTCCCAGAGTTACAGGGAGATTAAAACTGGTGTGTGTGTGTGTGTGTGTGTGTGTGTGTGTGTGTGTGTGTGTGTTTATGCCATACATATATATATATATATATATATATATATATATGGTATTGAATAGGGGAAAAAAAGGACTACATTGGAGCTTATATCTATATATATTAAAAAAAAAGGGGGGCGCCTGGGTGGCTCAGTCGTTAGGCATCTGCCTTCGGCTCAGGTCATGATCTCGGGGCACTCAGATTGAGCCCCGCATCGGGTTCCCCACTCAGCGGGAAGCCTGCTTTTCCCTCTCCCCCTCCCCCTACTTGTGTTCCCTCTCTCGCTGTGTCTCTCTCTGTCAAATAATAAATAAAATCTTAAAAAAAAAAAGTATAGGTGTGAAAAAGTACAAGTTAAAAAATTATTATGAAATATGTTGTATTAAACATCTAGTTGGAATGATAAGTAGGTAAAAAGAAAAAACAGAACCATGAGAAAGAATAATAATAAAAAAAAGTTGTATCTAAGAAATACACAGGCTATGAGGCAGCACCAGGTGCTCAATATACTATTTTCCCCTGGTGTTGGGGTTTTACAGTTTTCTGGGGACTCTCTCTGGTTGTCATCCTCTTGTTCTTCCAGCTTGTCTTCTGGGGAAGGGGCCTGCTGCATTGTTTTTCAGGCAACCCTGCTTGGGACGATTTACCCTGCCCCCTGTCAAGGGGCTGGGCTCTGTGGAAACCAGTGTTTTGGGCTTTTATTCTCTGGTGGCTTTTGTTCTCTGGCGGCTTTTCATACCTTTTCAGAGGGTCAGAGCAAAGGAAAATGTCCGCACCCAGACCTCTGCCCCAGAGGTAAGAAGCCACAGTCTGCTCCTCTCTGAATCCTCTGGAACACCCAGTCTCCCTCTCTGTAAGTGCTGCTAAAAACCGCAGCCTCCTACAGGTGGTGCACACCCCCAGCTATCCTCTCAGTGGTTGACCCAGGCCCCCACTTGTCTCTGCCCCTTGTGCCTCCAAAACCATGAGCGATCCCGGTCTGGGTGGGTGGCGGTGTCTGGCCCCCAGATCTGCACTGGATCCTCTCGGGCATGGGCAGTCATAGCTGCTGTGGTGGCGGTCGGCCCCTTGGGTCTGTGGGCACAGGTCCACACCTGCAGCTGCCCAGGTCCCGGCATTTGCCCCTTAAGCTCCTGGATTCTGTTTGAGCGTTGTTATCAAGCCCTTCCCATCCCACCGCCACTGCTCTGTAAGCTATCACTGGTCTCCAGGCACAGGATGCTTTTGTACTGGGGTATTACTTTCTGGTGGCTTCTATCCCCTTCTGTTTATCCTCTGACATCTATTTAATCACAATTCCATCCTTCATACCTCTTGACTGATGATCCTCTGCCCCCATAGAGACACAGATGTATAATCTTCTATCTCAGGGTGATTTCGAGGATGTTCAGAGTGGCTTGGTAGATATCTAGCTAAATTCAGGGGACTGGTTGAAATGGAGTCCCCCACTCCTCCACCATCTTACCTAGCCCAGGTAATGCATTTTTGACATGTTCTTTATATGTACACATTTGAACTTTAAAAAAGGTTTAGAGATTAGGATTTATTTAGATATAATTTATGTTTTCTGAAACTAGAAAAAATATTGGGGACATAATTGACATGGGGTTATCTTTTCTTAAACTAGTTTTGAAAGCTTTCACCAACCTCAGTGATTCATATCTTCATTTTTTGTTTTAAAGACAGATGCACATTATTCCATACTGTCACTTCTTCTGTGTCTATCTGATTCTCCTTCAAACAGCAATTATGTGGAAACACCAAGAGATAAAGAAGTGGGTATGTTATCAAATGTTTAACGTATAACAAAAGTGAAATTGTTTTTATTACTTAATTATCAGACATTTTATAAAAACTTATAAAAATCTTTAAAACTAAAATATTTCTCTCGCTTTGGATACAATTGCAAATTGTATTGCAAATTTGTATTGCAAATACAATTTGTATTGCAAATTGTATTACAAATTGCAAATTACATGTCATCATTTAAAATTTTAAGTTCTAGGGGCGCCTGGGTGGCTCAGTGGGTTAAAGCTTCTGCCTTTGGCTCAGGTCATGATCTCAGGGTCCTGGGATCGAGTCCTGCATTGGGCTCTCTGCTCAGCAGGAAGCCTGCTTCCCCCCTCTGCTTGCCTCTCTGCCTACTTGTGATCTCTCTCTCTCTGTCAAATAGATAAAATCTTCAAAAAAAAATTTTTTTTTAAGTTCTGACTTTAAACTACTTTTGATTATATACAGAGAAAAATCACTTTTGAAGATAAGTTAAATTTTAAAATGTATTAGAATATCAATTTATTGAGTGTTTCAGTATTTTTGAACTTTGTCCTCTCCTGCGTACATTTTATTTTGAGTTTTGTTAGACTTTTTCCCAAAAGTTTGGGGGGTTTTTTCCCCACATATTTTTGATAAAGCTGATGAAATTCTTCTGTTACATTTTAGAAAAGAAAGATGACTTTGACTGGGGAAAATACTTGATGGAAGGTGAAGAAATTGATCTTGGTCCAAATATGGACACACCAGTAAGTGGCAATAGTTTTGTTATTGAAAATATAAATATGTGCCAAGTGATAACATTATTTTTGTGGTTCCTTTCACCCTAGGGCAACTTAACTAAAACAAAAATACTCTTCACTAAATTAGAGTAGTTCATTATTAAAGATTTATTAAGATTTTGCACTGAATCAATAGTACTAGGAAGTTGAATGGAATGAATGTAAGTATCCTTTAAGGAGTATCTTTGAACCTTGGGGGTTTTGCCACCAAAAATAATTCCAGGCCATCATAGTAACTTTCAGCATATTTAGAAAAATGTGTCATTAGGTGTAGTTTTTGCTTTTTTTCTGAAATTTTGTTAATCTTTTCATCTAAATAGTTCCAGTCACCATACACTCTTAAGGGTAAGATATATTCCCTTTTTAATCAGAATTGGTCTGAAGACAGTGAAGATGAAGATGATCAGCATCCCTTAAGTAGAGAAGACTCTGGGATTCAGGTGGACAGGACACCATTAGAAGAACAAGATCAAAACAGGAAACTGGGGCCTCGTGTCAGCTGGAAAGGTACTGTGTGTTCTCAGATGTATCATTTTCTTGTAGTAGTACAGGCACGCTTTGAGAATCAGTTCTATGTGATTTAAGATATGATAAGCTCTGCCATCCTCGTAAATATTTTTAAACCATTAGTAGATCCGTAGTGTCTAAGAAGTGGCACTACAAAATTAATGTTGAAATGATTTAGAGTGAAATTCTGTTTTTTTAAAGTTCTGAGAACTTTACTAGTCCTAAATATTTCAGTTTGTTTTTTATTGGAGAAGGGTTGACTTTGCTAAAGTTAGTAACCAAATAAAAGAAAAAAAGATCTGTACAATTCAATTTTATATTGGAATGTTTGAGTTTTAGTGAAGAACTATGAATGGGTAGACTCTCGAAAGAACTGGAAGCAACCTCAGAGATTAGATTATCTAATCCTACTCCTCATTTTGTAGGTAAGGAAACAAAGTCCTGGTTACATTGGTATTTCTATGGTCATGTAGCTGTGAAATTAACCCCAGAAGCTGGGATATGTAACCAGACCCTATTCACTGTACTTGAACCTTGCTAAATGGACAAAGTATTTAATGCTGATATAGCATCCTAATGATTTTCTGGCTTATTTTTTCTTTCCCTTACTTTTTAATTTTCATATTGGACCTTTAGGGCGGAGTGTGGCCATTACCAGTCCATGCAGGAACTTTTAGTTTGGTGTATATCATCTGTTCTGCTATTTCTGATTCTCACTCCCCATTCCCTTTCTCTGCCATAGGCACCTATTGTAATGTATTTGATACGTGTGTTCTCACACAAGTCACATTCTTATAAAATACTCTCTGTTGGTTGATGCATTCTGTTTTAAAATTATGTAGTGGTATTATTCCAAGTGCAGACTTTGTTATATTATTTATCTCTGTTTTAAACCTGTCTCTGTCAACTCTGTGAACATCTCTTCTGTTACACCTAACTGCTGTATAGGTTTCTGCAGTTTGCACTACCACATTTAAATTATCGCTTCCCTGTGGACAGTCCTTGAGCTGCTTTGCCCCCCCCACCTAGTGCCATGCCCATTATGAACCTGGCCCACAGTCTCCTCCCTACTTGATAAGATCCACCCCTCTGATTTGGGTGCTTTTGTTTGAATTTGAATTTGTCTGACTGTTCAGGATAAGTACTTATGGCTCCTCAGGTCCTTCAGTCTTGCCCCCTCTGTGAAGTACCTATTGATACCCTCTGCTTGTTTTCTTTTGGGTTTCATGATTTCCTTCCCAACCCCATCCTTCAGAGTTCCTTGTATGTCTGGATATTAATTTCTAGGTGTAGACATTGCAGTTATCATCTAGTCACCTAACTATTAACATTTTTCATGAGATACTTCAAACAGAATCTGTGATTTTTTTTTCACTATTTTGTTGTACTCAGACCCGTAAATTTTTTCATGACATGGTTAACATTTAGGTCTTGGTATTTTTCTCTACAAAGCATTCCCTTGTATTTTCCTTCTGTTTGCTTTTTTATAGCTTATGTTTAGATCTTTAATGACCACCAGGTCCACTTTTATATATGAACTGAGATTAAAGGGTCTAACTTACCTTTCTCTGATATCATGAGCCAGTTTTCCCAGAAGCATCTAGTAAATAACCCATTCTGTCCACATTGTTCTGTGATTCTACTATTATTATATATCAAGTTTTCATATATATGTATTTATTTCTGAACATCGTGTTTTCTCCCTTCAGTCTGAGTTGCTGAGGAACAGAATGTTTTTGTTTATATGGCTTTATAATATATCTCAACACACGGAGGGCAAGTTTCCCCATCATCTCCTTTATACTTATTCAGAATTGGCTTAGCAGCATTATCGTTGATAACAAACTATTGTTAATAGCCAAACTATGGAGAGAGCCCAAATGTCCAATAAAAAAGATGTGGTAAGCTACAGAGGTAAGGTGGCAGAAGAGTAGGAGATCCTAGTTTCCCTCAGGGGATCTTGGTCCCTTAAAATCAGCTAGATGATTGTCATACCATTCTGAGAACCTGCAGCATCAACCAGAGATCTGAGGAAAAAATTGCTACAATTCTGCAAATAGAAAAACAACTACTTTTTGTAAGGTAGAGGTGTGGCGATATGAATCTGAGGTGGTATATCCCAAGATAAACCACAGGGGGAGAGAGGCTCCATAAGCCAGGTACCTAAATGTCTTATAAGCAGCAGAGTGCAAAATAGGAACTTTTAGAAGTTTGCCTGAAAGGTGCTCAGGAGGCAAAGCAGGGTGGAATCCCAGTTGAGACAGCATGGTCTCAGGATCCATAGGGTCACAAAAAGAACGGGAGTGCCTGAGTGCAGCAGAGTTCCCAGGCATTCGAGCAAGGAAGGCGCCTACAAACGGTGAGTCCAGATGCTGGCTTTCTGCTCGGTGTCAACATAAACTGCAAACCGCTGCATGGTTGTGCCACCACTCTCTGAGCAGGGGCCCAGCAAGAGGCAGAACCACAGGGAGACCCTCCTCCCTCCCCCAGGAGTGGTATGGGTACGTGCCACAAGAGTCCATAAGTTTGGAAACTCAAATCAGGGTCATGTGCCCGAGATAAAAATGTTTGTCACAGGCTGGGTGAACACATAGTTCAGATGGAAACCAGGGAGACATGAGTGATTAAGTGCTCTTCCTGGAGGGCTCACTGACGAGCGGGAGGCACGAACTTTCAGCTCTGGTCTAGAGATTGGGGCACTACCATTTTCATCTCCCACATCAGTGCAAAATGCCTTCAAGGCGCAAAAAGCGCTACATACCGCAGTCCAGATCTATATACACTGAGCCTGGCCCCCTGGCAACGGCAGTGCAGTTCCACCCAGGCAAAGACACCAGGGAATCTGCAACAGACCCCTCCCTCAGAAGACCGGCAGGAACTTCCCGTGAATACCAAGTTTACCGATAATACAGAACTGTAAAACTTCAGTTTATGTAGCATTTGTGGTTTATTCTTATTATTCCTTAATCTTTGAGTTGTATATTTTATTTGCCTTTTCAGCTGTTTTTTTATTTTATCAAGCTTTTCTTACATCGTTTTTAATTTTTATTCTTACACTTACAGTTTATATATGTATTTTTCATTTTTGGCTTCCTTTCATTGTATTCAACTAAATTTTTATGTATATATATAAGTTTATCTTACCTATTTTAGGATTTAGTTTCTTCTAACAGACCAAAATACACCCAGGATCTAGTTTATTGTTCTGTTCAACTTCTTGTCTGATTTTATTCCCTTTTTTTTTTTTCCTTTTCTTTTCTTTTTGGTTTCTATTCTCTTCTCATTAGTGTATGTTTTTCTGCTGTCATTCTTTAGTCCTTCAGTTTTATATTTTATTATCCTTTTCAGCTGTTTTCTTATCATACCAATTATTTTCTTGTGTCTTTTTTAATTTTCATTTTTACACTTAGGATTTATAAATATTTTTTTCATTTTTGGCTTTCTTTCATTGTATTCAACCACATTTTTGTATGTATATAAGTTTTTCTTTCACATTTTGGGATCTAGTTTCTTATAACAAACAGACCAAAATACACCCAGGATGTAGTTTAGCTTTCTGTTCAACTTTCTGTTTGATTTATTCTTATTTTTTTTCTTTTCTTTTCTTTTTGCTTTCTGTTCTCTACTGATTTGTATAGTCTGTATTTTTCTGGTTTCGTTGTTGCTGTTTTTGTATCTTTCCTCTCTTTCATCTATTCTTCTCTAGACATAATGACAAGACCAAAGAACTCGTTCCAAAAAAGAGGACAAAAGGCAGTACTCACTCTAGTTATTTAATCAATATGGAGAAAAGTAAGATGTCAAAACTACAAATTCAAAACAGCGAATATAAAGATACCACCTGGGTTTGAAAAAAAGCATAGAAGACAGAGAATCCCTTACTGGAGAAATAAAAGAACTAAAATCTAATAAGGTCAAAATCAAAAAGGCTGAGATGCAATAAAAAATGGAGGCTCTAACTGCTAGGATAAATGAGGCAGAAGAGGGAGTCAGTGATATAGAAGACAAAATGATGGAGAATAAGGAAGCTGAGAAAGAGAAACAACTACTGAATCACAAGGAGAGGATTCAGGAGATCAGTAATACCATAAAGCAAAACAATATTAGAATAATTGGGGTCCCAAAGAAAAGAGGGGAGGCAGGTTTATTTGAACAAATTAAAGCTGAGAAATTCCCTAATCTGAGGAAGGAAATAGGCTTTCAAGTCCAGGAAGCACAGAGAACCACCCTCAAAATCAATAACCTTGACATAAAATAGTGAAGGTTACCAATTTCAGAAATAAAGAGAAAATCTTGAAAGCAATTTGGGACAAGAGGTTCTTAACCTACAAGAGTAGAAACATAAGGCTGTCAGCAGACCTGGCCACAAAGACCTGACAGGCCAGAAAGGACTGGCATGATATATTCAACATGCTAAATGAGAAAACTATGCAGCCAAGAATATTTGATCCAGCAAGGCTGTCATTCCGAATAGAAGGAGAAATAAAAAGCTTCCAGAACAAACAGAAACAAAAAGAATTTGTGATCACTAAACCAGCCCTGCAAGAAATATTAAAAGGGGTCCTGTAAGCATAGAGAGAGCCCAAAAGGAACAAAGACTAGAAAGGAACAAAGACATTACACAGAAACATTGACATTACAGGTAATAACAATGGCACTAAATTCATGTCTTTCAGTAATTACTCTGAATGTAAATGGGCTAAATGCTCCAATCAAAAGACACAGGGTAACAGAATGGATTAAAAAAAAAATCCGATATGCTGTCTACAAGGACTCATTTTAGACCCAGTAACATCTCCAGATTGAAGGGGGGGGGGCGCCTGGGTGGCTCAGTTGTTAAGTGTCTGCCTTCAGCTAGGGTCATGATCCCAGGGTCCGAGGATCAAGCCCCGCATTGGGCTCTCTTTGCAGAAAGCCGCTTTTCCCTCTTCCACCCCCCTGCTTGTGTTCCCTCTCTCACTGTGTCTCTGTCAAATAAATAAAATCTTGAAAAAAAAAAAAAAGTGAGGGGATGGAAAACCATTTATCATACTAATGGGCATCAAAGGAAAGTTGGAGTACCAATCCTTATATCAAGTTAGATTTTAAGCCAAAGACTGTAATAAGAGATGAAAAGGGACACTGTATCATAATTAAAGGGTTTATCCAATAAGAAGATCTAACAATTATAAATATTTATACTCCTAAATTGGGAGCAGCCAATTATATAAACCAAATAATAAAACTAAAGAAACTCACTGAAAATAATACAATAATAGTAGGGGACTTTAACAGTACACTCCCAGCAAAGGACAGACAATCTAAGCAGAGATCAACAAGAAAACAAGGGCTTTGAATGACACACTGCACCAGATGGACTTCACAGATCTATTCAGAACATTTTATCCTAAAGCAACAGAATACACATTCTTCTTGAGTGCTTATGGGACATTCTCCAGAATAATTAACATACAGGATCACAAATCAGGTCTCAGATTATTCCATGCATATTTCCAGACCACTGTGCTTTGAAACTTGAACTGAATCACAAGGAAAAATTTGGAAGGAACACAAATACATGGAGGATAAAGAGCATCCTACTAAGGAATGAATGGGTCAACCAGGAAATTAAAGAAGAATTTAAAAATTCATGGAAGCAAATGAAAATGGAAACACAACAGTTCAGAACCTTTGGTATGCAGCAAAGGTTGTCCTAAGAGGGAAGTATATAGCAATGCAAGCCCTTCTCAAGAAAAAAAAGTCTCAAATACAGAACCTAATTTTATACCTGAAGGAACTGGAGAAAGAGTAGCAAATAAAACCTAAATCCAGCAGGAGAAGAGAAATAATAACGATTGGAACAGAAATCAATGATAGAGAAACAAACAAACAAAAAAACGATAAATCAACAAAACTAGGAGCTGGTTCTTTGAAGGAATTAATAATATCGATAACTCCTAGCCATACTTATCAAAAAGAGCAGGAAAGGACCCAAATAAATCATAAATGAAAAAGGAGAGATCAGAACCAACACTGAAAATACAAACTAAACAAAAACAAAAGAAAAACACCAAACAAGTATAAGAGAATATTATGAGCAACTATATTGCAACAAATTAGGCAATTTGGAAGAAATGATGCATTCCTAGAAACATATAAACTACCAAGACTGAGATAGGAAGAAATAGAAAACCTAAACAGATGCATAGCCAGCAAAGACATTGAAACAGTAATCAAAAATCTCCCAACAAATGAGTCCAGGTCCGGAGGGCCTCCTGGCGGAATTCTACCAATTATTTAAAGAAGGATTAATACCTATTCTTCTGAAGCTGTTTGAAAAAATAGAAATGGAAGGAAAACTTTCAGACTCAGTCTATGAGGCCAGCATTACCTTTTCTTTTTTAAAAGATTTTGTTTATTTATTTGAGAGTGAGTAAGAGAGAGAGAGCATGAGCAGGGGGTGGAGCATAGGGAGAGGGAGAAGCAGACTCCCCACTGAGCAGGGAGCCCAATGCAGGGCTCGATTTTGGGGCTCGATCCTGGGACTTTGGGATCATGACCTCAGCCAAAGACAGACACTTAACTAACTGAGCCACCCAGGTGCCTCAGCATTACCTTGATCCCAAAACTAAAGACCCCGCCAAAAAGGAGAATTACAGACCAAATCTCTGATGAAGATTGACGCAAAAATTCTCACCAAAATACTAGCTATTAGGATCCAACAATACATTAAAAGGATTATTCGCTAGGACCAAGTGGGATTTATTCCTGTGCTGCAAGGTTGGTTCAACATTTGCAAATCAAGCAGCGTGGTATATCACATTAATAAAAGAAAGGACAAGAACCATATGATCCTCTCAATGCAAAAAAAGCATTTGACAAAATATAGCATCTGTTCTTGATAAAAACTGTGTAGTGTAGGGATAGAGAGAATACAGCTCAATATCATAAAAGCCATCTACAAAAAGCCCACAGTGGATATCATCCTCAAGGGGGAAAAACTGAGAGCTTTTCCCCTAAGGTCAGGAACACAACAGGCATATCTACTCTCACCACCGTTGTTCAAAATAGTACTAGAAGTCCAAGCCTTGGCAATCAGACAACAAAAAGAAATAAAAGGCATCCAAATCAGCAAAAAAGATGTCAAAGTCTCACACTTCGCAGATGACATGACATTCTTTGTTTAAAACCCAAAGACTCCACCCTAAAATTGCTAGCTCTCATACAGGTTTTCAGTCATGTGGCAGGATATAAAATCAATACACAGAAATCAGTTGCATTTCTGTACACCAACAATGAAGCAGTAGAATGTGAAAACAAGGAATCGCTCCCATTTACAATTGCACAAAAGCCATAAGATGTGTAGGAATAAACCTAACCAAAGAGGTAAAGGATCTGTACTCTGGAAACTATAGAACACTTATGAAAGAAACAGAGGAAGACACAAAGAAATGGAAAAATTTTTATGCTCATGGATTGGAAGAACAAACGTTAAAATGTCTATGCTACCCAGAGTAATCTACACATTCAAGGCAATCCTTATGGAAATACCATCAATATTTTTCACAGAAGTGGAACAGACAACCCTAAAATTTGTATGGACCGAGAAAAGACCCCGAATGGCCAGAGGAAAGTTGTAAAAGCAAACCAAAGCTGGTGGCATCATAATTCTAGACTTCGAGCTAAATTACAAAGATGTAATCATCAAGACAGTATAGTATTGGCACAAAAACACTTAGATCAGTGGAACAGAATAGATTACCCAGAAATGGGCCCTCAACTCTGTGGTCAACTAATTTTCCACAAAGCAGGAAAGAATATCCAATGAAAAAGAACAGTCTCTTCAACAAATGGTACTGGGAAAACTGGAGAGCCACGTGTTTTACACCATACACAAAAATAGACTCAAAATGGATGAAAGAATTAAATGTAAGACAGGAATCCATCAAAATCCTAGAGAATACAGGCAGCTCTTGACCTTGGCCACAGCAACTTTTTGCTAGACACACCGTCAAAGGCAAGAGAAACAAAAGCAAAAATGAACTATTGGGACTTCATCAAGAGAAAAAGCTTTGCACAGCAAAGGAAGCCTTCGATCAAACCAAAGACAATCTACAAAATGGGAGAAGACATTTGCAAATGTTTTATCAGGTAACAGGCTGGTATCCAATACCCATAAAGAACTTTTCAAACTCATCACCCAAAAACCAAATAATCCAGTCAAGAAATGGGAAGAAGGCATGAATAGACATTCTCCAAGGAAGACATACAAATTGCAAAGAGACACATGAAAAAGTGCTCAACGTCATTTGGCATCAGGGAAATACAAATCAAAACCACAATGAGATACCAACTCGCATAGTCAGAATGGCTAAAACGAACAGGTCAGGAAACAGCAAATGTTGGCAAGGATGCAGAGAACGGGGAACACTCTTACACTGCCTGTGGGAAAGCAACCTAGTGCGGCCACTCTGGAAAACAGTGTGGAGGTTCCTCAAAAAGTTAAAAATAGAGCTACCCTAGGACCCAGCAACTGCACCACTGAGTATTTACCCAAAGGATACAAACTTAGTGATCTGAAGAGGCACCTACACTGCAATGTTTGTAGCAACAATGTCCACAATAACCAAATGGAAAGAGCCCAGATGTCCATCAACAAACGAATGGATTAAAGACAGACAGACAGACACACACACACACAATGGAATACTACTCAGTCATCAAAAAATGAAATCTTGCCATTTGCAAGATGGAACTAGAGGGTGTTATGCTGAGGGAAATAAGTCAATCAGAATAAGACAATTAAATTATTTTACTCATGTGGAATTTAAGATACAAAACAGAGTATCATAGGGAAAGGGAGGAAAAAATAAGACAAAATAAGACAAAATCATAGAGGGAAACAAACCATAAAAGACTCAACTATAGGAAGCAAATTGAGGGTTGCTGGAGGTGGAGTGGAGGTGGAGTGGAGGGATGTGATGAGCATTAAGGACGACGTAATGTAATGAACCTGGGTATTATATATAACTGGTGAATCACTAAATTCTACCTCTGAAACTAATAATGCACTGTATGTTAATTGAATTTTAAAAAATTTAAAAAGATGTGGCATGCATACACACACACACACACATATACACACAACGGAATATTATTTAACCATCAAAAAGAATGCAGTCTTACCATTTGCAATAACGTGGATAGAACTGGAGTGTATTATGCTAAGTAAAATAAATCAGAGAAAGACAAATACCATATGATCTCATTTATATGTGGAACTTAAAAAAGAAAACAGATGAGCATATGGGAAGGGGGAAAAGAGAGGAAAGCAAGCCATTAGAGACTTTTTTTTATGTTCAGTTAGCCAACATGTGGTATCATTACTTTTTGATGTAGTGTTCAACAATTAATTAGTTGCATATAACACCTATAAGAGACTCTTAACGACAGAGAACAATGAAGTTTGATGGAGGGAGGCAGGTGGGGGATGAGCTAGATGGGTGATGGGTATTAGGGAGGGCCCTTCTTACGATGAGCACTGGGTGTTTCTTTTAGGTGATGAATCACTGAATTCTAATCCAGAAACCAATATTGCGCTATATGTTAACTATCAATATTTAAGTTAAAGAAAGGAAAAAAATTATATACAGTTAAATATGATAATCTACACTTATATTTAAATAATTTAGTGAATTGAAACAAAAAAATTGACTTCAACTATTTGCGAACTTTTATTCTTCCATGACTTTTTAGAATCAGTAAATTCTTTTTAAAAATCCAGCTGGAATTTATTTGAGATTGCAATGAATTTATATTTAGCTTGGGGAATTTGACATTTTTACTATGAAAATATCTATATTAATTCTAATTTTTCATTTTACTAGATTTGGAAATTCTCTTTATAAAGATCATAAGTATTTGTTAATTTTGATATGTGCTTATAGTTTTTGCTGTGAATGATATCTTTTTTGTTTTATTGCTAGTGTACGAGACAGTGTTGGTTTTTGTAAAGTGCTCTTATATCCAGCATTCTTGCTAAACTTACATATTAATTAAAGTTTTTTGATTCCATGGGGCTTTTTTTTTTCTTTTTTCTTTTTTGAGACTGAAGAATTTAGGAAAGCTGAAGTTTTAAAGGTGTTTCTAGAATTTTAATTAAATTCTATTTTCCTCACCCTCCCCCAATTTTAACTGATTATTGGACAGAGTAATATAATGCTAATTTTATACCATTTGGGATTGGAAATGGATAAGTTTTTTCATCCTGAGGACAAGTGAAAGTCACATGCTCTTTTTAGAACTATGATTTATGTATTCATCTATTCATTTAACCAAATTCATTGAGCTTTTGCTGTTCATCAGATGTCGTTGGGCTAAAGATAAAAAGCAAAAAGCATTATTACTTCCCACGAAGAACTCAGTCAGGTGTTGGAAACTATATTGTTAACAGATAAATTGTAATTCACTGTGGTAAGTGCTATAAATAAAGTGTAATGCTTTAGAGAACTTAAAGTTTGGAACAACTTTATCTGAGAGGCAGGAAAGGTTGACTAGAATCAGAACAACTTAGAAGAATTTATATTTGTGGTCTTGGAAGTAATTATTTCTAAAATTTTATTATGCATAGGAAGCCACCTGGAGAAAGTGTTTAAAAATACTGATTCTAGGGGCGCCTGGGTGGTTCAGTGGTTTAAAGCCTCTGCCTTTGGCTCAGGTCATGATCTCAGGGTCCTGGGATCGGGCCCCGCATTGGGCTCTCTGCTTGGCAGGGAGCCTGCTTCCCTCTCTCTCTCTCTGCCTGCCTCTCTGCCTACTTGTGATCTCTCTCTCAAATAAATAAATAAAATCTTAAAAAAAAAAAATGCTGATTCTAGGGCACCTAACTCAGGGAGTCTGACTTTTTCAGTAGGTTCAGTTTTGAGGCATCTGTATGTTAAACTAGCATTCCAGGTGATTCTAAAATGAGTCATAGATCACACTTTGGAAGGCACTGAGATAGATGTTTATGAATTAGAATCCTACTTGAGATCCCAGAACTATTAGATCATTTAACGAAATGATTTTAGTTATATTTGAAAGAGGTGTGGTTCTCAAAAGAGTTATTTTGATATGTTAATAGCTTTTTACTATTTTGGGCTGAACTCTTCTTAATACCGATTCACATTTAATGCCTATATATTAAATTTTGGACTCATGTAGAATTTGTTATTTGTAGAAGTATCTTAAAAGTTACTGGTTTTTCAGATGAACATAGGGGAAGGGAACGAAAAATAAAATAAGAGGAAATCATAGAGGGAGACAAACCATAGGAGACTTTTTAACTATAGGAAACAAACAGGACTGCTGGAGGGGTGGTGGGTGGAGGGATGGTGTAACTGAGTGATGAGCATCAAGGAGGGCACTTGATGTGATGAGCATTGGGTGTTATATGAAACTGTAGAATCACTAAATTCTACCTCTGAAACTGAGAACACACTATATGTTATTTAATTCATTTTAATTTAGAAAAATAAAGTCACTTTTGGTAATATTTAAATATTTTTTTGCACCAAAATTCAGTTTCACAGAAAGCCAACTATATGCAAAGTGATATTTTAAAGAATGAGTTTGGATAGGTAATTATTTGCCTCATAGGAGGTGACGAAAACAAAAAAAAGTTTTTTAAACGTGTTTACTAATGTGAAAATGTCAGCAAATAAATATAAACAAAAATGTAATTTTGAATTGCCAAGATTTTTGAAGAAGGCAAACCACAAATTAGGGGTTGCCTTGTTCTTCATTTAGTCTTTTTTACTTTCTTTTGATTTTTTTAAAATGAAGTATAGTTAATACAATATTATATTAGTTTCAGGTGTACAGCTAATGACTGGACATTGTATATATTACAGTGTATGCGCACCACCAATAAATGTAGTTACCATCTGTCACCATACAAAGTTATTACAATATTATTGACTATACTCCCTATGCTGTAGTCTTCATCCCTATAACTTATTTTATCACTGGAAGTTTGTACCTCTAAATCCCTTCCACCTGTTTCACTTATCTCCCCCATCCCTCTCCCCTCGGCAACCACCAGTTAGTTCTCTGTATTTATGGCTCTATTTCTGTTTTTTTTGTTTGTTCTATTTTTTAGATTCCATGTATAAGTGAAATCATGTGATATTTGTCTTTCTCTATTGACTTATTTCATTTACCATAAGACCCTCTATGTCAACCATTGTCATGAATAGGAAGACTTCATTATCTTTTATTACAGAATAATAGTTCATTCTCTCTCTCTATACCACATCTTTTTTTATACATTTATCTATTGACAGTCACTTAGGTTTCTTCTATATCGTAGCTGTTGTAAATAATGCTGCAACAAAAATAGAGGTGTGTGTATTTTCTCAAATTAATGTTCTCATTTTCTTTGGGTAAATACCCAGAACTATAATTACTGTCATTGGTATTTCTACTCTAATTTTCTGAGGAAATTGCATACTATTTTCTATAGTGGTTGCACCAATTTACATTCCCACAAGCTGTGCAGAAGGGTTCCCTTTATTCCATATCCTCATCAAAACCTCTTATTACTTGTCTTTTTGATACTAGGCATTCAACACAGTTATTTCTTATATTTTTAATACTAGCCATTCTGCATAGTAAGATTATATCTCATTGTGGTTTTGATTTACATTTCCTTGATACTTAGTAATGCTAAGCATCTTTTCATGTGTCTACCATCTGTAGTTCTTCTTTGGAGAAATGTCTATTCAGTACCTCTGCCTTTTTTTTTTTTCTAATCAGATTCTTTGGGGGTTTTTGGTGTTGGGTTTTATAAGCTCTTTATATATTTTGGATATTAAATCCTTATTGATTGTATATATCTTTTTTATTTAATTTAATTAATTAATTTTTTTTATTAACACATAACGTATTATTTGCCCCAGGGTACATGCCTGTGAATCATCAGGCTTACACATTTCACAGCCCTTACCATAGCACATACCCTCCCCAATGTCCATAACCCAGCCACCCTATCCCTACCCCTCCTACCCCCAGACACCCTCAGTTTGTTTCGTGAGTTTAGGAGTCTCTTATGGTTTGTCTCCTTCCTGATCCCATCTTGTTTCATTTCCCTCCCCCACCCCCCATGACCCCCCCCCCCGCCCTGCCTCTGAAGTTCTTCATATCAGAGAGATCATATGATAATTGTCTTTCTCTGATTGACTTATTTCCCTTAGCATAATACCCTCTAGTTCCATCCACATCGTTGCAAATGGCAAGATTTCGTTTCTCCTGATGGCTGCATAGTATTCCATTGTATATATATATACACC
>CM052896.1:23367441-23392802 GCA_028534135.1 Potos flavus | reverse complement strand
ACCCAGCAGTGCAATTGCAGGGTCATAGGGTAGCTCTATTTTTAATTTCTTGAGGAATCTCCACACTGTTTTCCAAAGTGGCTGCACCAACTTGCATTCCCACCAACAGTGGAAGAGGGTTCCCCTTTCTCCACATCCTCTCCAGCATTTGTTGTTTACTATCTTGTTGATTTTGGCCATTCCAACTGGTGTGAGGTGGTATCTCAGTGTGGTTTTGATTTGAATCTCCCTGATGGCTAATGATGATGAACATTTTTCATGTGTCTGTTAGCCATTTGTATGTCTTTTGGAGAAGTGTCTGTTCATGTCTTCTGCCCATTTTTTGACATGATTATCTGTTTTTTGAGTGTTGAGTTTGAGGAGTTCTTTATAGATCTTAGATATCAGACTTTTGTCTGTAATGTCAATTGAGAATATCTTCTTCCATTCCATGGGTTGCCTGTTTGTTTTGTTGACTGTTTCCTTAGCTGTGCAGAAGCTTTTGATCTTGGTGAAGTCCCAAAAGTTCATTTTTGCTTTTGTTTCCTTTGCCTTTGGAGACATGTCCTGAAAGAAGTTGCTGTGGCTGATGTCGAAGAGGTTACTGCCTATGTTCTCCTGTAGGATTTTGATAGATTCCTGCCTCACGTCTTTAAGTCTTTTATCCATTTCGAGTTTATCTTTGTGTATGGTGTGAGAGAATGGTCAAGTTTGATTCCTATACATAGCTGTCCAATTTTCCCAGCACCATTTATTGAGGAGACTGTCTTTTTTTCTACTGGATATTTTTCCTGCTTTGTCAAATATTACTTGACCATAGAGTTGCAGGTCCATATCTGGGGTCTCTACTCTGTTCCACTGGTCTCTGTGTGTGTTTTTCTTCCAGTACCATGCTGTCTTTGTGATCACAGCTTTGCAGTAAAGCTTGAAATCGAGCAACGTGATGCCCCCAGCATTGTTTTCCTTTTTCAACATTTCCTTAGCAAATTGGTGTCTTTTCTGGTTCCATACAAATTTTAGGATTGTTTGTTGCAGCCCTTTGAAAAATGCCAGTGGAATCTTGATCAGGATGGCATTGAAAGTATAGATTGCTCTGGGCACTATAGACATATTATCAAAATTTCTTCTTCCGATCCATGAGCGTGGAATGCTTTTCCACCTTTTGGTGTCTTCTTCAATTTCTTTTATGAGTGTTCTGTAGTTCCTTGAGTACAGATCCTTTACTTCTTTGTTTAGGTTTATTCCCAGGTATCTTATAGGTCTTGGTGCTATAATAAATGGGATCAATTCTTTAATTTCCCTTTCCATATTCTCATTGTTAGTGTATAAGAAAGCAACTGATTTCTGTGCATTGATTTTGTATCCTGCCACATTTCCGAATTGCTGTATGAATTCTAGTAGTTTGGGGGTGGAGTCTTTTGGGTTTTCCATATAAAGTATCATATCATCTGCGAAGTGAGAGAGTTTCGTTTCTTCTATGCCTGTTTGAATATCTTTTATTTCTTTTTGTTGTCTGATTGCTGTTGCTAGGACTTCTAGTACTATGTTCAACAAGAGTGGTGAGAGTGGGCATCCTTGTCATATTCCCGATCTCAAAGGGAAGGCTGTCAGCTTTTCCCCACTGAGAATGGCATTTGCTGTGGGCTTTTCATAGATAGACTTTATGAAGTACAGTAATGTTCCCTCTATCCCTGTACTTCGAAGAGTTTTAATCAGGAACGGATGCTGAATTTTGTCTAATTCTTTTTCTGCATCAATTGAGAGGACCATGTGGTTCTTCTCTTTTCTCTTATTGATTTGTTTTATCACATTGATTGATTTGTGAATGTTGAACCACCCTTACATACGAGGTATAAATCCCACTTGGTCATGGTGGATAACTTTTGAATATGCTGTTGGATCCTATTAGCTAGGATCTTGTTGAGAATCTTGGCATCATATTCATCAGGGATATTGGTCTTAAATTCTCTTTTTTGATTGCGTCTTTGCCTGGTTTGAGGATCAGATTAATGCTGGCTTCATTGAAGGAGTCTGGAAGTTTTCCTTCTGTTTATATTTTTTGAAACAGTTTCAGGAGAATAGGTATTATTCTTTGAATATTTGGTAGAATTCCCCTGGGAATCGGTCAGCCTGGGCTCATGTTTTTTGGGAGATTTTTGATTACTGCTTCAATCTCGTTACTAGATATTGGTCTATTCAGGTTGTCAATTTCTTCCTGATTCAGTCTTCGAATTTTGTAGGTTTCCAGGAATGCATCCATTTCTTCTAGGTTGTTTAACTTATTGGCATGTAACTGTTGATAATAATTTCTGGCGAATGTTTCTATTTCATTTGGATTAGTTGTGTTCCCCCCCGCTTCATTCATAATTTTATTAATTTGGGTCCTCTCCCTTTTTTCTTTTGGGTTAGTTTGGCCAGTGGTTTATCGGTCTTATTGAGTCTTTCAAAAAGCCAACTTTTGGATTCTTTGATGCGTTCTACTGTTTCTCTAGTTTCTAACTCATTGATCTCTGCTCTAATCTTGATTATTTCCCTTCTTGTGCGTGGGGTTGGTTTAATTTGTTGTTGATTTTCCAGTTCTTTAAGGTGTAAAGAGAGTTGATATATTAGGGATTTTTCAATTTTTTTTTGAGTGAGGCTTGAATGGCTATATATTTCCCCCTCAGTACCGCCTTTACCATATCCGTCATGAATTATTTTAAGTTCTTCTTTGATTTCCTTGTTGATCCAAACATTCTTGACCAAGTTGGTCTTTAGTCTCCAGGTGTTTTAATTCCTCCCAAACTGTTTCTTGTGGTTGAGTTCCAGTTTCAAATTCTTGTGGTTGAGAATATGCAGGGAATAATCTCAGTTTGCGTCTTGATTTGTGACCCGGTATGTGATCTATTCTGGAGAAAGTTCCATGTGTGCTCAAGAAGAATGAGTATTCTGTTGTTTTAGAGTGGAATGTCTGTATATATCTGTGAGGTCCATCTGGTCCAATATGTCGTTCACAGCTCTTGTTTCTTTATTGATTTTCTGTTTACGTGATTTGTCTATTACTGAGAGTGGCTGTTAAGATCCCCACAATTAATGTATTCGTATCAATATGACTTTTTATTTTGATTAACAGTTGGCTTATGTAGTTGGCTGCTCGTATATTGGGGGCATAAATATTTACAATTGTTAGATCTTCTTGGAGGATAGACCCCTTAAGAATTATGTGGTGTCCCTCTGTATCTCTGACTATAGTCTTTAGCTTAAAATCTAATTTATCTGATATAAGAATCGCTACCCCAGCTTTCTTTTGAGGCCTGTTGGCATGAAAGATGATTCTCCATTCCTTCAGTTTCAGTCTGGATGTACCTTTCAGTTCCAAATATGTCTCTTAGAGACAGCATATGGACGGGTCCTGTCGTTTTATCCAGTCTGCAACCCTGTGCCCTTTTATGGCAGCATTAAGGCTGTTCATGTTAAGAGTGATTATTGAAAGATAAGTTTTTATTGACATCATGTTGCCTGTAAAGTCTTGTTTCTATAGATTGTGAGTTTCTGTTCTGTGTCACTCCTGGATTCTTTCTTCTTTTATAGAACCCCCTTTAATATTTCTTGTAGTGCTGGCTTGGTGGTCACATACTCTTTTAAACCTTGCCGATCTTGGAAGCCCTTTATCTCTTCATCCTTTTTGAATATCAGCCTTGCTGGATAAAGTATTCCTGGCTGGATGTTCTTCTCACTTAGTGCCCTGCATATGTCTTGCCAGCCCTATCTGGCTTGCCAGGTTTCTGTGGACAGGTCTGACGTTATTCTGATAGACTTTCCTCTGTACGCAAGGAATCTCTTCCCCCTAGTTGCCCTCAGGACCTCTTGTCTAAAACTGTAATTGTCAATCTCACCATCAAGTGTCTGGATGTCTTTCTAGACTTGTTGCTCTTGAGGGTGTCCTTTCTGCCTCTAGGACACAAACACTTATCCTATTCCCTTGATCAGGGAAATTTTCATCTAGAATTTGTTCAAGTATATCTTCTAGTCTTCTGTCTTTCTCCACCCCCTCAGGGATCCCAATAATTGTGACTTAGAATGTTTCATGCTTGCATTTATTTCCCTCATTCTGTTTTCAATGCTTCTAAGCTGTTTGTTCCAGGCCTCCTTCTGATCCCTCTTCTCTTTCAGTTTGTCCTCTAGATCACTATTTCTATTTTCTGCTTTGATTACCCTAGCTATCAGACTATTTAGATTAGATTGGATCTCACTGATAGCATTTTTAACTTCTGCCATATCAATTCTCAGGTACGCCTTGGAGATTCTGTTTTCACTAATGTTTTTCTGCAACCTAGCCATTGCCTGAATAATTGTTACCCTGAATTTCCTTTCCGACATACTCTTTACGTCCATATCCAATAGTTCTTAGGGAGAGGGCACAGTCTCTGAATTTTTCTTCTGTTGGGTGCTCCTCCTACTCATTTTGGTGAGAAGTGGCTGGGGTGATGTATAGCTGAATATATCAGCCATGATACAGGCAAGGTGTATCCTGGAAAATTTCAAAGCAATCGGAAGTCACCACCAAACAAAGAAAACAGAAAAAAAGAGAGAGGAAAAGAAAAAAAAAGAAAACCCAGCCAAAATGAGCCCCAAAAGTAAGATAATAAGGTATATAAACAAATATGAACGAACAAAAAGACCGACAAAAGTAAATGACAAGAAAAAAAAGAACCCAGCCAAAATGAAGCCCTAGAATAAGATTTATATAATATCAGAACAAAAACAAATACACTCAAACTCTGACAGAAGAATAAGATGGGAGGGTGGTTATAAATCCTCGATGTGGGCAAGGAAAGTTATTTCAGTTCTTCCTGGGTGTATCTTGTTATCTTTGTTAAAGGACTCAACTTTCCAGAGATACAGGGAAATTAAAACTGGTTTATATATTGGGGTCATATTGAATAGGGAAAAATTATTACCTTGAAGCTTATATCTATATGTATGTTTTTAAAAAGAGAGAGAGAGAAAAAACGAGACAACGGTTATATGTATGAAAAATTTTAAGTTAAAAATTTATTATGGGATATGTTGTATTAAATCTCTAGTTGTAATTTTAAGTAGTTTAAAAAATTAAAAGAACAAGAATCATGAGAACAAATTTAAAAAACTTGTATTTATGAAATATACAGGTTTTAGGGCAATAATGGGAGCTTAATATATTGTTTTCCCCTGATGTTGGGGTTTTACAGTTTTATGGGGACCTTGTGATTATTGTCCTCTTCCTTTTGGCTTGTCTTCTAGGAGAGGGGTTTGTCACGTTGTTTTCCAGTCAGTCTTCCTTGGGTTGAGTTGCCCTGCCAGCTATCAAGGGGCTGGCCTCTGTGGAAACTGGTTTTTCAGGCTTTTGCTCTCTGGAGGTTTTTTTCTTTTGTGGCTTTTTGCGTCTTTTCAGAGGGTCAGAGCAAAGAATCTGCACCCACACCTCTGTCTCAGAGAGAAACCTCAGTTGGCTCCCCTCTGGGTAGTCCAGAACAACCCAGACTTCCCCTCTGCAAACTCTGCTGTACACCGCAACCTCCCACAGGTGGTGTGCATCCTCAGCCACTGTCTCATTGGTCACCTGATTCCCCTGCTTGTCTGTGCACCCCTGCGCCACCAAAACCATGAGCGATATTTATCTGGGGAACCTGCTTCCAGTGGCTGCCATTGCCAGGACTGCTCTCTGGGGTCCAGGCCCATGCCGGGTGTGCACAGACCTTGGGGTGGGTCATGGGAGGCTGCTGGTGGAGGGATTGCGCTGGGTTCTCTTAGGCGCGGGCTTGGAGCGCCTGTGGGCTGCGGACCCAGAGATCGCAAACCTGTGCCCACACCAGGCTCACTCAGGCCCTGGCAGGAGTGTGCTCAAACCCCACTGCGGGCTGCGGAAGGTTGCTGTCCTAGAGACCTCCAGGTGGTGCCCACACCAGCCTTCCTCAGGTGCAGGCAGGAGTGCTCCCAGTCTGAGTGGTGGTGCAAGCAGCAGAAAGTGGCAGACTCAGGGACACGGACTGAAGGCCCTGCTGGACTCTCTTTGACCAAGGTCGTCGCCAGTGGTGTCCTTCCTGGGAACATGGGCCTAGGCCTGTGCCCGTGACTGCCTGATTCCTCCAGTTGCCCTTTAAGATCTTCTGCTCTTTTTGAGTGCTTTTAACTGGACTCCCGAGTTAATGCTGGTCCCCAGTCACTGGGCACTTTCGTATTGGAGTGTTACTTTCCAGTGGTAGCTCCTGGTGGGTCACTCTCCTTTCTGTTTATCCTCCGATATCAGTCCGAGCGTTCCCACTCTGCTTTACCTCTCCACTGCTGTTTTCTGCCTTCGTAGAGATCCAGGAGTGTATAATCTTACATCTCAGGCTGATTTCATGGGTGTTCACAGTGTTCTGGTTGATATTTAGCTCACTTTAGGGGACCAGCCGAAACAGGGTCTCCTACTTCTCCACCATCTTGCCCCTCCACCCCCATGCCATATCTTCTTTATCCATCAGTCGATCAACATTTGGGTTCTCTCCATAGTTTGCCTATGGTTGATAATGCTGCTATAAACGTTGAGGTGAGTTGTATACCCCTTTTAACCTGTATTTTTGTATACCTTGGGTAAATACCTAGTAGTGCAATTGCTAGATCATAGGGTAGTTCTATTTTTAACTTTTTGAAGAACCTCCAAACTGTTCTCCAGAGTGACTGTACTCTACTTGCATTCCCACGAACAGTGCAAGAGGGTTCCCCTTTCTCTGTATCCTTGCCAACACCTGTTGTTTCTTCTTGTGTTGTTAATTTTACCCCTTCCTGACAGGTGTAAAATGGGATCTCATTGTGGTTTTGATTTGTATTTCCCTGATGATGATGATGTTGAGTATCTTTTCATGTGTCTGTTAGCCATCTGGGTGTCTTGTTTGGAAACATATCTATTCATGTGTTCTGCCCATTTATTAATTGTATTATTTGTTTTATAGGTGTTGAGTTTGGTAAGAAAAAGAGCCTTTTTCAGTTGACTATTTGAATGGAGTCATAAATCCAGAATGTGGCATAGTTACTTAAGTGTTTTTTTGTTAATTCTCATAATTTAAAGTTTTCAAATATCCTTCCAGTAGATGAGACAGATGGCCGAAGCTGGCTGGAACAGCATGTGGTTCTTCAGTACTGGACAGCCAGATCCTCAAGGTTTCCTCATAGTTTACATTTGCACTCCAATTTAGCTGCTGTCTGGTAAGAAGCTAAGTTTTTCATTTCATGTGTTAATAGAAGAAACTTTGATATTGTAATATTTGCTTTTGATTTATGATTTAAATCAAAAACTTCCCTGAAATTTAAAACTTTTTAGCAATTCTAATTTAACAGATTTTCAGTTATTATTTTTAGAATGAGATTATTATTTAATTATAGTCTATTTTTTGATTTGTTACTTTCAAAGCTAATGGGTTGGTATGAATTAGGCCATCTATTTGATTTCTTTTTTAATGCACCTACTGTAAAAATACAATTACTCTTTTTCTAAAACAATACATAGTTTTAAACACTTGGCTAAATCAGCAAAGAATATAATAATTGGAATTGTTCTGGGCTGCCTGGGTGGCTCATTTGATTAAGCATCTGCCTTCAGCTTAGGTCATGGTTCCAGCATCCTGGGATTGAGCCCCGTATTGAGCTCCCTGCTGAGCAGGAAGCCTACTTCTCCCTCTCTCCCTACCTCGCCACCCCCACCCCTGTCTTATGCTTTCTCTCTCTCAAATAAATAAATATTATCTTCTTAAAAAAATTGGAATTGTTCTGAACGTACTTCCCTGAGAGTATTACGGTTGACATGTAGAAAGTATGGGAGGGCATTTAAAACATGTTATTATGTTTATTTGCTTATTGATTACTGGTTAAATTATCACTATATGCATATATTCTTTAATGCATGTAATTTTACTTCATGAGAAACCTTTTCATTGACAT
The DNA here is from genome assembly GCA_028534135.1 of Potos flavus. Lineage (NCBI taxonomy): Eukaryota > Metazoa > Chordata > Mammalia > Carnivora > Procyonidae > Potos > Potos flavus. The sequence goes on along the minus strand of CM052896.1, from coordinate 23,384,885 downwards.
TTGATGTTTGCTGTCTAATAGGGACCAACACTTGTATAGCAGTGACCCGTTATATGTTCCAGATGAGAGAGTTTTTGTTACTGAGACACAGGTTATTCGGGAAACCTTATGGTAAGACCTGTTAAGCTAATTAATAGTGCAGAAGACTTTCTTACTAAGAAGCAGAATTTTCATTTTTTAAAGGAAAAGTATTCATGGTTTCTTCACATGCATACTAGAAATAGGCCATTAGGTTTAACTCAAAACTATTTCTAGTGGGCACCTAAAACATAAATTGGGAGACTCAGAAAACCCAAACTTCAACGTCAGTTGTGGAGATTGTGAGGATTTGATATGCTTACTTCTTTTCCATTTTAAATCATGTAGTATGCTATTCAATTATATTATACCATTATTTTTTTTAATTACTCAGTTCAAAGAAAGACTCCTAGTTTGCTAGGCAGAGTATGTCAGTGAGAGCCTGTGTCCTATACCTGGAAACCGGGAATCTATGAATTTAGATTGTGGAAAAAAAAAGAGAATTTAGATTCTGTTCACATAAAAATGAAAATGAGAAATGCAACATGTAGTGCTAGTACTACTAAGATTTCCAGGTTCTGGTCCCCTCAGCCACAAAAGATAATAGACAGTCTTTTTTTTTTTTTTTTTTTCTTGTTTTTTTTTTTCATACCTCTACAACTTCTACAGCTTTTTTTTTAATTCAATTAGCCAACATATAATACAGTTTCAGATGTAGCGTTCAGCAGTTCATTAGCTGTATATAATACCCAGTGTTCATCTCATCATGTGCTCTCATTAATGCCCATCACCAAATCACCCCATCTCCCCCACCCACCTTCCTTCCAGCAACCCTCAGTTTCCTTCCTATAGTCAAGAGTCTCTCATGGATCCTCTCCCTCTCTGATGACTTCCCATTCAGTTTTCCCTCCCTTAACCCATGATCCTCTATACTGTTTCCTGTACTCCACATATGAGTGAAACCACATGATAATTGTCTTTCTCTGATTGACTCATTTTGCTAGCATAATATCCTCCAGTTCATCCACGTTGGTGTAAATAGTGTGTATTCATCCTTTCTGATGGCCGAGTAATATTCCATTGTAGATACATACCACATCTCCTTTATCCATTACCCATTCAGCTGTCAGTAGACATCTTGGCTCTTTCCACCGTTTGGCTATTGTGGACATTGCTGCCAGAACATTGGGGTGCAGGTGCCCCTTCTTTTCACCTCATCTGTAACTTTGGGGTAAATACGCAGTAGAGCAGTTGCAGGGTTGTAGGGTAGCTCTGTTTTTAACGATCTGAGGAGATAAAGTATCATGTCATCTGTGAAGAGAGAGAGTTTGACTTCTTCTTTGCCAGTTTGAATGCCTTTTATTTCTTTTTGTTGTCTGACTGCTGAGGCTAGGATTTATAGTACTATGTTGAACAACAGTGGTGAGAATGGGCATCCCTGTTGTGTTCCTGACCTTAGAGGAATAGGTCTGTTTTTCCCCATTGAGAATGGTATTCGCTGTGGGCTTTTCGTAGATGGCTTTAGATAGATGTTCCTTCTATCCCTACACTGTGGAGAGTTTTAGTCAAGAAAGGATACTGTATTTTCATGAATGCTTTCTCTGATCAACTGAGAGAATCATATGGTTCTTGTCCTTTCTTTTATTAATGTGATGTATCACGTTGATTGATTTCCAAATGTTGAACCACCCTTACAGCTCAGGAATAAATTCCACTTGGCTGTGGTGAATAACCCTTTTAATGTACTGTTGGATCGTGTTGGCTAGTATCTTGGTGAGTATGTTGGCATCCATTTCATCAGGGACGTCGGTCTGTAATTCTCCTTTTTGATGGGGTCTTTGCCTGGTTTGGGGATCCAGGTAATGCTGGCCTCATAGAACAAGTTTGGAAGTTTTCCTTCCATTTCTGTTTTTTGAAACAGCTTCAGAAGAATAGGTATTATTTCTTCTTTAAATGTTTGGTAGAATTCCCCTGGGAAGCCATCTGGCCCTGGACTCTTGTTTTTTTAGAGTTTTTTTTATTACTGCTTCAATTTCCTTGCTGGTTATTGGTCTGTTCAGATTTTGTATTTCTTGCTCTTTCAGTTTTGGTAGTTTGTAAATTTCCAGGAATGCATCCCATTTCTTTCAGATTGCCTAATTTATTGCCATGTAGTTACTATTAGTATTACTATACTAATATTAGTAATATATATATACTATAACAAATATTAGTAATAGTAATACTAATACCATTAGTATTACTATACTAATATGTTCCTAACATTGTTTCTCTTCCCTTGGTGTTGGTGGTGATCTCTCCCCTTTCATCATGATTTTATTAATTTGGGTCCTTTCTCTTTTCTTTTTGATAAGAAGCTAGGGATGTATCAATCTTATTAATTCTCTCAAAGAATTCTTTTCAAAGAACCAGCTTCTGGCTTTTTAATCTGTTCTACTATTCTTCTGGTTTCCACTTCATTAATTTCTGCTCTAATCTTTATTATTTCTCTTCTGCTTGTTTTGGGCTTTATTTGCTGTTCTTTCTCCAGCTTCTTTAGATTCAGGGTTAGCTTGTATATTTCAGATTTTTCTAATTTTTTGAGAAAGATTTGTATCGCAGTGTCCTCGTAGGACCACCTTTGCTATATCCCAGAAGTTTTGAACTGTTGTTTTCATTTTCATTTGTTTTTATGAATTTTTTATATTCTTTAATTTCCTGGTTGACTCATTCATTCCTTAGTAGGATGCTCTTTAACTTCCAGTTTGCATTCCTTCCAAATTTCTGCTTGTGATTGAGTTTCAGGTTAAGGCATTGTGGTCTGAAAATATTAGGGGAATAATCCCAAACTTTTGGTATTGGTTGGGACCTGATTTATGATCCTGTATATGATCTATTCTGGAAAATGTTTCGTGTGCACTCAAGAAGAATGCATTTTCTGTTGCTTTAGGACGGAATTCTCTGAATATATCTGTGAAGTCCATCTGGTCCATTATGTCTTTCAAAGCCCTTGTTTCCTTGTTGATCTCTGCTTAGATGATCTGTCCATTGCTGTGGGTGGGGTGTTAAAGTCCCCTTCTGTTACTGTATTGTTATCAATGTGTTTCTTTAATTTTGTTATTAAGTGGTTCTTATTATTGACTACTCCCAAGTTAGGAGCATAAATATTTATAATTGTTAGATCTTGTTGAAAAGACCCTCTAAGTATGATATAGTATCCCTCTTTATCCCATACTACAGTCTTTGGTTTAAAGTCTAATTTGTCTGATATGAGGATTGCTACCCCAGCTTTCTTTTGATGCCCATTAGCATGATAAATGGTTCTCTGCCCGCCTCACTCTCAATCCGAAGGTATCTTTAAGTCTAAAATGAATTTCTTGTTGAAAGTATATGGATGAGTTCTTGCTTTTTTATCCAATCTGCTACCCTGTGTGTTTTGATTATAGCATTTAGTCCCTTTACACTCAGAGTAATTGTTGAAAGATACAAATTTAGTGCCATTGTATTACCTGTTAAGTCCCTGTTTCTTTAGATTATCTCCATTTCTTTCTGGTCTTTGTACTTTTGGGCTCTCTCTTTGCTTACAGGATCTCCCTTAATATTTCTTGCACAGCTAGTTTAGTAGTTACATGTTCTTCCAGTTTCTGTCTGTCCTGGTAGCTCTTTATCTCCTTCCCTTCTGAATGACAGCTTTCCTGGATAAAGTTTTCTCGGCTGCATATTTTTCTCATTTAGCACACTGAATATATCATGCCATTCCTTTTTGGCCTGCCAGGTCTTTGTGGATAGGTCCATTGCCAGCCTAATGTTCTACCATTGTATGTTAAGAACCTCTTGTCTTGAGCCGCTTTCAGGATTTTCTCTTTATCTCTGAAATTTGCAAGCTTCCCTATTACATGTTGGGGTGTTAATCTGTTTTTATTGATTTGGGGAGGGATCCTCTCTACCTCTTGAACTTGAATGCCTATTTCCTTCCCCAGAGTAGGGAATTTCTCAGCTATGATTTCTTCAAATATACCTTCTGTCCCTCTTTTTTAAAAATTTTATTTCATTTTTTCAGTGTTCCAAGATTTATTGTTTGTATACCACACCCAGTGCTCCATGCAATACGTGCCCTCCTCAATACCCACCAGGCTCACACATCCCCCCACCCCCCTCCCCTCCAAAACCCTCAGTTTGTTTCTTAGAGTCCACAGTCTCTCATGGTTTGTCTCCCCCTCCAATTTACCCCAATTCACTTTTCCTTTCCTTCTCCTAATGTCCTCCTTTTTCTTTCTTTTCCCTCAGGGACTCCAGTTATTCTTTGTTGTTGTTGTTTGTTTTTTCGCCTAAAGTATCATTTATTGAGTACAAATTGCTGACATAGTATAGGTAAGAGCTTTATATGCTTTATAAATTTCTTAGAAACAAATAAGATAAAGTAAAACATTTATTTTTTTGTTATGTTAATCACCATACAGTACTTCATTCATTTTTGATGTAGTGTTCCATGAATCATTATTTGTGTATAACACCCAGTGCTCATTGCAACATGTGCCCTCCTTAATACCCATCACCGGGCTATCCCATCTCCCCAGCCACCTCCCCTCTGAAACCCTCATATTGTTTCCCAGAGTCCATAGTCTCTCATGGTTCATCTCACTCTCTGATTTCCACCCCCCCTTCATTTTTCCCTTCCTTCTCCTAATGTCCTTCATGCTATTCCTTATGTTCCACATATGGGACTCCAATAATTCTAATATTGTTTCATTTTATAGCATTGCCGATTTCTTGACGCCTCCCCTCATGGTCCATTAATTGTTTTTCCTCCTTTATCCGTGGCTTCCTTCCTTTCTGTCAGCTTGTCTTTGTATGTTACTTACTCTTTCTTTTGCTTCATTTACCTTAGCTGTTAGAGCATCCAATTTAGACTGCATCACAGTTAGAGCATTTTTAATTTTGGCCTGATTAGATTTCATTTCTGCACTAAGATCCTCTAGTGTCTTTCATGCTATTTTCAAGCCTAGGTAGTAACTTTATAATTGTTATCCTGAATTCCAGCTCTGATATCTTACTTATAGCCTTATTGATTAGATCTGTAGCAGAGAGTATTACCTCTGGTTCTTTCTTTTGTTGTGAATTCCTCCTTCTAGTCATTTTGCCCAGAGAAGAAATAAAAAATATCAACCATAACCCAAGCAAAATACACACTGGACAAATTCCAGGAGATCAGAAACCAAAACAAAAAAGAAAAAGAAGGAAAGAGAAAAAAAGCGACAGAGGAGGAGAGAATATAATCTCCTAGGATGGACAAGACAGGGTGATCCACTTGGTCCTGAATGTATTTTGGTCTGTGTGTTAGAAGACACTAGATCCCAAAATTGTAAAGAGAATTGTCTTACAGAGAGAACTTATATACATACAAAAATAGAAATTAATACAGTGAGCAGAGCCCAAAATTGAAGAATATATCTGAAAAAAGCAAATGTAAAAAACGAAAGTTAAAAAAAAAAGGCTTAAAAACAGAGTTCATAAAATAAGAAACTAGTTGAAAAGGGAAAAAAGAAAAAAATGGAAAATTTTAAACTGCAAGGTAAACGTATCATGAGAAAAAACCTGAAATTCTATATACTGTTTTCCCCTACCACTGGAGTTTTGCAGTCCTGTTTCATCCATAAACTTGCCGTTCACCTGTTCTTCCAGCTGGTCCTCTGGGGGAGGGGCCTGCTGTGCTGATTGTCAGGTGCCTTTGCCTGGGCGGAGTTGCAGTGCCCCCTTCCCAGTGGGCCGGTCTCAGTGTAAGCTGGTTCTCTGTGTGGTTTTTGTTCCCAGAAGGCTTTCCATGCCTCTTTAGCGGGTGAAAATAAAAATGGCTGCACCCCCATCTCCAGCCCTGGAGCTGAAAAATTTCACTGTGTGCCAAACTCTGCAGACTCCTGCTGTGCATACCCACACTGATGTTCCTAGGGAAAGGCAGAGGGTTGCTGCTGGGTCACTGTCCTTTGCAGGGCCCCCAAATGGAGAGCAGTCACCAGAGCAGGCATTGGTTTACAGTTTAGGGTGAACTGAGCTGAGAGCCCCCTGCCAGGCTTGCTGACTGTAACCAGTTTCCCAGCTCCAGTGTTTGGGAACTCTGCCAGCTCAGGCACTCCCATTCTTCCTGTCACCCCAAGGATATTGAGCCCACCCTGTCCCACCTAGGATTCTGCCCCTCTTCACCACAGCACCTTTCAGGCAGGAATGTCTCTCACTGGAGCAGATTTCTAAGGGTTCTGCTTTTTTGTGCTCAGAGGCTATATCACTTTCCAGTAGCTGGCTTTTGGAGGCTCCCTTCCCTGCCTTTTGTCTTCCGATATATCCCATCAGTTTCACTTCTCCACACTCCTACCTTGCAAAAAGTGGTTGCTTTTCTATTTGTAGAATTCCAGCAATTATTTTCTTACACCTCAGTTGAATTAATAGGTGCTTAGAATGATTTGATAGTTATCTATCTTAATTCAGGGAACCAGATGAAATGAGATCCCCTACTCTTCCACCTTCTTTCCTCTCTGAGCAATACTTCCCATTTTTGAAAATGGGAAGATCTGTTTGGGCTATCATACAGGTGAAGAAATGCTTTGACAACACTATTTTGACTTCTCTCTAAGATGATATTGAAATATCTTGAGTCTTAAGGTAATCAGATAAGAAGATTGATGCCTTCTTTTTTCTGATTATCTGACCTCTTTGCCTAACCCCTAATTCTGAATCTTTCATTAAAATTTCTTAAGCATTGTTTGCAATGACAAGGATGGAGCTAAGAGTGTATTATGCTAACTGAATAAGTCAGTCAGAGAAAGACAAATAAATGATTTCATTCATATGTGGAATTTGTGAAAGAACAAATGAATGTGTGGGAAGGGAGAAAAAAAGAGAAGGAGAGAGGAGAGGGAAACCATAAGTGCCTCATAACAATAGAGAACAAACAAGGTTGTTGGAGGGAGGTGGGTGGGGGATGGGCTAATAAGGAAGTCAGTTGCTATGATGAGTACTGTGTATTATATGTCACTAATGAATCACTAAATCTTACTCCTGAAACCAATATTACACTATGTGCTAACTAACTAGAATTTAAATAGAAATTTGTAAGAAAAGAATTTCTTAGGCATTACTATAATGAATATTTTTGTAGATTTAAAGTACATTCATCTTTTTTATTTCATTTCAGGTTACTTTCAGGGGTAAAAAAGCTCTTTATATTTCAGTTGACAGATGGGAAGGTAACTGTGAGAAACAGTATTATAGTAACTCATTTGACACATGTAAGTTATTTGTATTTATCGTAATTAATATTAAATAATAAGATTTATGTAAACCATGGTTCTGTAACTTTAAAACATTTTGCAATATTAAAATTAATTATTAAATATACTTAAGATCCAAAAGGCAAAATTAAATTGTGCTGCTTTACAGTGCTAGGGAATTCTTTAATATTTTTGTTATAGTTACATTTAGTTTCATTTTGTGTTTTCTCTTTTTTAATTCTGTCAATTCTGTATTGGGAAGCTGTATACTATAAATTTTTGCTTGTGGTACATTTATTTACCTTATATGTGTTTTTTAAAAGTATAAGCCAGAATTCTGTATTCTGTAGAAATTAATGCTTACATTATTTCCTTTGAGTATAGAACTATTTATTTTCTTATACTAAGCATGTTATTTAAAACAGTCACAAAATATTTTAGTGAAAGAGTATGTATATGAATGTTTATAGAAGACTTCAAATGTTTGTGGTTTGCTTCTGTTATAGAGCTGTTTACTATCAGTGCTAGAACAAATAGCAGCATATGGCCAGGTTGTGTTTCGACTTCAGGAGTTCATCGATGAAGTTATGGGGCACAGCTCTGAAGGCATGTTACCTGGAAATGGTTCTCTTCCTAAGAAATTGACTGAAGCTCCCTTTAGAACGTACCAGGCTTTCATGTGGGCCCTATACAAATACTTCATTAGTTTCAAAAAGGAACTTACGGACATTGAGAAGTACATCATTAATAATGGTATTTCAATTTCCTTCCCTTTTGCTCATAAGACAAATAAGTCATACTTTGAATGCCATCTACATTATTAATTGACACAATGTTTGTAAATAACATAACAAATAAGTAATAGTCATGATCATTTTAAATCATTTTAAGTGTGTATTTTAAGCCATTCGTTCTCTAAAAATCCAAATAGTACAGAAAGTTTACAGTGAAAATTATTCTTCCTATGCTAGTTCTCCAGCCAAGTGCTAAGTTGCTCTCCCCAGAAGCAACCAAGTCATAAGTTTCTTTTGCATCCTTCCAGAAATAACGTAAACATATGCAAGCAATGCATATTCAAATATACATACCTAGTAGTCTGTTAATGTCTCTCTTCAAATTATTGTCTAATTTAAATTTTGAGGATTATACCATACAAAAATGGGAAGAGCCTCCTCATTCTTTTTTACAAATTGAGTATTTAATTGTGTGACTATATCGTAGACCAGTACTCTTTTGATGAACATTTAAGTTGTTTCTGATCTTCAATTGCCAGCAGTGTTATAGTGATAACCACTTACATGTAAGTAATTGTATACATGTGCAGCAAGTTATAGCATAAATTCTTTCTTTCAGTATATTTTTAAAATTTTGTTTTATTTTTTTATGTTATGTTCGTCACCATACAGTACTTCATTCATTTTCGATGTAGTGTTCCATGATTCATTGTTTGCGTATAACACCAAGTGCTCATTACCATAAGTGCCCTCCTTATTACCCATCACCGGGCTACCCCATCCTCCCACCCCCCTCCCCTCTGAAACCCTCATATTGTTTCCCAGAGTCCATAGTCTCTCATGGTTCATCTCCCCCTCTGATTCCCCCCCTTCTTTTTCCCTTCCTTCTCCTAATGTCCTCCATGCTGTTCTTTATGTTCCACATATAAGTGAAACCATATTGTCTTTCTCTGCTTGACTTATTTCACTTAGCATAATCCCCTCCAGTTCCATCCATGTCGATGCACATGATGGGTATTCATCCTTTCTGCTGGCTGAGTAATATTCCATTCTGTATATGTACCACATCTTCTTTATCCATTCATCTGTTGAAGGGCATCTCGGCTCCTTCCATAGTTTGGCTATTGCGGACATTGCTGCTATGAACATTGGGGTGCATGTGCCCCTTCTTTTCACAACATCTGTATCATTGGGGTAAATACTCAGTAGTGTAATTGCTGGGTTGTAGGGTAGCTCTATTTTTAACTTTTTGAGTTAACTCCACAGTGTTTTCCACAGTGACTGTACCAGCTTGCATTCCCACCAACAGTGTAAGAGAGTTCCCCTTTCTCCATATCCTCTCCAACATTTGTTGTTTCCTGCCTTGTAAGTTTTTGACATTCTAACTGGTCTAAAGTGGTATCTCAATGTGCTTTTGATTTGAATTTCCCTGATGGCTAATGATGTCTAACATTTTTTCATGTGTCTGTTAGCCATTCGTATGTCTTCTTTGGAGAAGTGTCTGTTCATGTCTTCTGTCCATTTCTTGACTGGATTATTTGTTTTTGAGTATTGAGTTCGAGAAGGTCTTTATAGGTCTTGGATACCAGCCCGTTATCTATAGTGTCATTTGCAAAGATCTTCTCCCATTCCATGGGTTGCCTGTTTGTTTTGTTAACTGTTTCCTTTGCTGTGCAGAAGCTTTTTATCTTGATGAAGTCCCAAAAGTTCATTTTCTCTTTTGTTTCCCTTGCCTTTGGACACGTATCTTGAAAGAAGTTGCTGTGGCCAATGTTGAAGAGGTTACTGCCTGTGTTCTCTTCTAGGATTTTGATGGATTCCTGTCTCAGATTGAGGTTTTCATCCATTTAGTTTATCTCTGTATGGTGTAAGATAATGGTCGAGTTTCATTCTTCTATACATAGCTGTCCAATTTTCCCAGCACCATTTATTGAAGAGACCTTTTTTCCATTGGATATTTTTTCCTGCTTTGTCGAAGATTAGTTGACCATAGAGTTGAGGGTCCATATCTGGTCTCTCTATTCTGTTCCATTGATCTATGTGTCTGTTTTTGTGCCAATACTATCCTGTCGTGGTGATCACAGCTTTGTAATACAGCTTGAAATCAGGCAACGGTTGAAACGGAGTCCCCCAATCCATCTCTTTCTGTCTTCCTCAATTTCTTTAATAATTTTTCTGTAGTTTCTAGAGTATAGATCCTTTACCTCTTTGGTTAGGTTTATTCCTAGGTATCTTACGGGTTTTGGTGCTATTGTAAATGGAATCTATTCTCTAATTTCTCTTTCTACAGTTACATTGTTAGTATATAGAAGAGCAACTGATTTCTGTGCATTGATTTTGTAACCTGCCACATTACTGAATTGCTGTATGAGATCTAGTAAATTGGGGCAGAGTCTTTTGGATTTTCCACATAAAGTATCAGGTCATCTACAAAGAGAGAGAGTTTGACTTCTTTGGCAATATGAATATCTTTTATTTCTTTTTGTTGTCTGATTGCTGTTGCTAGGACTTCTAGTACTATGTTGAACAATAGTGCCTAGAGTGGGCTTCCTTGTCATATGCCTGATCTTAACGGAAAGGCTCTCAGCTTTTCCCCACTTGAGAATGACATTTGCCGTGGACTTTTCATAGATGGTTTTATGAATTTGTGGAATGTTCCCCTGTCCCTAAAATCTGAAGAGTGTTAATCAGGAAAGGATGCTATATTTTGTCAAATGCTTTTTCTGCATCAATTGAGAGTATCATATAGTTCTTGTCTCTTCTCTTATTAATGTGTTCTGTTACAATGATAGATTTGTGAATGTTGAACCACGCTTACATCCCAGGAATAAATCCCACTTGGTTATGGTGAATAATCCTTTTTTTTTTTTTTTTAAAGATTTTATTTATTTATTTGACAGAGAGAGAGAGAGAGATCACAAGTAGGCAGAGAGGCAGGCAGAGAGAGAGGGGGAAGCAGGCTCCCTGCTGAGCAGAGAGCCCAATGCGGGGCTCGATCCCAGGACCCTGAGATCATGACCTGAGCCGAAGGCAGAGGCTTTAACCCACTGAGCCACCCAGGCGCCCCGGTGAATAATCCTTTTAATGTACTGTTGGATCCTATTGGCTAGGATCTTGTTGAGTATTTTAGCATCCATGTTCATCAGGGATATTAGTTTGTAATTCTCCTTTTTGATGGGTTCTTTGCCTGGTTTTGGGATCAAGGTAATGCTGGCCTCATAGAACAAGTTTGGAGGCTTTCCTTCTGTTTCTATTTTTTGAAACAGGTTCAGTAGAGTAGGTATTATTTTTTTCTTTAAACATTTGGTAGAATTCCCCAGGGAATCCATCAGGTCCTGGACTCTTGTTTTTTGGGAGGTTTTTGATCACTGCTTCATTTTCATTACTGATTATTGGTCTATTCAGATTATCAATTTCTACCTGTTTCTGTCTAGATAGTTTATAGGTTTCAAGAAAGACATCCATTTCTTCTAAGTTGCTTAATTTATTGGCATATAGTTGTTGATAATAATTTCTAATGATTGTTTCTGTTTCCTCGGTGTTAGTTGTGATTTCTCCCCTTTCATTCGTAATTTTATTAATTTGGTCCTTTCTCTTTTCTTTTGGATAAGTCTGGCCAGTGGTTTATCAATCTTATTAATTCTTTCAAAGAATCGGCTTCTAGTTTCATTGATGTGTTCTGTATTTCCGGTTTCTAATTCATTGATCTCTCCTCTGATCTGAATTATATCTCTTCCTATGGGTGGCTTAGGCTTTGTTTGTTGTTCTTTTTCCTGTTCTTTAAGGTGTATGTTAGTTTGTGTATTTGGGATTTTTCTATTTTTTGAGTTAAGCTTAGATGGCTATGTATTTCCCCCTTAAGAGTGCCTTTAGCGTATCCCATAGGTTTTGGACTGATGTGTTTTCATTCTCATTGGTTTCCATGAATTGTTTTGAGTTCTTCTTTAATTTCCTGGTTGACCCAACATTGTTAACCATGATGGACTATAGTTTCCAAGTGTTTGAATTTCTTCCATATTTTTTCTTGTGATTGAGTTCCAGTTTTGAAGCATTGTGGTCTGAGAATATGCAGGGGATAATCTCAATCTTTTGGTATCGATTGAGACCGGATTTGTGACCCAGTATGTGGTCCATTCTGGAGAAAGTTCCATGTGTGTTCGAGAAGAATGACTATTCTGTTGTTTTGGGGTGGAATGTTCTGTATATATCTGTGAAGTCCATCTGGCCCAGTGCATCATTCAAAGTTCTTGTTTCTTTGTTGATCTTAAGCTTAGATAATCTGTGTATTGCTGAGAGTGGAATGTTGAGGTCTCCTACTATTAACGTATTATTATCAATATTTTTCTTTGCTTTGGTTAACAGTTGGCATATGTAGTTGCCTGCTCCTGTGTTGGGGGCATAGATATTTACAACTGTTAAGTCTTCTAGTTGGATAGACCCTTTAAGAATGATACAGTGTCCTTCTGTATCTCTTACTACAGTCTTTAGCTTAAAATGTAATTTGTCTAATATGAGAATTGCTACCCCAGCTTTCTTTTGTGGTCTGTTGGCATGAAAGATGGTTCTCTATCCCTTCACTTTCAGTCTGAATGTATCTTTTGGTTCAAAATGAGTCTCTTGTATAGAGCATATGGATGAGTCCTATCTTTTTTTTTTTTTTTTTAAAGATTTTATTTATTATTTATTTGACAGAGAGAGAGATCACAAGTAGGCAGAGAGGCAGGCAGAGAGAGAGGGGGAGGCAGGCTCCCTGCTGAGCAGAGAGCCCGATGTGGGGCTCGATCCCAGGACCCTGAGATCATACCTGAGCCGAAGGCAGAGGCTTTAACCCACTGAGCCACCCAGGCGCCCTGAGTCCTGTCTTTTTATCTCGTCTTCAACCCTGTGCCATTTCATGGGAGCATTGAGGCTGTTCACGTTGAGTGATTATTGAAAGATATGATTTTATTGCCATCATGTTGCCTGTGAAGTCCTTGTTTCTATAGATTGTCTCTGTAAATCTGATCTGTGTTATTCTGGGTGGGGGGGTCTTTCTTTTTTTCTAGAACCCCCTCAATATTTCTTTATTTTTTATTTTTTTTTATTTATTTTTTTTTATTTCTTTTCCCCCTCAATATTTCTTGCAGTGCCGGCTTGGTGGTCACATATTCTTTCAGTTTCTGCCAGTGTTGGAAGCTCCTTGTCTCTCCATCCATTCTGAATGATAGCCTTGGTGGATAAAGTATTCTTGGCTGCATGTTCTTCTCATTTAGTACCCTGAATATGTCTTGCCAGCCCTTTCTGGCTTGCGAGGTCTCTTTGGACAGGTCTGACATTATCCCGATGTTCCTCCCTCTGTACATAAGAAGTATCTTTCCCCTAGACACTTTCAAGATTGGTTCCTTGGATCTAAGATTTGCAAATTGTACAATTATATGTCAGGGAGTCGGTCTGTTCTCATTGATCTTGGGAGGGGTCCTCTCTGCTTCTTGAATAAGAATGCTTGTTTCCTTCCCCAGATTAGGGAAGTTCTCAGCTATGATTTGCTCGAATATATCTTCTAGACCTCTCTCTCTCTCTCTCTCTCTCTCTCTCCACCCCTCAGTGATCCCAGTACTTCTGACATTGGGACGATTTACTGCATCATTTATCTTTCAGTCTGATCTCTTGGGCTTTAATCTGTTTTTCCCATGCCTCCTCGGTTTCCTTCTTTTCTGTCATCTTATTTGCTAGCTCACTAATTCGTTCTTCTGCCTCATTTACCCTGGCAATCAGAATATCCAGTTTAGAGTGCATCTCATTCATAGGATTTTAAGTTCAGCCTAATTAGATCTCATTTCTGCCCTTAAAGATGCTATATTATCACTAATATTTTTCTCAAGGCTGGATATTGACTTCATAACTGTTACTCTGAAGTCTATTTCTGACATCTTGCTTATATCCATATCCATTCGGTCTGTGGCAGAGGCCACAGTCTCTGATTCTTTTCTTTGTTGGGGGTTCCTCCTCTTAGTCATTCAGTTGGGGGGTGGTTGTGGGAATGTACAGACTCCAAAGTATTAACCATGATACAATCAAGATGCACCTCTTTTATAGGTACCTTAGGGCTGTTGTCGTCTTATTCTTCCAGCCTGTCTTCTGGGCGGGGGGCCTGCTACACTGTTACTCAGTCAACCCTGCTTGGGCATACTTGCCTTGCCCCCTGTTGAGGGGGCCGGGGAGGGGAGCCCTCGGTGAAAACCATTTTTTTGAGGGGTTTTTGTTCTCTGGTGGCGTTCTTTCCAGAGCCAGAGCGTAAGTGACCACATTCAAACCTCTGTCTCAGAACAGAGAAATCTCAGTGTGCTCTTCACTGAGATCGCCAGGCCACCCTATCTCCCTTTCTGTCTGTGCTGCTAAAAAACCACATGCTCTCCGGTTGTGCATCCCACAGCAACACTCCCAGCGGTGGAACCCATGTCTAGGCCCATCTCTGCCCTTTGTACTTCTAAAACCACAGGCTGCCCAGGTTTGCATGGGCGCACCCACAGCTCCTAGATCCTGTCTGGGGGCTGCACTAAAGTCCTTTCCCCACCATTACTGGTCTGCAAGTCTGTGCCTGGTCCCCAGTACAAGAGGCTCTTGCACTTTGGTGTTATATCCCTCCCCCTTCTATTTATCTTCCAATATTTACACATAGAATCGTGGCTCCCTGCTTCATACCTCGAGACCATGGGAGATATTCTGTTTGTAGAGATCTAGATATATATTCTTACATGTCAGGCTGATTTCATGGGTGTTCAGAATCGTTTGGTAGATATCCAGCTAAATTCAGGGGACCAGTTGAAATCAGAACCTCTAGTCCTCCTCCATCTTTTCCCATCCCTATAGCATAAATTCGTAATGGAATTCCTATGTTATGTGATGGCATGTGATACGTGTGTGTGTGATGGCATGTGTGATTTTGATAATATTGTCACATGGTTCTCCATAGAGAATAGTTGCCAGCGATGTATATGAATATCTGTTTCCTCACACTCTTGCCAACGAATGGTGTGTTATCAACAGTGTGTTATCAAACAAGTATAAAATATTAACCAGTGTCAGCTTCCCCCTGCCCTCTACTTTCATTTTCAACTACTACAAAAAATAGTACCCAGAAGTCCCAGGTTCCTATCACCTAACTTCACCCAATAATTCCCACCTTAACATAATTATATTATGTTATCCAAAGTAGGAAATAGACATTGACACAATACCTTCATTGTTCTGCAGATCTGACATGAGTTTCACCAGTTTTACAGGTACTTGCTATTTTGTGGGGAGGGGAGTAATATCTTCATGTATAGTTCTGTGACACTTTATCACATGTATATATTTGTATATCCTCTTCCATCTTCAGGATACAGAGTTCTGCCATCCCCAGGAAAAAACTTATTCTTGTTCCCCTTTGTAGTAACCACCCCCTCACTAATAAAGTAGCCCACTGAAGTCTGTTTTTTATTTGCCCAGTGTAGTTTTAATTTGTTTTCTTTTGTTATAATTGAGGATGAATCATTTTAATTTCCTCTCTCCTTAACTCTCAGTTCCTTTACACATTATTTTTCTTCTGAGCTGTTTTTTCTTTCTTTAGGGAAATTAGCTCCTTATGATATGAGATTAAAACCCACCACCGTCCAGTTTGCCATGTCTTTCCATAAGTGACTTAGCATTTATATCACATTCTCAATGCAGATATTCTACCTTGCTAATGAGTTTGATTTCTTAATATTTTGCAGACACTACGATAACTCTTGCAATAGTGGTGGACAAGTTGTCACCTCGACTGGCTCAGCTCAAGGTTCTGCATAAAATATTTAGTACTGGAGTAGCAGAAGTTCCACCTGATACTCGAAATGTTGTTCGGGCATCTCACCTGCTCAATACACTGTACAAGGCCATTCTTGAATATGACAATGTTGGAGAAGCCTCTGAGCAAACAGTATGTAAGACCTTCGTCCTAAGTTGTATGACTCCATTTTGTTCAGCCGAAGGAGTGGTGGATAGCCTATTATAGCTCTTTGTAAAAATAGTGCTTAAATCACGCTGTTTCAGACAGCTGTTCAGATTTTTTAAATTAGCTTCTAAATTCAAGGCTACAAGAAATCAGCTTCTTGGCTTTAATCACAGAATTAATGGGGCGGATGCAACAAGGACAAAGCAAAACATAAAAGCAATATATGAAAAATACCTATCTGACTTATATAGATACTTTCAATAGCTCTTTTTTCAATAAAAATACAAATCTATTATATAAGGTATCTAGAGTAGTCGAATTCATAGAAACAGAAAGAATGGTTCTGCCACAGAGTGGGGAGAGGAGAAGAGGAAAGATGTTTAATAGGTACAGAGTTTCAATTTCTCAGCATGATGCCAGAGATCTGTTTTCACAACAATGTAAATATACTTAACACTACTGAATTGTACACTTAAAAATGCTTAAGATAGTATATTTTTGTGTTACTTTTTTTTGCCACAATTTAAGGAAAATGCAAGAGAAAGTAATCTAGAAAGCTGCATATTTGTTTGGTACACATTTTAGGTCTTTCCCTGTTTGTTGATGTAACTTTGTTTTCTCACCATTTTGGTACTGCGCTTCAGTATAAAACAGGTTGATTTCTTTCAACTATGCAGTTTTTTTCCTACTAGGAACTATACTAGAATGAAGTCATTTCCTCATTCTTTTTTTTTTTCTTCTTTTTTTTTTTAAGATTTTATTTATTTGTCAGAGAGTACAAGCAGAGGGAGAAGGCAGGCAGAGGGAGAGGGTGAGGGATGCAGAGGCAGAGGGAAGCAGACTCTCTGGCTGAGCAAGGAGCCCGATATGGGACTTGATCCCAGGACCCTGGGATCCTGACCTAAGCCTAAGGCAGCCACTTAACTGACTGAGCCACCCAGGCATCCCTCGTTTCCTCATTCTTTTTTTTTTTTTTTTAAGATTTTCTTTATTTATTTGAGAGAGAGAGAATGACAGAGAGAGTATGAGAGGGGAGAAGGTCAGAGAGAGAAGCAGACTCCCCATGGAGCTGGGAGCTTGATGCAGGACTCAATCCTGGGACTCCGGGATCATGACCTGAGCCAAAGGCAGTCGCTTAACCAACTGAGCCACTTAGGTGCCCTCATTTTCTCATTCTTAATGGACATTTTGCTAATAGCATACATTAGATAGGATAGCTATACCTGAGTTTGGATTATCCAGCTTAGAACTGTTATCCCTCTTTAACTTTCACTCTCAAGAGAATCCTGGTATGGACTACAGACAATGTGGTCATCTCATATTTAGGTGAGTTTTCATAAGGATTTTATAGGATATGTTTTGGATTTGTAATTTCTTTGTGTCAAAAAACAGAAATGTGATCACCTTTTTTTTTTTAAAGATTTTATTTATTTATTTGACAGAAAGAGAAAGATCACAAGTAGGCAGAGAGGCAGGCTCCCCACTGAGCAGAGAGCC
>CM052896.1:23333051-23360096 GCA_028534135.1 Potos flavus | reverse complement strand
AACATTGGGGTACATGTGACCCTTCTTTGTACTGCATCTGCATCTTTGGGGTAAATACCCAGCAGTGCAATTGCAGGGTCATAGGGTAGCTCTATTTTTAATTTCTTGAGGAATCTCCACAGTGTTTTCCAAAGTGGCTGCACCAACTTGCATTCCCACCAACAGTGGAAGAGGGTTCCCCTTTCTCCACATCCTCTCCAACATTTGTTGTTTACTGTCTTGTTGATTTTGGCCATTCTAACTGGTGTGAGGTGGTATCTCAGTGTGGTTTTGATTTGCATCTCCCTGATGGCTAATGATGAACATTTTTTCATGTGTCTGTTAGCCATTTGTATGTCTTCTTTGGAGAAGTGTCTGTTCATGTCTTCTGCCCATTTTTTGATGTGAATATCTGTTTTTTGAGTGTTGAGTTTGAGTTCTTTATTGATCTTAGGTATCAGACCTTTGTCTGTAATGTCAGTTGCGAATATCTTCTCCCATTCCGTGGGTTGCCCGTTTGTTTTGTTGACTGTTTCCTTTGCTGTGCAGAAGCTTTTTATCTTGGCGAGGTCCCAAAAGTTCATTTTCACTTTTGTTTCCTTTGCCTTTGGAGACATGTCCTGAAAGAAGTTGCTGTGGCCGATGTCGAAGAGGTTACTGCCTATGTTCTCCTGTAGGATTTTGATAGACTCCTGCCTCACGTTGAGGTCTTTTATCCATTTCGAGTTTATCTTTGTGTATGGTGTAAGAGAATGGTCAAGTTTCATTCTTCTACATATAGCTGTCCAATTTTCCCAGCACCATTTGATGAAGAGCCTTTTTTTCACTGGATATTTTTTCCTGCTTTGTCAAAGATTATCTGACCACAGAGTTGCAGGTCCATATCTGGGCTCTCTAATCTGTTCCACTGGTCTGTGTGTCTGTTTTTGTGCCAGAACCAATACCATGCTGTCTTGGTGATCACAGCTTTGTAGTAAAGCTTGAAGTCAGGCAATGCGATACCCCCAGCTTTGTTTTTCTTTTTCAACATTTCCTTAGCAATTCGGGGCCTTTTCTGGTTCCATACAAATTTTAGGATTGTTTGTTCCAGCCCTTTGAAAAATGCCGGTGGAATTTTGATCTGGATGGCATTGGAAGTATAGATTGCTCTGGGCAGTATAGACATTTTAACAATGTTTATTCTTCCGATCCATGAGCATGGAATGCTTTTCCACCTTTTTGTGTCTTCTTCAATTTCTTTCATGAGTGTTCTGTAGTTCCTCGAGTACAGATCCTTTACCTCTTTGGTTAGGTTTATTCCCAGGTATCTTATGGTGCTTGGTGTTATTGTAAATGGAATGGATTCTCTAATTTCCCTTTCCATATTTTCATTGTTAGTGTATAGGAAAGCAACTGATTTCTGTGCATTGATTTTGTATCCTGCCACATGACTGAATTCCTGTATGAGTTCTAGTAGTTTGAGAGTGGAGTCTTTTTGGTTTTCCATATAAAGTATCGTGTCATCTGCGAAGAGAGAGAGTTTGACTTCTTCTTTGCCAATTTGAATACCTTTTCTTTTTGTTGTCTGATTGCTGTTCCTAGGACTTCTAGTACTATGTTGAACAAGAGTGGTGAGAGTGGGCATCCTTGTGTTCCTGATCTCAAAGGGAAGGCTGTCAGCTTTTCCCCATTGAGAATGATATTCACTGTGGGCTTTTCATAGATAGATTTTATGATGTTGAGGAATGTTCCTTCTATCCCTATACTTTGAAGAGTTTTAATCAGGAACAGATGCTGAATTTTGTCAAATGCTTTTTCTGCATCGAGAGGACCATGTGGTTCTTCTCTCTTCACTTATTGATTTGTTCCTATCACATTGATTTGCAAATATTGAACCACCCTTGCATCCCAGGGATAAATCCCACCTGGTCATGATGAATAATCTTTTGAATGTGCTGTTGGATCCTATTAGCTAGGATCTTGTTGAGAATCTTGGCATCCATATTCATCAGGGATATTGGTCTGAAATTCTCCTTTTTGATGGGGTCGTTGCCTGGTTTGGAGATCAGGGTGATGCTGGCTTCATAGAAAGAGTCTGGAATTTTCCTTCTGTTTCTATTTTTTGAAACAGTTTCAGGAGAATAGGTAATATTTCTTCCTTGAATGTTTGGTAGAATTGCCCAGGGAATCCATCAAGTCCTGAGCTCTTGTGTTTTGGGGGAGTTTTTGATCACGGCTTCAATCTCGTTACTAGATACTGGTCTATTCAGGTTGTCAATTTCTTCCTGTTTCAGTCTTGGAAGTTTATAGGTTTCCAGGAATGCATCCATTTCTTCTAGATTGTATAACTTATTGGCATATAACTGTTGATAATAATTTCTGATGATTGTTTCTATTTCATTTGGATTAGCCGTGATGTTTCCTCTTTCATTCATAATTTTATGAATTTGGGTCCTCTCTCTTTTCTTTTGGATTGATTTGTCCCGTGGCTTATCAATCTTATTGATTCTTCAAAAAACCAACTTCTGGATTCGTTGATGCATTCTACTGTTTTTCTAGTTTCTAACTCGTTGATCTCTGCTCTAATCTTGATTATTTCTCTTCTTGTGCGTGGGGTTGGCTTAATTCGTTGTTGATTTTCCAATTCTTTAAGGTGTAAAGAGTTGGCGTATTCGGGATTTTTCAATTTTTTTGAGTGAGGCTTGGATGGGTATGTATTTCCCCCTTAGGACCGCCTTTGCCGCGTCCCATAGGTTTTGGACCGATGTGTCTTCATTCTCATTGGTTTCTGTGAGTTGTTGAAGTTCATCTTTGATTTCCTGGTTGATCCAAACATTCTTGAGCCACCGTCCCAGTGGCCCCTTGAGGGCCTCGCTAGCCTCTGCACCCTCGCGCAACCAAAGCCGCGAGGTCTAGGAAACTCGCTTCTGGTGGCTGCGGTTGCTGGGGCTGCTCTTCGGGCTCCAGGGCCGGGCTGGGTGTGCTCATATTCCTGCCGGAGATCGGCCACATTCTCTCAGGCGCCAGCTGGGAGCGCCCAGACCCTGTGGCAGGCGGCGGAAGTCCTGTGGTCCTAGAGACCACAGTCCGGGGCTCCCACCTGGTCTCTTAGGGGCTTGCGGGAGTGCACCCAGTATACGGAGTGGTGCACACAGAGAAAAGCTGCAGGCTCAAGGACCGCACCAGGCTCTCTAAGGCGCTTGCAGGAGTGCACCCCGCCCACGAAATGATGCAAGGAGCGGAAAGCTGCATGTTCATGAACACGGACTGGACCCCCACCCCCACCCCCGCCAGTCTCTCTTTGACGCGGGTGGTGTCCTTCCTGGGAATGTGGGCTTAGGCCCGTGCCCGTGCCCACCCACTTCCACTAGTTGCTCCTTAAGCTGTTTCGCTCTTTAAGTGTTTTTAACTGGACTCTAAGTTAATGCTGGTCCCCAACCACAGGGCACTTTCCTTTGGGGTATTACTGTCCTTGGGTCACTTCTGGTGGCTCCTTCCCCCTTCTGTTTATCCTCTGATATAGGTTCCAGTGTTCCCACTCTGCTTTACCTCTCCACTGCTGCCTTCTGCTCCTGTAGAGATCCAGAAGTGAAAAATCTTACTTCTCAGGCTGATTTCATGGGTGTTCAGCGTGTTCTGGTAGATACCAGCTCACTTTGGGGGACCGGTTGTAACAGGGTCTCCTACTTCTCCGCCATCTTCAAAAGTTTTTTTTTCACTACCAGCAGAAACTCATGAATTTGTTATTTGTAGTGTCACAGTCTATCGTTTTTCCTTTTTTGTTGCTCAGACTCTTCATTTTTACCCAGAGAGAACCTCTTCATATGACCCTAGTTATATCAGAGAGTGTCCTTACTTTTAGAACTAGTCAGATGTACAGGCTTGTCCTGTGCTCCTCCTGCCTTATGCCCGTACACCTCTCCCAGGAGCACTGGTCCCATCTATTTCGTGGCTTAAAAAGCCCTTTATCAGGTGCCAGAGTATTCATCAATATTGTATTGTCAGTACTACTGGGCTTTCTCAGTGGACAGAGAAATGAAATGTATAGGAAAAATAAATTAATTATGATTTCATATTGGTATTTCCAATTTATATTAAAGATTAGTTTTCATTTCTTTCCTTTGTATTTCTTCTCTTGAGTGCTTATTAACACACTGACATACCTAATGGTTTTATTTTAATTCTATAATATGTAATAGTTCCAAAGTAACAATAATAGCAATAAGCCCGCTGAGAGTTTAAATTACTGTTTGTGATTGTTTTCTTTTCCTATACTGTCAAATCATCAGAATACTCTATTTCAAGGTCATTTGGAATAATTCTCCATGTGATTATGCCACCAACTTAACATAGGGTCAAGTTCATTTGTTTTAGTTTATTTTCTACTTTTAGGAACTGCTTTTTTTTTTTTTCTTGATTCAAATTTGTTTCTTAATTATGTAAACAGCTGTATATTAAGTTAAAATCATTGGTACCATGGTACTTCTAGGGAGATCTGTCTTCTGTTCCTGTTCCTGCCCTTTTCCTCCCTTTTCTTTAAGCAACTATTGCATGTTATACAAAGGGGAACATGCATTGCCCACTCTGGCATCTGGTTTATTTTTCTTATGTTACTAATGTATCTCACACCCACTCCATTTATAAGCTAGAGAGCTTGTCCTTACTCCTTTACAGCTGACTGGCTTTCCACTGTATTCTTTCAGTCAGTTGTCTCATTGGTGGGCATTTGAGTTTCTGTTCTTCTGCTGTGCATATCTGCAATGACTTGTACATCCCACTTCATATTTTGCCAGTGTAACTTTGGAGTATATTCCTAGAATGGGATTGCTGGGTAAAAGGGTAAATGTGTGTATAGTTCTGCTAGCTGTTCCCAAATTTCTCTTCATGTGGGTTGTATTATTTCTGATTCCCACCAGCAATGAGTAGAGTGGCTTTCTCCACAGCCTTACCAACAGAATATCTTCTCAGACTTTTGGAATTTTGCCAGTCTGACAGGAAGCGGTATCTCAGTATAGTTTTAATTTACACTTTTCTAATTATGAGGGAGCTTTATCATCTTTCCATATGTTTATTTTTGAATTTTTTTTTAATGTGAACTAGCCATATCTTTTGCCACCATTTCTGTTAGTATCAGGTTATTGGTCTCTTGTTCTCTCCATTTTTAGAAGCTATTTATATTATATATGCTTCCCAATTAGACATTTGTCCTTTCATTCTGCTTATGGTATAATACTTTGTTGTTGTTGTTTTGTCATGTAGATCTTTTTAGTTCTATAACTTATCAGTCTTTTCTCTTACTACTTTTAGATTTTGAGTTAAGAAAGTTTTACTTGGGGCACCTGGGTGGCTCAGTTGGTTAAGCAGCATGACCTGCCTTCAGCTCAGGTCATGATCCTGGAGTCTTGGGTTTGAGTCCCACATCAGGCTCCCTGCTCAGCGGGGATTCTGCTTCTCTGATCGCTCCCATCTCTCTCTCTCTCTCGTTTTCCCTCTCTCTCTCTCTCTCAAATAAATAAAATCTTTAAAAAAAAAAATTTTACTTTTCCCAGGTTACAAAGAAATTCACCCATCTTTTCTTCTAATACTTCAATAGATTTTTTTACATTTGATATTGATCCACTTGGAATTTTTCCAGCTAAAAACATAAGAAATAGATCTAGTTTTGTCTTTTTCTTAATGACTATTTGGTTCCCATCACTTACTTCTTTTTTTCCCCATCACTTATTTCTTTAAAAAAACAATCCATCTTTCCTGCATTTATTTGACATGCCCCTTTACCATTAAATTTTCATATGTACTTAAGTATCTTCCTAGATTTTCCATTCTATTTCCCTGTTCTGTTTATTGATGTGCTGATAATATCCTGTTTTAATAATAGGGCTTTCCTGGCTATTCTTGTTTGTTTATTTTTCCAAATGTACTTTATTGTCAACTTGTCTAGCTCCACCAAAATAAAAACTTTGATGGTATTTTTATTGAGATTGCATTCTATTCATAGATTAATTCAGGAGAAATGAGCCACCTCCAGGGACCCCTTCTGCTGTGGCTTCCATATGTTGTAAGCAGCTGTCTGCATCCTCAGGCTTGCTGAGTCTGGCCCTCCAGGCTCCCTCTCAATTCCAGCATCAGTGCCAATGCTGCTCCCCTGCCCTGCCTAGTATCCCTGCCTTACAACGCTCCTATATTCCCACTGCTCTTTCTGTAGTCTCCCTGTGGGCCTCTTGCTTCCCACCTGCCTTTGGCACAGCTTCTCAGTGTACAGCCTCAGTACTCCTGCCTGGGACAGTTCTAGTCCCTAATAATGGCTTTAGTGACCCTTTATGACCTGCAGATCAGTACCTTTAGCCCAGGTGGCTGCACAGCCAGCAGCTTGTGGCTATACTCAGATGTCATGTATCCAAAACTGAGCTCATCATTGTCTCATCCCAAACAATCTTTTGTCTCTTCTCGTCAAGCACCATTGTTCATCCTGGTGCCCAAAGGCAGTGTGGCTCGCCCTAGATTCCTTCCTTTGCCCTAGCTCCCACACCTCCCTGTTGTTCAGTTCTGCCTTCTAGGTAATGTTTTCCCTTACCGCTCAGTGCTCACTCAAGAGCTCCTCCCTGACACCTCCTGTCTCTGTGTCTCAGCTTCATTCCCTTCCATTGGACCCCAACAGGGCCACCAGAGTGACTACAGTGATACCAGCAACTCCCTCCACCAGTTGTATTCAGGCTCCTCATCGGCTCCTTGTAACAGATGGGCTGAGCTCCTTCTCATGAGAAGGCAAGTTTTACTATCTGGCTCATTTCCCAGCCTCAATTCTAGTACGTGTACACATACAGACACATCATGTTCTCTCTCCTACCAAACTTTCCATTTCAGGAATTTGGAATATTTCTGGTTTGCTGAAGAGCTGTACTCTCCCTGCTTCATAGCTTCCTCCAGTTATGTGCTCTTCTATTTGCATGGCCTGGCAACAGTCTGCTCTCCTACAAAGTCCTGCTTGGCCTGGATTGGTGCAGTACCCTATGTCTGCTCTGGAATTTTCTCTGGACTATGAGCCCCTAGAAGGGGAGGGAGATTGACTTTCTATCACCTGCTTGGCATGATGACTGACAAGGTATTCCGTAAATGCTTACTAAGTACTCAGTGGAGGCACATAACTTACAAGCTAAAAAAAATTCTGACTAGTGCCTGTGACATGGAATGAATTGGCTAATTTATAAGTAACACACTGTGCTTTCCATCTCTGGTTGTAAGGCTGCCTCCCCACCTCTGTATTACACTTAAACCTTCCATGGTCTGCATCCTAGTTTCATCACTTGATGCCCCTGTAATTGTGGGAGAGTTACATCATTTCCCAGTCCACTTACAGGACTACTGTGAGGATTAAATGAATAAAGGCAGTTAAGTGCCCATGTGGTGCCTGGTGCAAAGATGTTTCCATGCACATTTGTAACTTCCTTCTATTGAGAGTCACATTCAAACCAGTGTTAGGAAAGAGTGGGTGAAGCAGTGTGTATACACTTCTGCTTTAGACGCAGGCCCCACTGCTGTTGACAGACTTGCACATACACTGTCCAGGGCAAGGAGAGCAGTCTCCCTCCACTGCCCTCAGCAGAGGGTCTATCTTTTGAGCCTATTGCCTGAATTTTATCAGAATTAAGCACCCAGCCTATTACCATCATATCTTCTTCCCTGACTTCATCTTTTTTCCTAACTTACTACATGTAAGTATCTCTTCTCTTTCATAGGTAAACCCATTATTAAAAAACTTGGCTCCTCTTACTTACTTCTAAAACCAAATTCCTGTTCTGGAATACATGCTAGAAAACCTTTATTGAAATATTTGCATTGCTTTTATGAACTGTGTCTTCTCTGAAATGTGATATAAATGTTAAAATGCTGGTGGTTTTTTAAGGAGTATTTTTATTTGAGCTTAGTACTTTCACAAACTAAAACTGAAATTTCTTTGTCTAGTCTGTCTATATCTTATGAAAATGTTGACACAACCAAGAAGAAACTCCCTGTTCATATCTTAGATGGTCTGACCCTGAGCTATAAGGTACGTGCTGATACATTTTGTAAGAACATTGTTTTCTATTAAAATTACAACATGCAAGTAATAGGTAGGTTACTTTCTACTCTAATTTTCTGTTCTTGTTTTCATAGATCCCATGGCCTGTGGATATTGTCATAAGTTTGGAATGTCAAAAAATTTATAATCAGGTGTTCCTTCTCTTATTGCAAATCAAGTGGGCAAAATATAGTCTGGATGTTTTACTATTTGGTGGTAAGATTTGTTTTCAACAGATAAATTATAATTGAATTTTAGCCCTGAAATAAAGAAATGGGTGATATTTGGTCATTTTTTATGTACACATAAGTGCCCAAATGACAAGTATTTATAGAAACAGTTTTACAGTTCTCAAAATTAACTTCCCTGAATGAAGTACCAGGGAATTGTACTGCAGTCAGTCTGAAATATAACAACTTGATGAGGAATTTAGCCAGAATAAATATTCTTAAATTATGCAAAAAAATTTAATGACAAAGTTTTGGGACTTGGCATTTAGGTTTTAATGACAGTGATAAGGGGAACTTTTTACTACTTTACCTTCCAGGACACTGAAGGTAGGGTCCCTAATGTGCCTCCTGTAGAGTGCCCTTTGGAGGTGATGACCACATCAGAAGTCCCACCCCTGTGCTGTGGCACAGGTGCGGTTTGAGGAGATGTTCTTCGCACTTACTTTGCTCTTTCAATCTTGTACAGAACTAGCTAGTACTGCTGGAAAACCACAACTCAGAGAAGGATTTTTACGTGACCAAAACACAACTGCACCGTTTGGACCACAAAAGGAATCAATAAGACAGCAGATTCATCGTATGTTCCTCTTGAGAGTAAAGCTCATGCACTTTGTGAACAGCTTACACAACTACATCATGACCAGGGTTTGTGTCTGGATTACTTGTGATATATTTTTATATGTATATATATATATATATATATGTATATCACAAAGTACTTGTAGACTGTAAATGTGAAAATAGTGCATATAAAATATTTGATAATAAAATAACATGATAGTGGGAGAAAATGTTTTTTTAAACATGCCAGAGCACATGTATCCAGAGACTTCTGTCCTTCCTGTCCAGCAGCCTCTTAGGATGGGCATACCCAGAGCTCCTCTTCTGGAATTGCCTTCAGAACTTGCAGTATAGTCTTTTAAAGTGTATCCGTGGTGACAGATCTGTCCCCGAAAAATGGCTTCAAATTTTAGTAACAGCCAAAAATCTGTCAGGCTAGTGTGGTGTGTAAGGAGGAAGATGCAGCGAGATTATATATTTTTTTCTTAGAAACAAGAAGCAACTCATTAAAAAGTAAATGAAACTGCTTTTCTTATACATCTTAAAACCGCATCTAGATTAAGTCTGAAAGAGGAGTTCAGATATTTGAACAATAGCAGAATTCTTGGAAGACAGTACTCATTTGAGATTTAAAATGGTTGCTTTAAAAAGAAAAACTTATTTGTATACAAGTTCTAAAACTTGTTTTATTTGGAAGAAGTGGGCCTTTGAAGCCTGTGTTTTAGACATGATGCATATGGCAGAGGTGCCTTCTGCTTACCATGCATTGGCTTTCAGAGACAGCCTTAAACTCTTAATTATTAAGAGTATATGGTAGGAGGTTAAGTTTTTGCTTCTTGTTTTCTAGTTAAAGTATGTCTATGCTCCTTTTAAAGAAAGATCATTATAAAAACATTGGAACTTCTAAAAACATATAAGTTCAGTTTACCTGATAATTTTAAAAAAATCAGTGTATTTTGTATGTGATTTGATGTACTTGCCCTTCCCCACCAGGAACAGTCTGTTATTCCAAAGTAAGACATTTATTTACTCTGCAAATGGATTTCCTAAAGAACTAGCCCCCACCAGTATTCTAGGATAAGAATGTCAGCCTTTAAAAAAGGTACTTTGTAAATTTTACAGATATAATTATTGAAGAAAGAATTTGAGATGAGTAGAAGAGATTGATAGAAAGTTTTGTGTCCAGCTTACAAATCCTCAAAGAAGTCTGTTGATTAAACTTTTCATCTTTCTCTTCAAGATTCTTCACAGTACAGGGCTGGAGTTTCAACATCAAGTTGAGGAAGCCAAGGATTTAGATCAGTTGATTAAGATTCACTATAGATACTTGTCAACCATCCATGATCGTTGTTTGCTGAGAGAAAAGGTATGTGAGATGTCATCTGCAGATTTGGCCACTGAGACAGGAATGAAGCTGGCCAAGGGAGGTTGTCTCTCCACTTCAGAATTTTATACTTATTAAGCAGAGTAGTCTATAAGGAATGACCAAATCAAGTTACAAATTTGTGCCATATTACTAGAAATTATATCTAAGAGAAACAGATGTGAACTGTATTATGATCATCTGCAACCTGCACTGCACTTAGATTCAATTGGAAGATTGTGTCTGCAGTTGTGGAATAATAGTGCTTTAGTCAGGAAGTGCAACCAATTTAGTGAGAATATGTGGGATTAAGTCAATTTAAAGCCATTGGATTACTTGCTCCCTTTTATTGGTGAATTTAAATGGCCATTCTAGAAAATAGTCACTTGCTCTGTTGGTCAGACTCCGCTGCTAATACTCCCTTATATCACAGGTGCATTAGATATGTGGCCTGATTCCAAGTGCACTATTCACAGCCTAGCAGCCTTCCAAATTATATTGAAGGCTGTCATTGCATTGATGAACTTTTTCTGTGACTCATGTAGATTAAATAAAAGTGTTGGTCTCAGTGTCCAAGCATAGTTACAGAGCCTGTGTTCTGTCTGTCTTTAATCTCCAGGTCAGTTTTGTGAAAGAAGCCATCATGAAGGTATTGAATTTGGCTCTCATGTTTGCAGAAGGTTGGCAAGCAGGTCTTGGGGCATGGCAGTAAGTATGTAGCTTATGGAACCTCTGTGTTCTGACCATTTCAGTTTTCCTTCCAAAACTGGCATTATGAATGACTGCTTTTCTGTGAGGGCTCACTGAAGAGTGGGGGGCATAAACTTTCAGCTCTGGGGCTAGAGAGTGGGGTGCCACCATTTTCATCCCCCACCTCCATTGGTAGTGAAAGCCTTCAGGGAACAAAACAGCACCGCAAAGTGGAATCCGGAGCCACTAACACTGAGCTTGGCCCCCTGGCAAGGGAGGTGCAATTTCACCACCACAGGGGCACCTGAGAATCAGCACAACAGGCCCCTCCCTGAGATGACCAACAGGAACAACCAACTAATACCAAAATCACTGATCATACAGAACTACAAAACTTCAGCTCTTGGGGAAAACAGTATATAGCATTTGCAGTTGTTTTATTATTTAGTCTTTCATTTTTATTTTTTCTCTATTTTCTTATTTTTTCAATTCTTTTTTTTAACTTTATATGTGTTTTATATATATATTTACTTTCTATACATTGTATATTTTATTTTACTTTATTTTTGCAAATATATATATATATATATATATGTTTTCCTTTCTTTCTTGTTTTGAAATCTAGTTTCTTTTAATAAGCAGACCAAAATAAACCCAGGATCTAGTATTTTGTTTCATTCAGTTCATTCGTGGTTTGATTTTTTTCTTATTTTGTCTTGTTTTTGTTTTCTTCTGGTTTGTTATTTTTTTTCCGTTGTTCTTGTTGGTATTGTTGTGTTTTCTCTTTCTTCTATTCTTTTCTGGACATAATGACCAGATGGAGAAATTCACCATGAAAGAAAGAACAGGGGGTAGCACTCAATGCATGGGATTTAAATATGGATATAAGTAAGATGTCTGAACTAGAATTTAAAGCAATTATAAAGGTACTGGCTGGGCTTGAAAAAACCCATAGAAGACACTACAAAATCCCTTACTGGAGAAATAAAAGCTAAAATTTAATCAGGCCTAAATTAAAAATGCTGTTACTGTGATGCAGTCAAAAATGGAGGGTGAATGAGGCAGAGGAGAAGTCAGTGATATAGAAGACAAAGTGATGGAAAATAAAGAAGCTGAAAAGAAGAAAGACAACTACTGGATCACAAAGGGAGACTGCAAGAAATTAACAATTCCATAAAGCAAAATAATATCCAGATAATAGGCATCCCCAAAAATGAAGAGAGAGAGGGGCAGAAGGTTTATTTGAACAAATTATAGCTGAGAACTTCCCTAATCTGGGAAAGAAAACAAGCATTGAAGTCCAGGAACCACAGAGAACCCCACCCTCAAAATCAATAAAAATAGGTTAACCCCTCAACATATAAT
This sequence comes from Potos flavus, assembly GCA_028534135.1. Classification (NCBI taxonomy): domain Eukaryota; kingdom Metazoa; phylum Chordata; class Mammalia; order Carnivora; family Procyonidae; genus Potos; species Potos flavus. Next base: position 23,347,870 of record CM052896.1, on the reverse strand, counting down.
AGTGAAGCTTTCAAATTTCAGAAATAGAGAATCCCGAAAGCCGCTCAGGACAAGAGGTTCTGAACCTGCAAGGGTAGAAACAAGGCTGGCAGCAGACCTGGGCACATAGACCTGGCAGTCCAGAAAGGACGGGCATGATATAATCAACATGCTAAATGAGAGAAATATGTAGCCAAAATACTTTATCCAGCAAGGTTGTCATTCAGAATAGAAGGAGAGATAAAGAGTATCCAGGAAAACGAAAACCAAAGGAATTTGTGAACACTAAACCAGCCCTGCAAGAAATATTAAAGGGAATCCTTTGAGCAAAGAGAGAGCCAAAACTAACAAAAACCAAAAAGTAACAGAGGCAATCTACAGGAACAGTGACTTTGCAAGTAATACAATGACACTAAATTCATATCTTTCAATAATTACTCTGAATGTAAATGGACTAAATATTCCAATCATAAGACATAGGGTATTAGAATGTATAAAAAAATAAGACCCATCAATATACTGATTACAAGAGACTCATTTTAGATCCAGCAACACCTCCAGATTGAAAGTGAGGGGGTGGAGAGCCATTTGTCATGCTAATGGGCATCAAAAGAAAGCCAGAGTAGTCATCCTTAGACAAACTAGATTTTAAATCCAATACTGGAATAAGAGATTAAGAAGAACACTATATTATAATTAAAGGGTCTATCCAACAAGAAGATCTATGCCCCTAACATGGCTGCAGCCAAACATATAAACCAATTAATAACAAAATTAAAGAAACACATTGATAATAATATAAAATAGTAGGGGACTTTAACACCCCACTCAAAGCAATGGACAGATCATCTAAGCAGAAGATCAACAAGGAAACAAGGGCTTTGAAAGACATAATGGACCAGATGGACTTCACAGATATATTCAGAGCATTTCATCCTAAAGCAACAGAATACACATTCTTCTCAAGTACACATGGAACATTCTCCAGAATAGATCACATACTGGGTCACAAATCAGGTCTCAGCCGGTACCAAAAGACTGAGATTATGCCATGCCTATTTCAGACCACAATGCTTTAAAACTTGAATTCAATCACCAGAGAAAATATGGAAGGAACACAAACACTTGGAAGTTAAAGAGCATCCTACTAAGGAATGAATGGGTCAACCAGGAAATTAAAGAATTTAAAAAACATGTGGAAGAAAATGAAAAATGACAGTTCACATATGCTTCAGATACAGCAAAGCCGATTGTAATAGTGAAGTATATAGCAATACAAGCCCTCTTCAAGAAGCAAGAAAAGTCTCAAATTCAGAACCTAACCTTACACCTAAAGGATCTGGGAAAAGAATAGCAAATAAAGCCTAAATCCAGCAGGAGACGAGAAATAATAAAGATTATAGCAGAAATCAATGACATAGAAATAAATAATAATAAAACAGATCAATGAAACTAGTAGCTGGTTCTTTGAAAGAATTAATAAGATTTATAAACCACTAGCCAGCTGATCAAAAAGAAGAGAAAGGACCCAAAGCAATAAAATCATGAGTGAAAGAGGAGAAATCAGCACCAACACTCAAAAAAACCAAACAATTATAAGAGAATATTGTGAACAACTATATGGCAACAAATTGGGCCCTCCGGAAGAAATGAATGCATTCCTAGAAACTTACAAACTACTAAAACTAAAACAGGAAGAAATAGAAAACCTGAACAGACCCATAACCAGCAAGGAAATTGAAGCAGTAATCAAAAATCTCCTGACAAAAAGAGAGTCCAGGGCCAGATGGCCTCCCAGCAGAATTCTACCAAACATTTAAAGAATTAATACCTATTCTTCCGAAGCTGTTTGAAAATAACAGAAATGGAAGGAAAACTTCCACACTCACTCTATGAGGCCAGCATTACCTTGATCCCAAAACCAAAGACCCCACCAAAAAGGAGAAGTACAGACCAAATCTCTGTTGAAGATGGATGCAAAAATTCTCACCAAGATACTAGCTAATAGAATCCAACAATACAAATAACACATTGTATGTTAATTTAAAAAAATATCATAAGAAAAAAAAGAATCCAACAATACATTAAAAGGATTATTTGCCAGAACCAACTGAGATTTATTCCTGGGCTGCAGAGGTTGTTCAACATTCACAAATCAATCAAGGTCATAAACCACATGAATAAAAGAAAAGACAAGACCACATGATCCTCTCAATTGATGCAGAAAAAGCATTTGACAAAATACAGCCTCCTTTCTTTATAAAAACCCTCAAAAAGTATTGATAGAGGGAACATTCCTTAACATACAAAAGACGCACAGCAAATGTCATCCTCAAGGGGGAAAACAGAGCTTTTCCTCTAGGGTCAGAAACACGACAGGAATGCCCATTCTCACCACTGTTGTTCAACATAGTACTGGCAGTCTTAGCCTCAGCAGACAACAAAAAGAAATAAAAGGCATCCAAATTGGCAAAGAAGTCAAACTTTCACTCACAGATGACATGATAATCTGATAATCTGTGTTGAAAACCTAAAAGACTCCACCCAGAAACTGCTAGGACTCATACAGGAATTCAGTAAAGTGGCAGGTTATAAAATCAATGTACAGAAGTCGGTTGCATTTCTGTATACCAACAATGAGAAGAAAGAGAAATCAAGGAATCGATCCCATTTACAATTGCACCAAAAACCATAAGATACCTAAGAATAAACCTAACCAAAAAGGAAAAGGATCTATACTCTGAAAACTATAGAACACTTATGAAAGAAATGGAAAAACATTCCATGCTCATGTATTGGAAGAACAAATATTGTTAAAGTCTCTGTGCTACCCAGAGCAATCTACACATTCAGAGCAATCCCTATCAAAACACCCCTTGCATTTTTCACAGAGCTGTAACAAACAATCCTAAAATTTGTATGGAAGCTAGAAAAGACCTTGAGTAGCCAAAGGAATGTTGAAAAAGAAAGCCAGAGCTGGAGGCATCACAGTTCCAGACTTCACACTGTATTACAGACTAATCGTCAAGACAGTATGGTACCACCATAAAAACAGACACAAAGATCAACAGAACAGAATAGATAACCCAGAAATGGACCCTGAACTGTATGGTCAACTAATCAACAAAGCAGGAAAGAATATCCAATGGAGAAAAGACAGTCTCTTCAATAAATGGTATTGGGAAACTTGGACAGCCACATGCAGAAGAATGAAACTGGATCACTTTCTTACACCATATACAAAAATAAACTCAAAATGGATGAAAGACCTAAATGTGAGACAGGAATCCATTGAAATCCTAAAAGAGGGGGCACCTGGGTGGCTCAGTGGGTTAAGCCTCTGCCTTCAGCTCAGGTCATGATCTCAGGGCCCTAGGATCGAGCCCCACATCGGGCTCTCTGCTCAGCAGGGAGCCTGCTTCCCACTCTCTCTCTCTCTCTGCTTACTTGTGATCTCTGTCTGTCAAATAAATAAATGAAATCTTAAAAAAAAAAATCCTAAAAGAGAACATAGGCAGCAACCTCTTGCTAGACATGTCTCCAAAGGCAGGGGAAACAAAAGCAAAAATGAACTATTGGGACTTCATCAAGATAAAAGGCTTCTGCACAGCAAAGGAAACAGTCAGCAAAACTAAAGGCAGCCTATGGAATGGGAGAAGATATTCACAAATGACATCAGATAAAGGGCTAGTATCCAAACTATAAGGAACTTATAGGGACACCTGGGTGGGTCAGTCAGTCAAGCGCCTGCCTTCAGCTCAGGTCATGATCCCAGGACACTGCTTCTCCCCTGCCTTCCGCTCCCACCTGCTTGTGCTCTCTCGCTCTCTCACTCTGTCTCTGACAAATAAAATCTTATTAAAAAAAAGAAAAAACTTATCAAACTCAACACCCAAAAAACAATCCAGTCAAGAAATGGGCAGAAGACATAAACAGAGATTTCTCCAAAGACATACAAATGGCCAGTAGACACAGGAAAAAATGCTCAGCATCACTCAGCATCAGGGAAATAGAAATCAAAACCACAGTGAGATACCACCTCACACCAGGCAGAATGGCTAAAATTAACCAGTCAGGAAAGAACAGATGTTGGCAAGTATGTGGAGAAAGGGGAGTCCTCTTACACTGTTGGTGGGAATTCAAAGTGGTGCAGACACTCTGGAAAACAGTAGGGAGGTTCCTCAAAAAGTTAAAATACAGCTACCCTACAACCCAGCAATTGTACCACTATGTATTTATCCAAAGGGTATAGACATCGTGATTTGAAAGGGCTCATGCACCCCAGTGTTTATAGCAGCAATGTCCACAATAGCCAAAATATGGAAAGAGCCCAGATGTCCATCAACAGATGAATGAGCAAAGAAGATGTGGTGTACACACACACACACACACACACACACAGAGTGGTATATTACTCAATCATCAAAAAGAATGAAATCTTGCCATTTGCAACAACATGTGGATGGAACTGGAAAGTATCATGCTAAGCAAAATAAGTCAGAGAAAGACAAATATCATATGATTTCACTCCTATGTGGAATTTAAGAAACAAAACATCCCCTGTGGATGAACTAGGGGAAAGGAAGAAAAAATAATAATAAGAAGAAAACAGAGGGAGGCAAACCATAAGGAACAACTACAGGGAACAAACTGAGGGCTGCTGTTGAGCAGGTGGGTTTAGGGATGGGGTAACTGGGTGATGTACATTAAGGAAAGGACTTGAAGTAAAGAGCAGTGGATGTTGTATGCAACTGAGGAATCACTAATTCTACCACAGAAACTAATAATACAGGGTATGTTAATTAAGTTGAATTTAAGTTAAAAAAAATTTTTTTAGGGGTCCCTGGGTGGCTCAGTTGGTTAAACCTCTGCCTTCGGCTCAGGTCATGATCTCAGGGTCCTGGGATCGAGCCCCGCATCAGGCTCTCTGCTCAGCAGGGAGCCTGCTTCCCCCTCTCTCTCTGCCTGTCTCTCTGCCTACTTGTGATCTCTCTTTCTCTGTCAAATAAATAAAATCTTAAAAAAAAAATATTTTTTTAAACTGGCTTTATTCTTGAAACCCTTTTTTGTAAAGTACATTCTGGGAGCCTTTTTACATCTTGGCAATATATTACATATCACTTATATTAAGGGAAGAGTTGAAGTTTTTCATTTTAACTAGGCAGCATCAAAAGTGTGCAGTTTATGAGTTGTAAAACAAATATCTGAAAATTTTAATTGGAACAAGTAGATATTCTTAGATTGCATTCATGTTTTCTTGTATAGGTTTTGTTAATTATGAACACTTTGAAACATATACACAAATAGAGCAAATTGCATAACAAATTCTGGGTGCCCATCCCCATCCATAACTTGCTGGATAATTTTAAAGCAAATTCTGGATGCCTCAGTAGAGTATTGTCCAGAATCATGTAGAAAGACAGATGTTGTAAAGTCAGAGGACAGCTGTGGATCCAGGAGCTTGCTCTTCATATCTAGAGTACCATCCTCTACTGTTAAATGTAAAGTTCAGTAGTTTGTCCCTGTCTTGTTCATAAAATTAATGTTAATGATAATGCCTCTGTCACTTCCCTAAAATGAAAGTGCAAGTCTGGTTGACCAGACTGTTGGAATAATAGCTTGTACTTGTCAGTAAGAAGGTGAGAATTCATGGTAGTGCTAATCAAAATTAAAACTTTAATCTGTGCTGTTTCAGAATGCTCTGAATGAAGAAACTATGAGTGTAGTTTAGAATTCTTAATTGCAGGATGGAAACAAAATCCTTACTTGCTTTGTTATGGCTGTCTCAAAGTATGTAAAGCACATTTTTCTTTCCATATCACTGTGAGTTAGAGGTGGAAATAATAACACTGCTGCATTTGCTTGGCTAAAATGGAATTATTTCAGTTTCTTCAACAAGTAAATTGTGAGAAAAGCAACAGGGAATGAGGAGGACTTCAGAAGCATTCTCAGCCATTATAGTTTATGGAAATTAATTGATCCCGATTCAGACTTACAGCAGAAGAGTGAAAAATTTCAAAAGCAATGTGAATTTTGAACACGGGTTATTTGATGATATTAAAAAACAGTTGTTAAATATTTTCAAGCAAATAGTATTGTGGCTATGTTTTAAAAGAAGTCTTTATCTTTAATGTATACACACTGAAATATTTATGACTGAAGGGCTGTGAGGTCTCAAATTTGCTTCTAAATGTGGTGGGGCTGAGCTGCACACAGAGCCTTTTGGCAGCAGATCACTTCTGAAGCTGGATGTGGGTGTGTGAGTGTCCTCTGCGCACTCTCCTATGTATGTTCCATATTGCCCATACATAATAAAGTTTTTATTTTTTATAACTTATTTAAATTCAATTAGTTAACATATAGTGTATCATTAGTTTCAGAGTTAGAGTTCAGTAACTCATCAGTTGCATATAACACCCAGTGCTCATTTCATCATGTGCCCTCCTTAATGTCTATCACCCAATTACCCCATCCCCCCATCCGCCTCCCCTCCAGCAATCCTCAGTTTGTTCCCTATAGTTAAGAGTCTCTTATGGTTTGTCTCCCTCTCTGATTTTGTCTTATTTGATTTTTCCCTCCCATTTTTTAGTAACTTTAAAATGTAGGGTTTTATATCTTTAATGTATTCATTGTTTCAAAAAGAAGATATGCAAATGAAGAATACAGAAATGTGTAATGGAAAAGGAAACATCCCCAGTCATCCCATCTTCAGAACTCAGTACCACCCAAAAAGAGCAAGTTTTATGTCATAATTACTTTTTCCTTCAAATATTTGGAAAGCTTCTATTTTAAGGTGGGGGAGGAAATTTTATATTCCATAATCTTTAGACTTAGGAAATTAAACTGAAGTACACTTGAAATTAATCCAAAGATATTTTGTAGCCTACCCTAAACCCTTTCTATACTTACTAAATTGAAATTTACTTTCTTTCCTAGAATGGAATCTATAGAGAAAATGGAGTCTGATTTTAAAAACTGCCATATGTTTCTTGTAACCATTTTAAACAAAGCTGTCTGTAGAGGATCCTTTCCCCATTGTGAGTATACCATGTTAAATTATTACTGCTCTTTTATTTTCTTGTAGCTAAGGCTACTGTTACTGTTTTGGAACTCATCTCATGAAGAATTAGAATTTTTCACCATTTCAAACCTGGAAAATTCCTCAGCAGTTGTGCCATGTTTTGACTTGTGTTTTCAGAATTACAATGTGATGAGTGGATATTAGATATAAAACACTGAGACTGAAGATACTACTTTTTAGTATATGATTTGTTACACTAGTGGATTTCTAGAACTCTTATTAAGTAAAGCAGATGGCACAATAGATCTCAGTCATATTTTACTATTATGTGTAGCTTTTGTAACTATTCCTTTTCAAAAGATAAGCATTGGGTTTTTTTTGGCAATTTCAAAAACTCCAGGAAAGTACAGGTGTAACAGTTCAAAATACCATGTGAGGCAGACAGGTCTGTGGATTGAGTCACAGGGAGAAGAGAGCTGTTTCATTTGTAGAAACAGAGGACTAAGTAATATCTCTTTGCACAGCTTTTTTTTTTTTTAAGTGTTCAGGATTAATCTCTTTCCTTTTTCTGCATATTCTAATTATGATGTACTAATTAAGAATAGCTGAACATTTTATAAAACACTATGTTAAAATGTGTTAGAGGAAACATTGACTTATTTGTCCATTTTTGCATTGGGTGATTGTTATGTAAATAGGATCCACTCATAGGTTAGAACATAGCATTTTGTTACGAACTGACTCCAGATTCTATGACATAGGGGACAACTGATTTGTTCAGTGAAATGCCAGATGTTCTGTTTTCAACATTAATTTGAAATACAAAATAAATCCTACTTTTTCAGTTTGTATTTAATAAGCCAATTATCATCTTTATTTACATTTAAAATAATAATTAAAAATTAGAAAGCCAAATACTTTCAGTTCTGAAATTATTGAAGCCTTATTTTCAAATATTTAAACCTATTTTTTAACCTTATTTTTATTCTTTCCACAGTGGAGTCTCTCGCACTGTCACTCATGGCTGGCATGGAACAAAGTTAAATATCTTTAATGTAGTAAATACCTAAGATTTGATCTTTATACATAAATAATTCCACCACATGCAGCTGAGAAATCAGAATCTCTATTTTGGTTCATTTTAAAAACTGTTGTCTATACTGTCTAGACAAGTACATTTGTAGGTGTTTTCTTTGGAGATTATTGGATAATATATAAGCTCATGTGTATAAAATTATATCAATAAAGCAAAATGTATATAAGCTGTTTATACTTATATGTCCTACTGTAAGATACATTTATGGTATTGATACCTTTAAATGTGAATTATGTCATTTTTGGAAATGCAGTTATTGATATTAAAAAGAAAACATTTTTAAATTCTTCTATTCTCCTTTTACATGGCCACAGAAACTTTTATATAGTTTTTCTTTGTTTTTGTTTTTATTTTTTTAGGTTTTATTTAAATTCAAGTAGGTTAACATGTACTGTATTATTAATTTCAGGGGTAGAATTTAGTGATTCATCACCCACAGCTCTACTTCAAGTGCTTTCCTTAATGCCCATCACCCAGTTCCCCATCCCTAAACCCACCACCCCTCCAGAAACCCTCAGTTTGTTCTGTATAGTTAAGAGTCTCTTATGATCCCTCTCTCATTTTGTCTTATTTTATTTTTCCTTCCCTTCCCTTATATTCATCTGTTTTGTTTCTTAAATTCCATGTAGGAGTGAAATCATATGGTATTTGTCTTTCTCTGACTGACTTATTTCCCTTAGCGTAATACCCTCTAGTTCCATCCACATGTCATTGCAAATGGCAAGATTTCATTATTTTTGATGGCTGAGTAGTATACCACTGTGTGTGTGTGTGTGTGTGTGTGTGTGTGTGTGTGTATATATATATATATATATACATATATATATATATACCACATCTTCTTTACTCATTCATCTGTCGATGGACATTTGGGCTCTTTCCATATTTTGGCTATTGTGGACATTTCTGCTATAAACATTGGAGTGCATGTGCCCCTTTGAATCACTATGTCTGTACTCTCTGGATAAATATGTAGTGGTGCAACTGCTGGGTCATAGGTTAGCTCTATTTTAACTTTTTGAGGAACCTCCATACTGCTTTTCCAGAGTGTTTGCACCAATTTGCATTCCCACCAACAATGTAAGAGGATTCCCCTTTCTCCACATACTTGCCAACAACTTTCCTGAGTTGTGATTTTAGCCATCCTGATCAGCTCCTAGTTTCATTGATCTTTTCTACTGGTTTTTGTTGTTGTTGTTTCTATTTTTTTTTTTTAACATTTATTTATTTGAGAGAGAAAGCACAGTGGGGAGGGGCAGAGAGCGAGGGAGAAAGAGTCTTAAGCAGACTCCTCACTGAGCACAAATCCCAATGCAGAGCTCAATCTCAAGATCCCGATATCACGACCTTAGCCTAAACCAAGAGTCGGACATTTAACTGACTGTGTCACCCAGGAACCCTTCTATATCATTTATTTCTGCTCTATATTTATTTCCCTTCTCCTGGCTTTAGACTTTATTTGCTGTTCCTTTTCTAGCTCCTTAATGTGTAAGGTTAGGTAGTGTTTGAGACTTCTTGCTTCTTGAGGAAGGCCTGTATTACAATATACTTACTCTTAGGGCCACCTTTGCTGCATCCCAAAGGTTTTGGACTGTTGGGTTTTCATTCTCATTTGCTTCCATGTATTTTTTTATTTCTTATTTTATTTCCTGGTTTACCCATTCATTCATTAGTAAGATGTTCTTTAATCTTCATGCATTTATAGTCTTTTCAAGTTTTTTCTTGTGGTTGACTTCAAATTTCATAGTGTTGTGATCTGAAAATATGCATGGTATAATCTTGATCTTTTTATACTTGTGGAATCCTGATTTGCGACCCAGTACGTGATCTATTCTGGCGAATGTTCCATGTGCACTTGAAAAGAATGTGTTTTCCTCTACTTTAGGATGAAATATTCTGAATATATCTATTAAGTCCATCTGGCTCAGTGTGTCACTCAAAGCCATTGTTTCCTTGTTGATTTTCTGCTTAGATGATCTATTACTGAGTGGGGTGTTAAAATAATCTATTATTACTGTATTACTATCAGTGAGTTTCTTTATGTTATTAATTGATTTATATATTTGGGTGCTCCCAAGTTGGCATAAATATTTACAATTATTAGATCTTCTTGTTTGGTAGACCCCTTAATTATAATATAGTGCCCTTCTTCATCTCTTATTACAGTTGTTGGTTTAAAATGTAGTCTGCGGACACCTGGGTGGCTCAGTCATTAAGTGTCTGCCTTCAGCTCAGGTCATGATCCCGGGGTCCTGGGATCGAGCCTGACATTGGGCTCCCTGCTCAGCAGGAGGCCTATTTCTCCCTCTCCCACTCCCCCTGCTTGTGTTCCCTCTCTCTTTGTCAAATGAATAAAATCTTTAAAAAGGAAAAATAAAAGGAGGGGGGAGGAGCAAGATGGGAGAGAAGTAGGAGAACAGAATATCATCAGATCCCAAGAGTTCAGCTAGATAGTTATCAAACCATTCTGAACACCTACAAACTCAACAGGAGATAGAAGTGAAGAAGAGCAGCAATTCTAGGAGCAGAAAATTGACCACTTTCTGGAAGGTGAGACGTGCAGAGAAGTGAATCTGAAGCAATGGAAAGATAGATCATGGGGAGAGGGGCCAGCTCCTGGCAAGTGAGAAAGCAGCAGAGCACAAAATTGGAACTTTTAGAAATCTGCTCCACTGAGGGACGTCGCTCCAGAGGCTAAGCGGGGAGTGGAGCCCTCGTGGGGACAGTGTGGTCTCAGGACCTGCGGGGACACAAAAAACCAGGGGTGTCTGAGGGTGGCAGAGCTCTGAGGTATCGGAGTGCGGAAGCCAGTTACAGAGACGGAGCCGAGGAGTGGGCTCTCAGCTCGGGATTACCTTAAACTGATCCAAGGCACAGTTGGGCCACTGCTCTTTGAGCAGGGACTACACAAGTGGCAGATCCAGAGAGACCTCCTCCCTCCTCCGGGAGGAGCGGGGCAGCAGCACACTGCAGGAATCTGCTGAGCTTAGAGACTTCAAATGGGGCCATGCACCAGAGATAGAAACACTCAATCACAGGGTGGGTGAGCACGGAACATGGCCGGAGACCAGGGAGATGGGAGGGATTGACTGCTTTACTCAGGGTGCATTGAAGAGTGGGGCGCTCTTGGCTCCTCTGGGTCAGAGATTGGGAGGCCACCGTCTTCATTCCTGTCCTCCAAAGCTGTATGGAAAGCATTCAGCGAACGAAAGTTCCTGATACCAAAACCAAGCAGATTACTTAGCCTGGTGGTACAATTCCTCCTCAGACAAAGACATTTGAGAATCACTGCAACAGGCCCCTCCCCCAGAAGACCAACAAGAACATCTAGCCAAGACCAAGTTCACCAACCAATGAGAACAGTGGAACTCCAGAGCTAGGGGAAAGCAACACAGATAATTCATGGCTTTTTTCCATGATCCTTTAGTTTTTCAAAGTTAAATTTTTTTAATTTTATTTTTTCTATTTTGTTTTAATTTTTCCTCTTTCCTATTTTAACATTTTTAACTATTTTATCAATCAATACCCTTTTAAAAATCTTTTTAAATTTTCATAGTTATAGTCATATTTTGTCCCTTCATTGTATTTAACCTTATTTTTTGTATACACATAGGTTTTTTCCATTAAAATTGTGGGATGCAATTTCTTCTAATAGATAAAAATATACTCTAAATCAAGCAAGCATATGGCTTTGTTCTAGTCTCCAGCCTGATCACATTCTTTCCTCTTTTTTTTCAACTGTCTTATCAATTTCTTTTTTAGAATCTTTTAAAATTTTCATCTTTACAGTCATATTCCATCCCTTCTTTGTGTTTACCCTTATTTTCATATATATATAAGCTTTTCCTTCTTTAAAATTTTGGAAGGTAGTTTAAGAGACAAAAATACACCCAAAATCAAGTGTGTGGCTCTGTTCTATTCACTATTGAATGTAGGATATATTTACCTTTCTTTTTTCCCCCGCTTTCTTCTCCGCCCAGTTTCAGGTTTCTTCTGATTTTGGTTAGTGTATATTTTTCTGGGGTCGTTGCTACCCTTTTAGTATTTTGTTCTCTCATTACTCTTAGCTGGATAAAATGACAAGGCTGAAAAACTCACCACAAAAAAACAAGAGGCACCACCGATGGCTAGGGACCTAATCAATATTAGTAATATTAGTAATATGTCAGAACTAGCTGAACTCGAAAAAACATGGAAGATACAAGAGAATCCCTTTCTGGAGAAATAACAGAACTAAAATCTAACCAAGTTGAAATCAAAAAACCTATTAACGAATGCCAATGAGCCTCAAAAGAAATCTGGGGTACCAATTCTCATATCAGATACATTAGATTTTAAGCTAAAGACTATAGTCAGAGATACAGAAGGAAAATACATCATTCTTAAAAGGTCTATCCTCCAGGAAGATCTAACAATTGTAAATATTTATGCCCCCAATATAGGAGCAGCCAACTACTTAAGCCAACTGTTAATCAAAATAAAGAGTCATACTGATATGAATACATTAATTGTAGGAGATCTTAACACGCCACTCTCAGTAACAGACAGATCATCCAAACAGAAAATCAATAAAGAAACAAGAGCTTTGAATGACACATTGGACCAAATGGACCTCGTAAATATATACAGAACATTCGACCCTAAAACAACAGAATACTCCTTCTCGATCGCACATGGAACTTTCTCCAGAATAGACCACATACTGGGTCACAAATCAGGACTCAACCAATACCAGAAGATTGAGATGATTCTCTGCATATTCTCAGACCACAATGCTTTGAAACTGGAATCAACCACAAGAAAACGTTTGGAAGGAATTCAAACACTTGGAGGCTGAAGACCAACCTGCTCAAGAATGTTTGGATCAACCAGGAAATCAAAGATGAACTTCAACAATTCATGGAAACCAATGAGAATGAAGACACATTGGTCCAAAACCTATGGGACATGGCAAAGGCGGTCCTAAGGGGGAAATACATACCCATCCAAGCCTCACTCAAAAAAAACTGAAAAATCCCGAATACACCAACTCTCTTTACACCTTAAAGAACTGGAAAACCAACAACGAATTAAGTCAACCCCACGCACAAGAAGAGAAATAATCAAGATTAGAGCAGAGATCAACGAGTTAGAAACCAAAGAAACAGTAGAATGCATCAACGAATCCAGAAGTTGGTTTTTTGAAAGAATCAATAAGATCGATAAACCACTGACCAATCTAATCCAAAAGGAAAGAGAGAGGACCCAAATTCATAAAATTATGAATGAAAGGGAAAAGATCACACTAAAACCAAGGAAATAGAAACAATCATCAGAAATTATCAACAGGTATATGTCAATAAGTTAAGCAACCTAGAAGAAATAGATCCATTCCTGGAAACCTATAAACTTCCAAGACTGAGTCAGGAAGAAACTGACAACCTGAATAGACCAATATCTAGTAAGAAGATTGAAGCAGTGATCAAAAACGACCCAAAAAAACAAGAGTCCAGGACCTGACGGATTCCCTGGGGAATTCTACCAAACATTCAAAGAAGAAATAACACCTATTCTCTTGAAACTGTTTCAAAAACTAGAAACAGAAGGAAAACTTCCAGACCCTTTCTACGAAGCCACCATTACCTTGATCCCCAAACCAGGCAACGACCCCATCAAAAAGGAGAATTTCAGACCAATATCCCTGATGAATATGGATGCCAAGATTCTCAACAAGATCCTAGCTAATAGGCTCCAACAGCACATTCAAAAGATTATCCACCATGATCAGGTGGGATTTATCCCTGGGATGCAAGGGTGGTTCAACATTTGCAAATCAATCAATGTGATAGAAGAAATCAGTAAGTGAAGAGAGAAGAAACACATGGTCCTCTCAATTGATGCAGAAAAAGCATTTGACAAAACACAGCATCTGTTCCTGATTAAAACTCTTCAAAGTATAGGATTGAAGGAACATTCCTCAACTTCCCAAAATCTATCTATGAGGAGCCCACAGTGAATATCATTCTCAATGGGGAAAAGCTGACAGCCTTCCCTTTGAGATCAGGAACACGACGAGGATACCCACTCTCACCACTCTTGTTCAACATATTACTATAAGTCCTAGGAACAGCAATCAGACAACAAAAAGAAATAAAAGGTATTCGAATTGGCAAAGAAGAAGTCAAACTCTCTCTCTTCGCAGATGACATGATACTTTATATGGAAAACCCCAAAAGTGTCCACCCCCAAACTACTAGAACTCTTACAGCAATTCAGTATTGTGGCAGGGTACAAAATCAATGCACAGAAATCAGTTGCTTTCCTATACACTAACAATGAAAATATGGAAAGGGAAATTAGAGAATCAATCCCATTTACTATAGCACCATTTATGGTACCTGGGAATAAACCTCACCAAGTAAGTAAAGGTTCTGTTCTTGAAGAACTACAGAACACTCATGAAAGAAATTGAAGAAGACACAAAAAGGTGGAAAAGCATTCCATGCTCATGGATTGGAAGAATAAACATTGTTAAAATGTCTATACTGCCCAGAGCAATCTATACTTCCAATGCCATCCCGATCAACATTTCACTGGCATTTTTCAAACAGTTGGAACAAACAATCCTACAATTTGTATGGAACCAGAAAAGACCCCGAATTGCTAAGGAAATGTTGAAAAAGAAAAACAAAGCTGGGGGCATCACATTGCCTGACTTCAAGCTTTACTACAAAGCTGTGATCA